>CAJQUW010007876.1:0-599716 GCA_907163375.1 Prostheceraeus crozeri
TTCCATGTCAAAAATTTGACTCCGAGCCTAAAGAATTCATTTCCGTTTGATAAGCGATCATAGATATTTTCAATTTAAACCAAAGCTGCAATCTGATCCAATGGCTTTGGCTGTATTTTCTTTGACTAAGTTGACAAGTCGAGGAACTAACACTTTGTGTCGGCAGACGTGCAGATTCTTAGAAGGACATATGGTGTACCATCATAGTGAAGGGTACTCACTTTTGGCTCGTTTCTCTGCGAACTTGTTCTGGCCGCGGAGTATAACTGTGGCCTTGAAGTTCGGAGATTTTGCAGATAAATTGTACTTTTCGCTACAACTGTCAATTAACAGAAGTTTTTCTCTGGAGGACTGCCGGTTATTTTACCGAGGTCCCTATCTTGCCTGTATTATATTATCTTTAACTTTGACTTGAAGCTAGACAAGTTCGTGGCCAACACCGCCTCCGTACATCCCGTTTATGAGTCGTTAGGACCCAAACAACTGTGACCGTTAGTCCCTTGCTCGACTGTGTCCTAGCTCTATGAAATATGCAATATTTATTATTTACTTCTATTTTGGAAATGGCTTGTCCACGAGAGTATGGGTCGGGAATTCGATCCCCTAATCCCGCTCTCCACTTGTACCAATTGATAAACCAGGCAGGGCACACATGTATCCGATCGCATTCGATACTTTCAACCTCTAATTTCTTGCATAAGGATACAAAATGTACGTATGTCGTAGCGGTCATACGCGGAGATGCTTATGAAATACCATTTGATAAAGGAAGTCGGACAGTATCAGCTTCCTGACGACTCAATTAAAATAATTCAACTCATTAGAGTATCACTTATGGCGGAAAACAGTTTCCAAGAATGTTGATTCAATCTCTCAGTTTTTTAGCGGTACCTCAACACTAGTTGCGTTAGGATATTCTTGTCCGGATGCTATTCATCTTATTTTAGCATAGTAGTTTGCGATGTTTATTCTTAATACTATCAATGTCATGATATTATTTGTTATGAAATTTACTTAAAAAGATTGTATGAAAATTAAATGAATTGATGCGCCACATTGTATTCATTTTGATGGCCTCAGCTGTGCCAAAAATGTGAAATGGTGTATATTGATGATTTATGATAGTATGAATTTTAAGTCTCATACGCATATTATTAGAACGACAAGACACAGAAAAGTTAGTAATGTTAAACCGCTACAAAAGGTTATAGGCTCGCGATCAACGAAAGTAAGTCTGCACTAAGTATATTAGGTGGGCATACATGTTGATAGCACTTAAAAAAGCAAATGAAAACTATGTTTTGTACTGATATGATGTAGAATCGAAAAGCCGATGAAATATTCAACCAATAGAGTTCTTGTAAACTCATGAATAAGAGTAAGTGATGTGAGTACCGTAACAAAAGCATGAAGAGTTCTGATAGTAACGCTGTACAAAATAATGGATGAGATCAAACCGGCAGAATAACAGAATATTATTAGAAGATCATCGGGAAACACGAACGTTGTCCAATATCCTCTATGATTGGGAGCAAGAGAAGTAATTCTCTGAATTTAGTTCTTGTCATTGAATGTATTTTTTGGGTAGTCGACATGACACGCTGTCGAATAATCTTACCCATACAATCACCGCGAAGAGGAATGCGCAAGATCACTTCTTCACCAGCCGGACCAAATGCATAGCGCTGAGTGTATTTTTATCGGGTTGTAGATGCCAATTGAAATATTTCCAGTTTTATCCATGTCATTCACTTCACCTCATATTCATGCTATGCATTTTTAATATTTGTTACTTTACCAACGTGCAGTTGATCACCATATACCAGTATGACCCTATCACCCCTAGATATGTCTGGCAACCCGGTGAACTGTTGGACTAGTATGTCCGCGAAAATATCACATCAGGATTGAAAATTTCTGCTTGATTGTCCGTAATATTTGGGTGCTCCAAACACCATACTATGAATCTTTTGGCCTACAGAGTGGCAATTTACAGAGCACATACTACATAGCTTTCCATCATTATGCTCGTGGAATGACGAGTGAAATCTCGGGATAAATGCTAATGTCTGTCTTGCACGAATAGTATGCTGTATGAAAAGTACTTGCTATCGTCCTAAATAAGGAGTAATTTTTGAGGTTTTTCGGAGGTTGAAACCTTTTTTTTTCAACAAGTAATCTGGTTTTAGTGTATAATGCTTCTATCAGTAATATTGTTGAGTATGCTTCACCAGCCCTGGCTGATATCAGCGTTGCATCTTCGAAGCGGTTTGATAGCGTTCATAACAGGGCCCATCGTACAATTTGCGGTTCGTCGAGGTGCCAATGCTGTAACTTTATGCCGTTGGAATATCGCCGTCTCTGTACATCCATGAATTTGTTCAAAGCTCTATTGTTTGTTGAAGATCATCCACTCAATTACCTGGCTTCTTAGGTAAATCCCTACTCACAAACATTTCATATGTCGCAATGCACAATTAAAATAATGCAACACTAATTCCTTTTTTCAATTATTCGTGCCTTCAATCGTGGTCTGTTCTAATATGTTGACAGTTATCTTTGTTTCTGACTTGTGTATTTTAAATGTGTAATTTTTTCTGAATTTCGGCCTCACATTTCTCAGTACTGAGACTCTCGAAATATTATACGTATATTATTATTATTATCATAATTTTGCAATCTAAAAATAACAAATTTAAAAAGACTTCTGATTGTTCTGTCAACTTCATATTTTGCTTATAGGAATTCAACGAATACGCAGATAAAGTCAAGGACTTGAAAGACAAACCAACAGATGAACAGCTCCTGAAACTGTACGGCCTCTTCAAGCAGGTCACTGTTGGGGAAAACACAACTGGTGAGCCGAAAACGAAAGTTGACCACTTTATTATTTTTTGATGAATTAATAACTCAATTCTGTGGATTATGACAATATGCAACTCATAAGCGTATAGGATTTCAAGCGATCCAAGTGCTCCTAATTCATTATGGTGCACTATGATGAATTAGGAACACCTTAAATCTTAATTTCTAGATGCTCGAAGTGCACTTTTAGTTTTACATAGCATTTGATAACTTGAGCATAGAAATGCGTTCCTTTAATTGATAATTATGATGAGTGCATCCGATAGTTAGACATCATTGAGATGGATAATCAGGTGGCAATGGATATCGTAATGGTTAAACTGATAAAATAATTGTCAATTTATTCTGAGATAATGTTCATGTAAGAAACCAATATTGTTCGGTTGAAGTCGATTCAAATTCGGTTCAAGCAAATATTTTAGAAGATGAAGTTATGATGAACCTTAAAGAAATTATCTCTGTCAATTTACAACAGCTCAAAAGCTTCGAGAAAGCATCAACCACAATAAAATGGTTTGTTGATTGCTTTTCTTCGATGTTTATTGCCCAGACGCTAATCAACGCAGAGTGCAGACAAATAATGCAGTCATTTATACACGATTTATCAGAGCAAGGGAATCAGCTTCAAAAAAATGCAAAATTTAAGTTTAGCAAATTTATAAAAATCAATGCATCGTGAAGGTTGTCGTTGTGATTTGAGGATTAATTCTGAGGAAAATAGTGCGGTATTTGATTAAATCGATTGTCAATGAGAACTGATTGAGTTGTCTGTAGATTGTTGAAATAAACAAAAACATGTATAACCTTTTAGATCAAGATTTACATATCTCTATTCCACATTTAGCCAGTTACAAATTTATCATAGTAGACAGTAACTACTCGTTAGATAAGCTCCCCTCATGACGTGTACATTACCATGAAAGTTATATTTACTCGTTTGTTCATGGTCATTTTTAATTAAATTATGTCATTGTTTTGCATGAAGAGCGTCTTGATTCAACAAAAAAATGTCGCCAAACTGGTTCTTCCCATTCTTCACACAGTCTCAAATGTACAACATCTACTACAGGTTCCTAATTAGACTTTCATCAATGTTATTTGCTTATTTTCTTTTATTGTCTTCACGGTGGTTGCAGTGATCTGATCGCAGTTTTAAAGACGCTGTAGTACTTTTGGCATAGACAGGCCTCCCAGCGTCATAAAAAGTCATAAAATATAGCACATGTCATAGAGTCATAAAATTTTCGTATTTTTTCGACCATTTCGATTTAAACTTTACTCCTCTGCATGTTTTGTACAGAATCAAATTATAGGCTATTATCTATTTTATTGTGAAACACATTTTGAAATATTTTCATTATTGAAAGCAAGAGTGCCCAAAGTCATTGTAAAATAGAAACAACTGTCGATGATAATCAGTCAAACATGTACCAGGCAGACGCCCTTCGTCACTGACAATGAATGATCCGTGTCAAAGGCTATCTTTATCTATGATTATCCATTTATAATTACCCCTCGTGTGTACGTGAACTTAAATTGCCGTAGTTATCATTTCTGACTTGATTCGTCATTATAGAAAGTGCTTTGCATGTGATAGCATCCTTCATTGCCTTTGACGAAGTACGCATGCCTGAAATGAAAGTATGTATGTTTTACTAATTTTTGTCATCAAGATCGGATTGGAGTGTCATAATATGATGCGAGTCACGTAGATTATGACCCATGTGTATTTTTGCAGGAATATGTGGTTAGATAATATGCATTAAACGTCCATGTATCATTCCGTATGGTCATCACATTTTCGAAAATTTGTCATAAAATCATAAAAGTTTTGATCCGGGATCGCTGGGAGACCTGCATAGATTATTTATTCTTCCTGACTTCATACGACGTTTTGGGAAAATATCATGCTTAGGTCTGGGGTGGGGTGAAGTCTCAAGTGACCACATCAGTGACACTTTTAAAAGCCTTTCTCTGCGAAAAGTGATAAAGCATTCTCTAAGGAAGTCTAGGACGGAGCTTGCTATTGGAAACAGGACATCAATAGTTGAAATATGATATTCAAAATAAAAACCATTATGTTTTCAAAAGAAAAAGTTTATCCGAGTATAATCATGGGGAGATTATTATGATTATGCTCGCTGAATGACGAGAGAAAGCTCTGGATGAACTTCTTCACTGTGGCTTATATTTTGAATTCTGTCTACGGCTGTCATTACCTCTGAAACAATCAGAGTTTCTTATTGGTTGATCCCTGAATTTCATAGGCTCACATTGAAATGTGAATTTTGTTCTGTGAAGTTCTATCGGAATTCTCAAATGATGTTAGCATGTAATCTGAAATATTGACTTTCTGGTGTAAAGATCAACAAGTTTATCTGCTTTGTATATGATGCAACAGACAGTAGTAGCACGTGCTTCAGCATGTTTGAAGTTTGATTGATATTTATTTGCATGAGGTTGTATGGAATCGACCATCTAGTAAGGGATTGCCAATGTGCAACGGTCAATGAATAACACGTCACAAATGTGCTTTGGTACTTATCAGATTGCTTTCCAGTTCTGTACTCGCAACGATCAATCAGCAGCTTCCAGAATCCAGATGGAACAGTTCGTTTAAATCTACGTGACATAGTAGTTAATAACATGGTCAAACACGCGTTCCAAATGAAATTAAGTCAGTAACGACTGAGTACTAATAGAGAGTAAAGATGGTGATTAAGAAGAAAGATAGATTCATATAAATTGTCATTCGTATTGTACCACCTACAATGCGAAACCATACTAAATACTATTACTAAACATTGGTTCCTTTATTCGGGGATTTGATTTCCTTCATATGCCACTCCAAGTTGGTTGTTAATGAAGTTTCTTCAATTATTGATTGTAGGCCCGTCAAAATGAGTCTATATATTTTCTGCAGCACCCCATTTGGATATTTTCCACTTTCTGCATTCTGCATATACCCCTTCAGTACTCAATGAATTTTATCAAGATCAGAAGATTAAGCAACTATTTACAGATGAAAATTGTGTCAATCCAATACTAAGTTCTATCAGTGTTTTAGCCTGTCAATGAAGGTGAACAGATTAACAATGTCCGCAAGAATGTGGTCGAAAGCATTAGCGTTCTCTTGAAGCAGGCACAATTTCCGTCTGTAACATCTGTCGTGTAAAGTGAGATGTAAATTCACACAAAATTATCCTGTTATCTGTAACAAAATTCCTATTGTTGCTCTTCCTCGCTATGACTTGCGTCGATCAATTATGTGAATATGTACCCGTTGCATGGCTAAGTGGGAATACCATCGATACAATCAATGTGTATTTAATGAACGCAGCCGATCAATCACTCATGATAATGGAACACACACAGAGTAACAGTGATGGATGATCCAAATTGATGATAGCTTGTGTTGAACTATCTTAATGGAGTTTGCTTTTTCTCGTAATACTTAATAGAAATGTGCAGTTTAATGTAGAGATGTGCTCGAATCGAGAAAACTTGGCCGTTACCAGCCTTCTTTATTTTATCATAAGCCCAGCCGAAGCTGTAGTGAAAGAGTTTAAACCAACCGTCCCTGAGCCGGTTTTTGTCGACTCGTTAAGCGGCATACTTTCTATTCACACGTGCGGAATACTCGCTTCGATCTCCCGCATGAATAAAAATGATTTAAAAATTTTGAGTGTGAGCAGGGGTGCTACGCCATGATAGAGTAGATGCGGGTCTGAGCATTTTCCAGGTCCTGTGGGGTTCATGTCCGGTGCTGCAGAACAGAAGCAGGGCAGTCCGACCTCTTCTGTCACTTCATTCAAAGAAGCCAATAGTTAAACCACTGAGGTCGTTCATCCAATGAGACTCACAAGCAGCTAATGGGGTTCTTAATATACAGTTCTTACATGTACATATGTCACATTCCATGATGTGAGCTAGTGGCATGAACGGGCATCCAGGTATGTTGAAATGAATAGCACGTTTGAAATCACGTCTCGTTGATTTGATAGCTCCTAGGAAGCTTGTGTGCAAGGGTGCAGCGTACAAGTAGATTTCGTGAGACATTTGAATAAACATGAGCTGTGAAGAGTTTGGCAGGAACGCTTTAAATGCGCTCTTGTTACAAATCACATCGGTTAGAGCTGCTCTGAGATTTTCAGTCGAGCCAATATTTTTCTGTAGCCGCGCCGAACCGTTAGCCGTCTGGCTCCGGTTTGCTCATCTCTAGTTAGATGTCACTTAGTCCATAAGCCAAAGTTGAAGATGAATCAAATACATGTAAAGCAATTGATAGAGGAGAAATTATTTTCTTTTCAGAAGACTTTTCAAGTTTGTAAAGCTCCAGTTCTATTGTAAAATCATATACGGGCCTATATTTGAAGATAATCTTTGAAATCTCATCAGTAAGATGATCGTGTAGGTGGACGAAATAAATGGTAACATTTTTACGTTATAGCAACATTAACCAAAGAAGCGACACTTGGTTGGAGGAAGGTGTGGTTTATCTCCCTGATAATAGCAAATTTGTGGGAAAGCCTTCCTTAGGATTATTCTCAACGTCTGTTAGTGTTAAATCATTCATGTAGGCAGTCATTATAAATTTCCACTTGTCTCCATGGAGAGTTTATTTGAAGACTTTTTGTCTAATATACGAGTATTTGCTATGTTGTCTTGTTTTGATATTTTCGTCTTTTTTCAACATTATCCTTTTTGTCCTTCCTCACAAGTTACGTGGCTATTTCTTATTTGTTATATATATTACGCTACCTCACACCCTGGAACTTTCTGTTTCTGTACCTGTCATCTTCATATTTTCATCATTTCATCATTTTCATATTTTTTTCATTCGTTAAAATTGATTAACAACGGTTTCTGGGTCAAAATATGATGCTGAATAAGAAAAATTAGGGTAACATTTTTTATTGACCATCTTAGTACATTGGCGGTCAATTCAAATTTCAAACTTTAAAAAAATTATAACAAGCAATATAACTTTTGAAATAATGCTCTGAGAACATGAGGATGTATTACGTACAAATAGGAAGTCAGGTATGAGGAATCGTTTGGTGCCATCTAATTTGACCTTGGGTCACAGTGTCAAGGTCAATCAGACATTGATTTTCAAATTTAAAAAATAGTTCAAAATATAACTTTTGAAATAATTCTCTGAGAGCTTAGGTATGTGTTATTCACGAATAGGTAGTCTCATAAGGGGAGTCAAATGGTACCAACAAATTTGACCTTGAGTCACAAGGACACCTTGGTCTGCTTTGTTGCTAGTTGCTACATGTGTAACCCACACATCCACACATCCTCAGTGCAAGGAATGTTGTTGGTGCAACAAGTGCAACTCCCCATCATACATCCTTTCTTACATCCACACTTCAAGAGTGTCGTTATTGCCTCAGGTATCAGGATTCAGGCATCGAACTGGAACATACGTGTTCTCATCTGCCAGCAGTTGCCAACCATATCCAACCGTTGATGGAATAGACGGGCGGCTTTCTGTAGTCATTTTCCATACCATTGCAATGTAATGTGCTCGCCGAACATGCGGTTTTAGCGAACCAGTTGTAGGTGGAAGACTCTCTCCTTCAACAGCACGGTTGGAAAACAAAAACCAGGTTAGCTCATTTACCTTTGTGTAAAATTCAAAATTATACAGCAGACAAACAAGGAGCTCCAACTCAGAATGCACTTGTGGTGACGGATCTGCCAGTCCCAAAGAACCCAGAGCCTCCAATATGTTACTGTCACTCGTTGAGAACACCTTGAAGCACCAATCTTTACTCCTACCGGAAACCTTAACGGATGCGTCATTTCATACCGCTTCTCACGGATGCGGAGTATTGCAGCTGCACTTTTCTCTACGAGTTTGTCATGAACAGATTTGACTGAAATGCCTCTCCTACACTTTCCCTTGCCAGTAATGAACCTCGTATCTGGTGGCAGCTCGTGATATTTGTGAATGCGCAGAAGGAAGACATCTTTGTCGGGTGAATCAATGGTAACTTCTGCATCTTTGTCGGCAGTATGAGCATGTAGGATCAAGAGAGTCGTGATTGTGTGTGCATAGACTCATTGGAACTTCTGTGTTGCCCAGGGTCCTTGCTCCTGCTGTCGCCATGAACTACTTCAACTTATTTGGATGGGCTTCATTGCAATCTAGACATTACATTGCCTAGTACTCTGTGAGTTCTGCTTTTGTTTTTATGTTGGAAAGGAAATCTGCTAGAGAGATCTTCTGGATCAGGGTGCTATCCCTGACATGAAAGTGTGTCGACTTTCCTTTTCTCCTCCTTTTCTTTACGTATTTTTTGCTTTCAGCGACTTGTCGATATATCGGTCAAAAACCAGCCTCACATCATCGTAACACACTGCAATATTTTCGAGTCGTTCGATGAATGATTGCGTAAAGTCACTGCAGGTCTTCATTTGTTCTGTTTTGGAGATCCTGTTTACAAGAGCCATAGGATCAATGATGCTCACTCTATCACAAGTTGTTATTCACTTTCTTTGAGAACTCCTGATCTTATTCTTATGCACCTATCTTCGTCGATTCGGGAGAATTCCTGCAAATGTTGGCGTAAAGGAACATTATGTTCAATTGATGTATCATTTTCCTGTCCCTCAGGCTGTATTGCTGTATCATCTGAAGTAACGGAGTCATCAACGATTTGTTAAAAACATATTTTTGAGAATATTAGAAAATCGATGTCTGATTGACCTTGACCTCGTGACCCAAGGTCAAATTAGATGGTGCCAAACGATTTCTCTTATTCGACTTCCTAGTTGTCATTAATGCACATCTAAGCTCTCAGAGCATTATTTCAATTGTTACATCGATTTTTTCAAAACATGCTATTGAGAAATTCACAGGATCATTGTCTGGTTGACATTGACCTCGTGACTCAAGGTCAAATTTGTTGGTACCATTTGACTCCCCTTATGAGACTACCTATTCGTGAATAACACATACCTAAGCTCTCAGAGCATTATTTCAAAAGTTATATTGCTTGTTATAATTTTTTTAAAGTTTGAAATTTGAATCGACCGCCAATGTACTAAGATGGTCAATAAAAAATGTTACCCTAATTTTTCTTATTGAGCATCATATTTTGACCCAGAAGCCGTTGTTAATCAATTTTAACAAATAAAAATAGTGAAACATGGTTCTTGTGACAAATCAGCCTGTACTATATACTTAAAAAACCTGAAAAAGGTGTGTTGGGGTAGTGGTCGTGGGAGGATTTCAAATAGCGGAGGATTAAACGAAGAGGAAGAGAGAACTATGTGCACACGAGTAACAATAATGCGTCGAGCAGACGAAGTCAGATCAAGCTGCAGACATCGCTACACTTCACATTATAATCTCTAATTCAAAAAGTACTCGTTCGATTTGCATAAATTTTTGTATATGGGGAGAAATATGCTTAGGTGCATGTATCTGAAGTTTTGTGACGATTGATACATTTTTGCCGATTCTAGACTTTTGAAAACGTTGGGGAGATAACCCCATAAGTACCATCCTAATGTTCGAGTATGTTCCAGGGCTCGTCCCATGTCCTAGTCTGACATGGTTTGAATACCTATTGAGGGATATATCACGCTCAGTTTTTTTTAATGTGAGCTGCCTATTTATCAATATATCAAAATATGCATTTTTCAGATCGTCCTGGAATGTTGGACTTCAAAGGCAAAGCGAAATGGGACGCATGGACTTCCCAGAAAGGTGAGATAATTCAGATGTCATTAATTACACAAAATAGTCGCGATTTCTTCGAACTGCCATTTAAAAAACAAGGGATCGTGGTAATTATTTGAATAATGTTCGATTCAATAGTATTCCACATGCTCCTAACATATTTGATAAGATCTTTCTAAAGATCGATGAACAAAGTCATGTTTTGTCGATGATGCCTAGTAATACCTGTGATCCATGAATTTAGTTTTACAGACATGATGAAAACGTGCGAGCAGTTTGTGGAGTCCGCCTTGGTGATTATTATGAATACATTTTAGATAGGCTAATTCAGGGGCAACAGAAATGTTATCTGGTTGAGCATCACATGCTCAAAAGTTATCAGAACAAGACGTCTCGAACAAAAGAAAATATCAAGGATGATAAATTCAAAAAATGGAAATTTCAGGAGATGAAGTAGGAATGGAAATGTAGGGTCAGATGTAGAAGCTAGATGTCTTGAAATATAGCATTTTAAGTAGGAAGTTTAAGCTCGTTGAAATGTTCGTTCTCTGTCATTTATTAACTGCCGCTGTTTGATCAGAATAGATTCACGGAATCGGATGTTTGCTTGTCAATGTCGCAGCAGATAATTTCTATTTCAACATTGTCGTTGTTTCTAAAAATATGATTATTGGTTATGCATGCAGATGATCGTTGACTTGTCAAGTGTTCCTTGATGCGGAGAACAGTGCTTCCTATAGAATTACTCATATTTTTGCAAACTATCTGAAAAGCAGTTTTTGCATGGAAGCATTTATTATGCACCCTTTCTTTATTTGTCATGATAATATCATTTAAATCTCAACGTATGTAGCCAACTCATCGGTCCTTGGTAGGTTTGAACCAGCGACGTTGGAGGTAGAAGACGTCCAACATCCTCTAGCCACAAATCCACCGCAGCATCAGAGAGCGTAATTAGCCAGGAAGGCACTGCTGTAACACAGACACGTGAAGGGCGGATTGAATACTCCAATCCATAGGATTAGATTCATCTACTTCGGTTTCCTAGAAAGGAAGGGTTATATGTAACCTTAATATCGAAATAGCACATCACAGAATTAGACAACATGCTCCTTCTCGAATGAATAATTCGTGTATCGCTTGCTAGTGGAAATGGCAAACAAAAAGCTGTCAGCAGAGGACACCAGAGCCAATGAGAGACATGGGCCAACATTATGGAGAAAAGTTGTGCGCAATGGTCTGAATTCTTCGAATCTGAAGGAATTTTTGCAATCGAAGCACTTTGCTGGAACTCACATTAATCCGCAAGCGACGCACGACTTTTTTCCTATTTCTGTAAGGTATTAGGAATTCCTTTTTGCCCACTTAGTAGGTTCCTCGATGTGCCAGCGATTTCGAATTAATTACACTCCTAGCAAACCGAAACAGATAAACAAAATATTTAATTCTGTGCTACAATCATTTAATTTCGCGTGCGTCAAATCAGTGCCTTCCTGACTAATTGACGATCCCAGTAGATGGTCCGGTGGCGTGTTGGCTAGAGGGTGAGCTTGCACTCCAACGTCGTGGGTTCGAACCTATCTACGATTAATGGATTTCTTGCATACCAAACTTTTGCTGCACTCCACATGAAAAAATCCGTTGGGCTTAAGTCCGGTGAACGTGGAAACAAGGCGTTCTCCAAACGCTTGCTGGATCTTGGTCATTGAATATCTGACGGTATGTGCAGTTGCCCCATCCTGCT
This sequence comes from Prostheceraeus crozeri, assembly GCA_907163375.1. Lineage (NCBI taxonomy): Eukaryota > Metazoa > Platyhelminthes > Polycladida > Euryleptidae > Prostheceraeus > Prostheceraeus crozeri. Next base: position 12,309 of record CAJQUW010007876.1, read on the forward strand.
GGAAACATGCATATCTTTGTCTGCTTCTAGATTTTCAAGAAACGGTGTCAAAATTAGAGATCAATACCTTTAAGCGTTGATTGTGCCAGTAAAGAATATTGGACCCACAATCTCAGTTGCAAACATTGTAATGCATACACCAATTTTTACGCTATGCAATGGCCTTTCCTTTAAAACATGGGATTGTCTAATGACCAAACTCTAGAATGTTGACTGTTTACATGACCACTTAAATGGAACCATGCATCGTTAGAAAGAACACGCGATGAAGAAACCTTTACCTCGTATGGCCATTGTTGACTTGAATCATCTGCATTATGCCATTCTTCTCGCAATCGTCCTCCTGAAGTTAATGAAGCAAGTCATTAACTTGTAAGGAAAGAGATGCAGCTCTTTTCATAATGATCTATGAGCTGTACTTTTTTCAACGTTACATGGGATATTTCATTCAATCTTTCTTCGGATAAGATGCTCGGGCGACCACTTCTTTCATCTGCAAGTGAGCCGTTTCTTCGGAATTTGGAAATTAAAGCTCGAATTGTGTCACGATGAGAAACCGGTGTGCTTGGGAAACGCTCACGAAATTGTTCCCTAACACTTGCAGCATATTTCTCGTCAGCTCGGAAAACGTATTCCACCAGCAAAGCGCGTTCTTCAGTTGACAACATTATTGAGCGATGAAATTGATCCGATTCATGCCTTGCCTTTATGCGTCAGATTATGAGTCATGCATCACATCGGTTAGTTCGAATCATGTGATCGCGAAAAGTGAAGTTGATGAACATTAAGAAGACGACATACTGGTAGAAAAGATTCTTATGCGTAAACATATTGCGTTAAGGGGATTTTTTAATGCCGAAGGACTTTGCGGACACGCTGCATATGCAGATGTACAAAGGATAAACTTTCACACGAGCGATAATAGAGGGCTATGTACAAGCTCCTTTTGGACACAACAGTTCAGGTTTGTGTCCCAAAATAAAGGGCTTCCAAAATACGCAAAAAAAATCCATGATACAGGATTCCATGACTGTCGAGAACCTGACATCAACCACCGTGGTAAGTGCTCCATAACTCGTACACCCAGCCTACGCTTAGTTCGTCCTATGTACGTAGTTTGTTATTTTTTTAGTATTTTTAACCATTGTCTTTTAAATTTGCATTTCACTATTGATTTTGAGTCCGACAGTGCCTCTCTTCCCTTTTTGGATATTTTGGCAACTCGAAATTGTTCCCAAAAGGCTTTGACTTCAATTTACAGAAAGTCAACTTGGACAGGAATGTATTGAATTTTTTTACCTTTATGCCAATCCATTATAAATTCGGTCTGATTCGTATGTTGTACAGTAGAGCACGTAGACTTTGTTCTCCGTCAAATCTTGTTGAAGAATCGTTGCTGTTTGACACTCTAAAAGAGGATAACTATCTTTTATTGTTAAGTATAATCGGGTACTTGTTGTTAATGATCCTGTGTTTGGTCCAAAAAGTAAATATATGTTCATCAGAATTCCTTTCGTCAGTGATTCACTAAAACTCCAATTTTTTATATGTCACCAAACGTATACATGTCTCTTAAAGACCCGTTTCCTATGCTCAGCAAGTCACCCGCAAATTATAAATATAAATGCGACTAAGGAAGCAGTTACATTGGACGAACTGAGCGTAGGCTGGATGTAAGCGTTGAGGAGCATTTACCACGGTGGTTGATGTCAGGTTCTCGACAGTCACGGAATCCTGCATCATAGATATGCAAGCACGCTGTTGGCTGTGCTTTTGTCGGGAACGAATTTTCATCATATTTTTCAGTGCTGGTTAGCTCAAATTCGACTGTGTCCTTTTGCATTTTGTAAGTCCTTTTTTATTTTTGGACACAGACCTGCACTGTGTGTCCAAAAAGCCTGTGCATAGCCTTTCATTATCGAGGTAGATTACATTTATGTCATTTTTTGCATAAGTAGATTTTCATTCTTCTTCACTTCTATAGTTATTGTTCAAATCGCTGTGCTGTGAATTTCTATGACGTCATGTGAATCATGTTTCCGCTAGCAATTAGCATCCTGTATTGGTATTCCTTCGGTCGTCAAACATGAAAGTGCTCGTGTGAAAGTTTATCCTTTGTACATATGCATATACTTTCTTTTAATAATGAATTTGTTGGCAAGAACATTTTTTTTCAAATGTTTTGGCTTGAAGAACTGCTTCAAGATAGGGCATTCGAAAGAACATTTTGTTAAGTTGTTTAATAAGTAGATGTATAATATACTGCAATGTATTATTGATAAAGAAGGATATTTCAGATGACCTATGTAGCCCTGCGCACTAGATGAAACTGATAAAATCAATATCGTTCGTCAATCAAAAAAGAAATATTTCAAATTGAAACATTGCTCAATATGAGGTAGCTATAACTTCTTCTGTACGTACAAAGGTTGTTCATCATATAGTCCGAAAAAATGTAGATAATTTTATTCAGGGAACAGTGCTCGTGAATTCATCTCCGTACAAAAGGAGCACGTCGATTTTATCGTCGTCAACTCCAAAGTGGCCTCCAGTCGCCTAAATATGAAAAAGCATGACTGTTGATTAACTGCTAACTGTACGACGAAAGGCACTTAATCAGATGTCCAGGTGACCTTGCTGAAACATTAGGACAAAACAAGCATCAATAAAGCAAATTCGGTCATGATCGTAGTAATTTTAAGCATCCATTTGATTAAATATTAAAAATTTCTGGAAAAGTGTTATGGGCTTGATTTAAATATGCGGAACTGGTCGTGTGATCCAATACAAGAAATGCCGATGACTCCTAAATATTCCAGTAGTAATGATCTCATGAAATTGACCACGGGAGATCATAATGATTTTCAAGCAATTTGTAGAAAAACTCTCCAAGTAGTTCGTGTCCCCAAGTAGACTCCCCAAGGTCGTCCATGTAATAATGAAGTAGAATTCGTAAATGGATGTTTAATTCGTAAAACCATCTTCGGCGTCCATTTACGAATTTTACTTCATTATTACATGGACGACCTTAAGCTACTTGGGGAGATTTTGTTCCACTTTTCTGTTGGAAAGTCAAAACGATATCAAAAATTTGAATCAAGAAGTTTGAAATCAGTGGCATCTGTTGGCCTTTATTGAAATGAAATCGGTTTTCCAAACTTTGAAGGCAGTTCTGAAATAGACCATGCTCTCTAACAAAGCCCATCAATAGCCTCAATGATGATGAGTTTAAAGTAACACATCAAGACAACACCCTATTTTTCTGACCACAACTGGTATGACCTGGACTTGAGGACAAATCACCGTTTTGGCCGTGCGGATAGGGCTCCTCCTGTCCAGTTTTCTAGTTGACTAAGGTTTTAATCCTGGTCGACGAGATGCACTCGGAAGATGGGACTTGGCTTCACTACAAAATTTTACCATTTTCAGTTTTATGTTTATTTACCTATTTGTTAGGCATCGTGCTTTTATTCCTTCTATATCTAAATTATCATTCAATTTCACTTCCCTCTATCATGTACACATGTGCGTGTATAAACTGATATATCGAATATTGTTACAGTAATCTATTTTCAATCTTCGCTCTTACTAATTGACGCTTCGGCTGCTGTTATGAAGTAATTTAAGTTCAAAATCATGCTCCTTACCTGGATGCCCTAACCGGATCGTAGGGATGAAGTCGACCGGCAAATCCAAGTATCTAGTCACCATCCAGTTGCATCCATTCACTGCTTGGCAATGGAGTTTGCTTCAAGCCAGCCCTGGGAGTCGAACACACTGCCTACAAAGCCTTTCCTGAACTTTGACTCAGTGTTGCAACAATGCAGATCCTATAATCCTTATTCCCTACAATAATTCCAAATTCCATACATTTATGTAATTGAACCCAAAAATTACAGAAAGAATGTAGAAATGTACAATTAATCATAATCCGTATGAATTGAAGACGTGCTTTATATCAGTTTCCGTGATACGAGGTGTGGCTATAAAATAACGAGACTGCTTCCAGTATGACTTTATTTCAATACATATACAGGATTTATCCGGTTGCCCCCTCAAAATAGTCCCCATGTCGCTTTGTCTCAGGGTCGTACTGGAACACCCAGGACTCGTCACCAGTGATGACAAACTCCAAGAGTTTCCCGTTGACCGCCAGCTGCTCCAGCACGTCTTGACACACGGTCATGCGCCGAGACTTCTGCTCGTCGGTCAGCAGTCGGGGCACCATCTTTGCGCAAATCTTCCGCATCCCCAGATCATCCACCAGGATCAAACGCACCGTCTCCTTGTCGAGTTTCAACTGATCAGCTATCATTCTGATGGTCAATCGGCGATCGCTTTGTATCAGTTCCTTGACTTTTTCAACGTTGTCCGAGTTCCTTGATGTTGATGGGCGTCCAGGTCTTGGGTCATCATCCACATCTTCACGACCCCTGCTGAACCTCTTGTGCCATTCAAACACTCGAGCTCGTGACAGTGTTTGATCCCCGTAGGCAGCCTTCAACATTTCGAATGTCTCGGTCGGTGTTTTGCCGAGTTTCGCGAGGAACTTGCTGCTGGTCCGTTGTTCGTTACTCATCGTTTTGCAGTGACAATGTTGTCAAACAGAAATCAGGTTAGGAATCGCTTTGATCTGGCTGTGACAAGGGTTTTGAACAATAATCACTGAAAATCGTCTGGAAAGAAGAGTAGTCACATTATCGAGGTGTCGTTTAAAACATGTGATGGCAAGACGATATAGATCAATTTAACATGCATCACTGGTCTATGAAACCGCCACCATACGTGCAACATGGCCAGTCTCGTTATTTTATAGCCACACCTCGTAATTTATGCAAAATATTGAAAATATGTCTACTTCTGCGATTTAATAGAATTCATTCAGTTCATATTAGCTCAAGTAGGAATGCATTATTTCACTTTTCAGTGTTGACTCATACAAGATTCAAGCTAAATAATTTCTTCACTCTATTTCAGGACGATCTAAAGAAGATTGTGAAGCAGATTACATCGAATTATGCAAAGAACTGGTCGCAACAATTGGAATGAAATAAATCATTTCTGTCAACTTTTTACATTATAATCTCTAGTGAATAAATCGAACAATAAATTACACATTTGTCGTAAAATGATTTGTTTTTATATATCCTAACTGATTGGTTTATAAAGTCAGTTGGGAAGTACATTAACGACTTAGAAATTTGTAAAAATCGAAGAAGGCGAAGTGCAGATGTACAAACGTCACACAGTAATTGATTATCGTCTGAAAAAGTTCGATTTAACTTCTACAGACAGCTTCCTACACAAGTTCAGCTAGATAGCTAGTCTATATGCAATCTTGCTACCACTGTGTATTTGATTTTGCAACAAGTAGGCCTATGGGAAATATTTATTTCAGAATCTAAGTAGACTTTACACAGACATCCTAAAACAAGTGTGAGAATCCACTGTAAAGGCCTATTTACAAGCTTCACTTTGTCATTGAGCTTTCTGATTCCTTAGGGCCCCATCGTCATTCTAACGGTTGAACTTAATAAGGTGCTTTGCTTGTTGTGACCACCTTCCTTGTAAGGCCTACTTAAGATGTTGCAATTCGAGCAATAGCTATGAAAGGAGGAGGATATTTCCTCTAGCCTGAATTTTGTAAGTTATAAAGCAATTTCATCCTTCATTTTTGGTCTAATTTTTATCGGATCTCGCCATTTAGTCATCTAACTTAAATCAAAAGGCAACTAGACTATCAGTGGATGAACATTTCAGAAACATTGAATCTGTGTAGCCATCGGCTCCGTCTTTCTCTGAATGCAAATAGTGTGGACATGGACTTCAGGCTCAGTTCTTGCATATAGACGACGAGGATGCAATGTTGTAAAGTAACATATAATTATTCTCGGTAATATCCAGTGACTAATATTGCTGCCGTGCAATTTTATTTCGATATAGACATCTAGTGAAAAAATTAGAACATTGAATTTTTGCTAAACTGCGCGCCATCCTCTAGCCCATTGATCTGTATTTCCATAAATTGCAAAAGATTTCTTTTCAAATATCCGGAAGTAATACCGATATTCAGATTTTTTTTGCAGTAAGCCAGTTTTTCAGATATAAAGTCAAAAAATATCAAATTTTTGTGATTGTTTTGAGATACTCGAGCTCACACATTCATCTGAACAAATCAATATTAATTATGCTTCAAGAATACCATAGTTGTCTGTTGAATCGGAAAAAATTGATAAAAGTCATCTAGATTTTATTAAATTGCCTGCTTAAAAGCTTAACGTCATTCCACGACGTTATTTAACTATTTTTTTGCGCTGCATCGGTCATGATCAAAACAATTCCTTCATATTACACGCCTACCGTAATTACTTTAAACATGTGTAATGCGATAGACCATGCCAGTAGAGCAGCTGGCTGTCGCATTTGTCATCTAAAGGAAAATGAAGATAGTCATTCCACGATAATAGATAGTGTACAGAATGACACATCATTGTGTGACACTGCAAGTAGCACTTTCAGACTTAAATCAAGCCTGCGTGAAACTCAAATGACAGCGAACATGGCACATGTGTCATAGTTGTATGCGACTGCGTACTGCGTAGAAAGAAATATCCTGTGCGTTCGACATTTTCTGGCTGAATTTCATGCAATCACTCAATTACAAACTGACTATTCAACTTTGTAGACTAAACTCGCTATAACTTTATAACTCTCGTTACTACAAATGCAATTCAATATGTTCATTATTGCGTCACAAAAGCTAGTTCTAATGAATTTAATTGATGAGCAGAATTGAATGATGTTCTCCTATTGGATTATTGGATTAATCATGTTGCATACCGAGAGATCATTCATCCATATCTGTTGGGACTAAGATTTTCAGATGGAATAAATTAATTTTAAGTAAAAAGTAAAATGCAAATTTAATCTAAATTCGAACGTTTCGGTAACCGGGCCAAAATCTGGTTCTCGCAAAGGAACTGGTGCACCGCGTACAGCCCCAGTTAATGCCAATTTATTGACTTTCCAATCTCGATTAATTGATTGCAATTTTAATCAATTAATTTCTCAGCTTTCAACTGATTGCTTGCTAATTTTAATTTTGATTAATTGTTTTTCAATCACAATTAATTGGTTGAAAAGAGTAATTGGATTGCAATAGCCTATATCTTTGATAATCACTGGCGATATATGAATGCGAAGAAGAGCTCTATTAGTTCGAACTCGAATGAAGTCAAGTTACATCGAAGATCACATTTCCGTGAATTCAATATACGAGCGTAGGAAAGCAAACTTCTTGATACAGTAGGTCTGCGTGCATCTTCTATGGTGTCAGTGAACAGTATTCACTCATTGTTCATCTATTCAGTAAAGAGAAATGCAATATGAACACCTTAAGAACGTCAATTTTTGGACCTCTTTTCGCCTTGTTACCATTCAATGCTTGACTTAACATTCACTTTAACCCATTTCCCCGGATGTCATTTAAACTCATTCTCAGGGTCCATAACCGTACTCTTTTTAAAGTACAAATGTTCTGCACTGTCTTTCAAAAGTGAGCATCAGTTGAATAGCGGTTGTTCTATAGTTGATGACTTCCAACGATCTCAGATATTTTGCGCAACACCCTGTCACGAAATGAGGACATGAAAGTAAGACTGCAGAGACAGATAGACCGTCTACTTATGTGTCAGAGGTCTAAGATGCAAAATTGTCATTTACGTCAGTTTTTATATACTGCGGTGCGAGGAACTATATAGGCTAGCAAGAATAGGTAGAGTCAAGACTCGAAAAAGTGTTTTTGCGGAGATTACGTTCCTGCGGTCTGAAAAAATATGAGTTCACTTTTTAAGAAGCTAAATTTTTGCAAATTATTCCTGTGTCGATATATTAGCGACATGAAATCACTGTACGTACAATGTAGTATGAAACTTGTGAGATATCAAAAGGAATGAACATTCACTAGCAGGCATCCTAGTTAAGCAGAAATGGAGCTGATTATCAGATAAATTTCAACGTTTCATGGAAAAGTTGAGATCTCATTGTGCTTCCTGGCTGAAATTCAAAGTTTTTAATTCAATTTTCATCGGCATATGATTGAAAAAAAATATGCTTCATTTCTTAAATCTGAATAAATGTGGACTATTTACAGCTAATAAAGTTAATTATGATCTTTGTCATTGATCTTTTGCCCTTTCAGTGGCGGTTTTGTGATATGATCACGCTTAAGTTAAAGGATGAGCAGTAAAGCAGTGTAACCCATCGAATTGCTAATTTGACAAACTACAGTATGTCACCTCTCCAAGACTGACATGACACGTAGGATTTGTATAGAAATTATTTCTTTTTGCTATCATGATCAGTCAATTCCGCAGTAATTTCTTCACAAAATGCAAATTGCAATTTCTCACTTTGGTACTGGAAACTAAACTAGAAATCATTTAATAAAATCGAAACTGCATCACATTGGGGATTTAAATAATACTAGTTGCTACGCTATGCATAATATACTTATTCTATGGGCTACTACAGTGGTTCTCAACCTTAGGGAGCCACGAGACCATTGGCATGGGGCCACAAGAAGAGCACATAGTGCGCCAAAGTTGTGTGTATAAGCTAATCCATGGATAATTGCATGCAAGTTAGACTACTCCCGTAGAGCAACGAATGGAACACTAATGTAAATAAATAAGGATGCTGCTTGAGCATCATTGGGTAAAAAAGAAATTAGAAACTTTTTATCTTTGCAACGCATTTGTCTGCTTCGAGTACATATAGTCCGGGAGCTAGCTAGAAGTTGTGCAGGGAACGAGGTAGTACACGAAACTTTCACATAGCATAGTACACCTCTAACCTACTGCAAAACTTCGCGTCTGCCGGATCAGATCATTTGCTTTTCAGAAATAGAGATGATAACAAAATCCTATGTATTTCCAGTGGTAAAATTGTGACATTTAAGGTGTTGACTCCATTTTTTTCGAATTTTTGCTCATAAAAGTTACACAATTGGTATTTTGTTGAAATGGTTATTAAAGAAATCATCTACAGATCATGATCTTTCAAATGAGTTATCATTCAGTGACAGAGGATGAAGTAAAGTGTACAAACAGACACTTTTCGTTGGTGTAACTGCAAATTTTAACATAGAAATTTCAGGAAAATTGTTGATATACTTAAACGAAAAGTGTCTGTTTGTACACTTTACTTCATCCTCTGTCACTGAATGATAACTCATTTGAAAGATCATGATCTGTAGATGATTTCTATAATAACCAGTTCAACAAAATACCAATTTGTGTAACTTTTATGAGCAAAAATTCGAAACAATGGAGTCAACACCTTAAATGTCACAATTTTACCACTGGAAATACATAGGATTGTCTTATACTCTCTATTTCTGAAAAGCAAGTGATCTGATCCGGCAGACGCGAAGTTTTGCAGTAGGTAGAGGTGTACTATGCTATGTGAAAGTTTTATGTACTACCTCGTTCCCTGCATAACTTCTAGCTAGCTCCCGGACTAATAACCAAACATCGAGAAATTCGCGCTAATAAGGCATGTCGCACTTGATCTCCGGTCGATGTTTAGTATTTGATTTATTACGCTTAATTCACCATATTATTGGTTATTTTTAATTAGGTACAACTATTAAATTTTACCATTTATCTGCTACAAATTAATAGCTGAAATCAACAATGAAGCCAGAAACAAATGAAACTCGCATATGATTATTTGCTTCAACTTCTGTTTGTTCAGAATATCGGCACTCTTTGCCTTACAACGACACAATTTAAGTAAATTTATGTAATCGCAAGGGTTTGAAGAAACTTAAAGAAAGTGGCAATAAAGAAGTTGAATGGCAAATTAATTGCTATCAGACATCAAACAGGGGGCCACGGAAAGTCGAGTGGCTGGGAAGGGGCCACAGACCATGTAAGGTTGAGAACTACTGGGCTAGTACATGTAAACCTATCCTACACATTTCATGTACTAGCAAAACTTGTTATTAAACAATTCCTATAAAGTTCAAAAGCTTGAAGTTGACAACTTTGATTTTTATGTGCATAATGTTGCTGGCACGGGAAAGGTCAGAAAATCGTCTGTATATTTACTAAGTTAATGATAGCTTTACAGATCAAGGAAGTTTCACAATAGACGGCCAAAGAAGGGCCAAGTGTTATATCGTCAGATCAGTACACTTTTTTTCCATAACGAAGTCCATCATTGCTTGTTCGGGTGATGTATGAGCGTAAATGTGAATTTTCCGATTTCCATTCAGCGCTAATTGTGAAGTGACGACTGACAGTTGGCATCGCTCTCTGCAAGAAGACGAGTTGAAGATGAGAAACATGTGGGTCTATTCATTGTTTCTAAAGTTGTTGTAAGAACTTATGGGTTATCTTCCTCCCATTTTTTCAAATTTGTCTAAAATCTGCAAAAATGAATCAATCGTCAACAAACTTCAAGTAAACGTACTCAAGTATATTTCCTACCCACATGCAAAATTTTATGCAGATCAGTCAAGTACTTTTTGCATGAGAGACGATCACGTGAAGTGTAGCGAAGTCTGCAGCTGGATCTGATTTCGTCTGTTTGACGCATTATTGTCACTCGTGTGAGCATTGTTCTCTCTCCCTCTTCGTCTCATCCACTGCTATTTGAAATCCTCCCACGACCACTACGCCAACACACCTCTTCTATAGATTAAAAATGTTAATGTAGGGACATGGCCTGGTCATCATCATTCACGAATGGTCGGGAAATGACTTTGTTGACCGCAAATGCTTCCTGCTCAGACGATGAGGTCAGAAGAAGTCAAATCAAGTTGCAGACATCGCTGCACTTCAAGTTGTCGCCCCTAATTCAAAAACTACTTGTCCGATTTGCACAAATTTTGGTATGTGGGTAGAAAATAACCTCACTTACTCGTGACGATTGATTCATTTCTATGGATTTTAGACTAATTTGAAAACGTGGGGTGGGGAGAAGTACCGAACTTATTATTCATTACAAAGAAAAGGCATTGCCATGTTGCATGTAGCAGTAATTTTAAAATTGATGCATTTATGATAAAAGGGCTTCGATATTTGCAATGAAAAGGCAAGAATTGCTGAGAACTCACTGAGAAGCAACCTTCTTGATTGACGTACGGTTGTCGCCGAATATGAAGAGGCGCCGAAACAGAACGCCGTCTTAATTTCGGAGAGTGCTCCAAGATATGTGGATTGCTGAAATATGCATATAAAGTATTCAAGTGAAGCTCTCGAATTTGTCTTTCATACTTGAGAAGTAATATCTTTCATCCCACAACCTAGTGGCATTTCAAGGGGTCACTTGTCAATGGCATGCATTTTTGATTAACTTACGTTTTACATGTTATCATTGATTATGGAAAGCAGGGACGGCGGTACGGGTTAGGGCAGGTGTTGCATCGACTTCAAGGAGGGCACTTTGGGTTACCGCACCCACGTCCCACAACCCAAAATTTCATGTCTTAAATGCGGTACAGGCTTACTTAGGTTTAGTGCACGCCTGCCTGTTAACCTCATGAGAGAACAACTGGCGTATATGAGTAAGCTAATCGGATGAGTAAAAATCATGTTGTCGTCAATTTAACCTATGTCTAACACACTTATCTGTTTTGTATAAATTTACTACACGATCTGTAAATGTACGTGACACGTCTTTTTTACTGCAAGACAGAAAGTCTATTTCTATTCAAATAAATATCATATTAAGCAAGACGTTTTCTTTCTACTTGGAAATGGCTTGCAAATATCCGGTACACACTGCAACCGACCTTTTGTACTGCCTTTCCATGCAGTGTGAAGCAGGGAATCGTGTGCTTTCATCAGTAGGACTACAGTTTAAAGTTGCTGAGGAACACAAAGCGACCTGTTTCGTTGACAATCTTTACCAATGACCAAGAACAAAACTTTCATGCTGCTGAGTTCCTCATTCTGGTGAGGAAAGAAGGACAATTTCCGCATAGGGGCGTCGATCAAATGGATCAATGCGTGGAGGAATTCTTCTATCGTTGCAAGAATCAAAGAAGACCCTTTCTGCTGACATGCAATAGTATTAATGTCAGCTGCTTCAATTGATTTTAGACGGATGTTCTTCTAAGCGGAAGTCGCATTTGAATCATCTATCCCTTCATCTCGCACAAGCGCGTGGAAGACGCCGACATTCGTTGAACTTAAGCGGATATCCAATTTACGCCGACATCGTCAATCCGAATTGTTGGAAAGTTCTTGTGGTTCTTCTGGTTTTTTGAAGAGACTCATTCCTCGTATACATCCAGTTCCACAAATGAAACGACGCTGCGACAGGTGTGAAAACAATCTCGCAGCTATTGTAATGATGGCTCAAATCGATTGCACCGGCATTTGGAGAAAAAATGCAAATGTGAAGACTGCTTCACATGATGTTGAAGATAAAGCGTGCTCTACATATGTACGTATACAAAGCATATGCATATGCTATCTGCGGAAAGTTAGCTCTACATTTTTGTCGTTGATTTAATAATGAAATTTCAATATTGACTTTTACGTAATTCGCATGCATGCTTGCTTTCCTAGTTGACGATAAGAATATTATTGAGGTACACATATACTCATACATGCAACACAAAATTGACATCTTCTTTATACAATATTGCATAAAAAAGTAATGATATAATATATTAGAACATACATGTATCTAATATTAGCAAATTTTAATGATTAAATGATCTTGCATTCCATCATTTGTTGTTTGTACAAGTCTTTATGATTGTAATTTTCACTGTTCACACATCTGCTATGTTAAATTTCATTATCAATAGATTTTGTTTAGCACACGATTTCCGTGAGGGAATATCGAACACAATACAATTTTAGTTGGTATCAATAAGATGTTGACAAGCAACCCAAATAGGTAATGCGATTTGTTCAAATAAATCCGATAAATGAAGTTAAATGAAAATTACCACAATTTATGAAGAGGGCACGCATGCAGCAGGTGTAACACCTGCAACACCCTTGCCTGATGGAAAGTCTCAAACTGATGAACATGAAAACATTCCCAATTTTTCAAAAGCTAGAATTAATTGTTGGAATTCATCTTCTTGTAACATAGAGCAATCTTTATCAAGTGCAACACAACAATCATGTCACGTTCCATTGAGCTTTTTCAGACGAAAAAGATTAAATCTGAGAGATGACGACTTCCAAGTTCTGACATTCTTAAAGGGAAGGATGCAGTATGCACCCAAGGGAAACTTAGCCATAGCGAATTATGGATTAAATTACATTGTGTTCGAGTTACCAATTGAAGCTGCGGAATAAGAACATCAAAATTGATAATAGAACTCTCACGAAAGTTTGCGGAACTACAAGTTGCAATGCCGGAATTTGGTAAGTGAGCTATGACGTAAAACCAGGTATCTCAAAATAAATGAACATGAAGCAATCTACATGTGAAGTGTGCGAGCATAACTTCACCGAGCACATTTTTGAAGACAACGAATGCAAGCATGCGGATGCAGTACCCTATGTTAAAATATAGCCACAAGCTTCAGTTGAGAAGATTATAATGTTTGAGCGAATACAAAGCGCAAGACGTCTCTTGTTTGCGATTTTCAGAATCCTCAAACAAAACTAAACAGCGGAAGCGTGACATGGAAAACAAATTAGTATTTGGGAATCACAAAATCAGTTTTCGGTTTTACGAAAAATACTAGTAAAGTATTGCGGTGCTGTAAAGTTGCTATTGCGATTCTGACATTAATGAATTCTGGGACTGTAAAACCATGTACTCTCGACAATTTTCTGTAAAGCATGTTGCATTCTTTTGATTTAAAACAAGAATACTTATTTTGCCTGACTTTTTTGTTTTCTAGATGTACAAACAACATACAGTAGGTCTATATAGTGTTTGAATAATTTCGACCCCGAATTAGACTTGTGCTGTTAAAGTTCAACATTTATCAGTCGGTCATGTACATGTACGATTAATGTTTGCAGTTTGATGATTTCATGGAATGGTTCATTTTATCTTAGCTTGGAATTGGAAGTCAAAGTTCAAATGATCAGTTCAACAGTCTGATAAAAGGTGTGCGCGTTCAAGCGTTTTCATCAGTATCACGTCAGAGCGAATAATCAAATCATTCATAACAGACAACAGAAAATGTGGTAATTCTCTTATCTTCCGCAGCGACTAACACTGCGCTCTAGCAGATTATACCTGCTACATTTTCTGAGTCATTCACTACACATTTCCTCTATCAAACCATTTTCTGTCACAGATTAATACGCCCATTCAGCAAACACTAGAAGAATAATGTAAACACAGACAATAATGGCGCGTCTTCTGATTCATTGTCAGCTTTGCGCATTATGTGCGTATTTGCTCTCATGAACTTTGGTAAAAATTATATTTTAGAATTCAAGCTTTTGTCTGTCATTGTCATACCTTTTGTTGACATATGCAGAGAAACATGTGAATATATTTGCTAAAGATAAGAATTATTGCATATTATTTACATAATATCTCCATAACGGGATGCAGTTTGCCTGTCTGATGCTACAGGGCATGTCTAAATATGTCTATTACTGAACTTTAATGTCAAAAAGTATGAGTAATGTTATTGCATTCGCTTAAACATTGCTTCCGTATAAACACAAATCGAATCATTCAGGCAGAATTTTCCATCGACTTAATGAATTGCGAGGTACAACAGAGTAAAATAATCAAGCACATTAGCCATAGATGATGTTAATGCAGCTATAGGCTAAGATAAGAATTGAATGACGATGTGCAATGATAAATACAGCATGGTTAACTTTCAATTAGAAATTGGCAAATTAATGTGGCAGATGCATCGCACAACGATACTGATGGAAATTTGGCTTTTGCAATTTATGTTATTGTAGACTATTTTGCTAGTCGGACTATCGAAGCCGACTTGGTGAGACTTTTGGCAAATTCTGCTATCTCCTCTTTCTGATTAGTTCTCTCGCTTTTGCGATGCTGTGTTGAATAAACCCTGAATGATATGTGTAGAATTTGAAAGTTTTAATTAAAGGAAATTTACAGATTTTTGGCCGATGTCTTCAGTGAAAGTCAAATGAGTCAGTGAGGTTGGCTGACTAATTGAAGTGGGTGGTTAGTGGAGTTTTACATGTTCAACATATTTTTTGGTATATGAACTCTCTCTCCCCTTAACATCCCTTCAGTTGAAAATTTGTAAAATAGAGTGCTGATTTGACAAATTCCTGATAAATGAAATTCGGCAATTTACCAGGCAGATGAATGAAATTTACAATCTTTCGTTAGCCTGAATAGCCTACGGAAAGCTTATATTTCAAATAATAATCGCTGTAAAGCAACGTTAAACACTTTTTGATTTCTGCATTGATAAAAGAAATTAACATTGAAAATGAACGTTTGGTGTTCGAAATTCATTGACTTGGACTTGTTGGAAATTCGCTTCTACCACTGTAGAATGGCATCTTTCAGAGAACGTTTGCTAGTATGTTAATTTCTTTTGTATAAATAGAGACTGCTTACAGTTTGAATTCGTCGATCTCGTGAAACATTCAAATTTTCCACATGACATTTACTTGACGACTTAACACGACAACGACAAATTTACCTCTGTACTCGTGCCACTGTGAGCGATTCAAATTTTCACAAGTTAAACCGGAAGTCCAACGAATGCTTGAGAACCACACTCTACTCCTAATGAGACAAAAGAAATAAGATGGTTCTCGATCAATTAATCATCGAGCAAACTTAGTTGCGATATCTGCATAGCATTTTGCAGATACTTGCAAAATACTTTTCTCTCACCCCTTTATAATACAGGTAGGTGAGGAATTAGCTCTATTAAAAGGCGTATTTATATCAAGCATTATGAAAGCACTATGCCAGGCAAGGGGGCTGTATTTATCTATTTGATTTCATCACACTGTTTTGAGCTTTTAAGTTGCATTGCTCTACATTTCCTAAGTTTTCCCAGGTTTGATATAAAACCTGATCCAACTTAGAGGCATGTACACAGACTGCTCCTCATTAAGAGAAGGTATTCAGGAGCCTAAAAAGGTAGTGGGCCTGCATTTATATGAAACCTATACATGGAGAGAATTATGTATGAACAGGATTAGCTAGCAGGCTACCTTTGTGCGTTGCGTTTTGTTATGTCTGAGATTGAATGCTCCAGCTTATGCCATCTATAGGCCTGCTAGGCCAACATGAAAAGCTGTATCACTTAAAAATGTGTACTTTGCTTAAGCGTGCACATTTTCGAGCCTACTAGATCCGTTTTTCGCATGGTATCGCCAGATATAAAATACACACCAGGTCTACAATATTTCCTTAATATTCAAATAGAACCCGACCAGTGGGCATGCTGCTCCCATTCATTACCCACCGGATCAGTCGTTCCGTAACAAACTACGTTACACAAAATACTTTAACAACCGGTTCTGAAAAATAGGTTTCCAAAAATCACAATGTCAAAAGCTTAGATCTATATTACTTCCAAATATTAAACAAGTAACCACAATGCTAAGTATTTTCATTATTAGCAAAATAAAATTGGTCAGCGTCTGTCGGTACGGGAGGTTCCTCACAGTTATGTTTCAAAAAGAAAAACGGTCTCTCCCTTTGTTTCGACACGTAGTGTTTATTTGATAAAGAGAATAAAATCCCTTTGATAAAGAGAATAAAATCCCGACGCGTTTCGTCCTGTGGACAGTGTCAAGGGTGCTGGCCAAAGAGGATTTTATTCTCTTTATCAAAGGGATTTTATTCTCTTTATCAAATAAACACTACGTGTCGAAACAAAGGAAGAGACCGTTTATCTTTTTGAAACATGACAAAATAAAATTAATGGAAAATTTTATGGTTGGTTGGAACGATAGGACGGTAGGTTGGAGCGGAAAAAACATTCATTTAATTAAACGACATGATTTCTAATATAAGCAACTTAGTTACAGATTCAAATCGATATCAAGATTTGTGTAAATATTAGACTCATTATTATTTGAGAATGCGTTACTCAGTTGTTCTTTAGCATGTAGGCCCACATGTAGCATAAACCCGTCTACT
This sequence comes from Prostheceraeus crozeri, assembly GCA_907163375.1. NCBI lineage: Eukaryota > Metazoa > Platyhelminthes > Polycladida > Euryleptidae > Prostheceraeus > Prostheceraeus crozeri. The sequence goes on from CAJQUW010007876.1 coordinate 29,403, forward strand.
GAGCACTTGATATATGAAACTATCTATGCGCACTATAAGATGCATTAATACGTCAATCGACGTGCGCTTTGATAAATAACTGATAAGTCTTGTGATAAATCTTGTTTATTATTTAATATGTGGTAATAAAAAATGAAATCATATCTTTAGATAAATTCATTACATAAACAGTATTGCAACTTCATAAACTGCATAAATGCAGTCACGCAGATTATTTTACTCAGCATTTCGTAATGCAAGAAATTTTGTGTCTCCAGTTCCTCTTAATAAGTTAAACTGATCTTAATTCTCATCGATGTATTTCGAGTCGCCAACAGTAAAACCTCGACTCAAAGTATTACTATTGGTTACTCGACATATAATGTAGATCCACAAATTTCAGTGAGACTTAAAACTAATTCCTCTTATTAAGAGGAACTGAAGATACGAAAATGCTTGTGGCATAAAATGCTGACTGAAAATTATTGTTTGATTACACTTTAATCTTCATTTCGCGATCTCGCAATGACAGCGAAATGTTGTGTGGAGCCGTGCGCGACTTTCGCGCGGCATATCAACTGTTAAACTTTCAATAGAATTTTACATGCATTGGCGTGTTTTTCGTTCACCTGGCTGGTTGCTGCTTAATTGCTTTGGCTTCTTAATCGATAATATAATTGATGATTGAGATATACCTCAAATAATCGTCCATTACAAACGCATTCAGATGCATTCATTTCATTCACATTGCAATACAAAGAACTTTCTATGCAGACAAACGAAGAACATGCGATCTGACTATTTAATTCTGTGAGCTTGCGACGACAAAATGTACCACGACATAAAACTATTTTCTGCGTACAGTAGCGCACACCACCCATATAAAAAAATTGACTTTTGTAGTTGCTCTTAACTAAACAAAAACCTGTGCTTTTTGATAAGAGTGATGTTTTCGCTTTATATCTGCTAAATCATATTATTTTGGTGAAACGATGACTCAGCTGGTTGAAGGCTGCTTTTCGAAACGGATCGAGTTTGTCCACCCCGGAGAGGCATTGTATACCATGTATATAAGACTGATATCTTTGATAATGCCCAGAAATTCATTAACGGCCCGGAAAACTTCCCATTTTCTAGTACACATTTTCTAATTGCATGCATAGATATAGATCACTGCATTCAAAGATATGTGAATCCAAATTTCCGGGCTGATAATGAATTCATGGCCTGGAAATGAAACCATAGAAATATTTCGCAACATGGCATACAATGATTATGACATCCACATTTTTCGGGCTGTCAATGGCAAATTGTCGGGCCGCTAACGCGGCCCTCTAATTTGCCATTGACACCCTCAAAACATAGCTGTCATCATATCATTGCCACTATCCCTCTCTATCCCTCTATAGGCCCACGGGTTATTTAACCCTGACCTGGTGATCGTTGTGAGTGTATGAAAGCCGCTCCAACCTCTGCTCCATCACTAGCTTCCCAACAACACATGCGTGTTCGGAACGTGGCTGCGATTCATCACGTGCCTGCCACGTTGTCAGAACACGCAATTTTTAGTGAACTCGCAAAGTTTTATTACGGTACACTATTTAACGAATTTGGACGTGCCACTATTAACTGTGACTTTCTAATTGTGATCTTCTAAGCATGGTGATTTTTAAGTGAGTAATGATGAATGTGTCATTACCATCAACTGAACCCAGAGATTCCAAAAAATATATAGTGGTAATTGACTACCGTATTTCTTACTTTACACATTTTTTAAAAATTAAAAATTATATGTCATTTGGTGTTTTTCTTAAATAATTCAGTACTTTGATGAAAGAATGAATATTTCGATTGCTTTAATAAAATACTACGTTGATTCAACCGAGATTTAATCATCACTAATTTTCACTTATATGCTTCACATATTTTTATTCAAGGTGCCATACACTCGATAATTGAGTTACCAAAATGAAATTCCAGAGTGTTAAATGAAAATATGATTGCAACCAAAGAAAACGTTTATAAGAATCGAAATGATAATAGGCGTGAGAATAAAAGGAATCTCTATATTTCGTGGCATAAAAATCGTTCTCTGGCAGATGAAGTGTTTCATACGAAAAATAAAGTAATCAATTAGTACAGTACAGTTAAGATATCACAGTCGGCAGTCATCATGCAGTTACAGTATAACCACAGAAAGGAAAGAGCAGATGTGACCATATAAACAGTGCTACAACTGCTAAAAACAAAAATTGTGAGGCCAAAATGGCATTGCCAAAAGTGGATTACGTTCTCCGTGATCCTCCATACCGTAATCCTGTTGAGCTTGTCTTCGTCATTAATGTTTTATTCACTTTGCTTTCGGAAACCCAGTCAGGATGGATCACAAATGAGCTTCTGTACATTGGCATGGAGTTCTGAAAACAAATGAGACAATAGATATAGAAAGACATAGATTGTCAGTTTCCAAAACTTGAATGAAATGTAAATACTGCTTATTAAATACGAGCTATTGAAGTCTTTATGTCACTATTCAGGAGTTTTTAATGTTCTTTCCTTGTAATTTGAAAACTTGGAGAATCTTCATGTCATTTCTAATACTTTTTGTAGTTATCTGAAAGTAATTGGAATTGTGGAGTAGGCCCTATCTTTTTGCAGCTATATTGGAGCAGTTCATATTTAAAATGCATATTTATCAGCTGCATTCTCTTCACAAATCAGGTCTATCAATCTCTATTCGCACTATAAAGCGACTTCTCAATGCATCGTAATTACGATTCAGCATTCATCGCAATTTGGTAAAATGTCAAATTTTCAAAAATTTGTAAAAATGGATGATTCAAAATTTTGAATTGCTGTTTACAGTACGAAATCAGCGAGTTACGGCAAGTAAATACTATTAGAAAGGTCACATGCCAAATCTATACTCTACTGATTTCCATGTAATTCAATACTTTGGGCGTTATGGAATACTGAATATCTTGGGATGTCGATGTGTCTCAGGTCGCGGTATGGATGTTAAAACCAGACAGGTGACTTTGTGGTAGTTGGATTTTGATTTTGATGGATGTGATTTTGATTTGATTCATAGAGTAGATTCATTACTGTATGACTTGATTCCAAGGACTCAATCTTCAAGCTCTAAGATGCTTAAGAAACTCCGGTCCGGACATGAAAAGTTATAAAAACCCCATGTAAAGATGATTTTCCGCAAAATTTGAAGTCTCTGTATGTACACTGTATATCCTATTCGAATGAATTAGAAAGTCGAATATATTACAATACCAAGTGAAGGTGTTCTGCTGCATATTTATAGAAAACAAAACAAATTGAGAGTCGTGCTATTTTTAGTGAGACACTCTCCAAAGAAATTTCCAAGATTCAAGAAATTTTAGAAGAATTCGTAGAAAATGTGCAAGTTTCTTCAACTGACTGCTTTCTATTCATGGAAATTTTTCTGCTATTGACTATATTGTAAAGATTAATTATTAACAAAAAGTGGCCATACAGCCAGCAAATTTTCAAATAAAAAAATAGCTAGTGTTGCATGACAAATGTTATTTCACGAAATGCAATGTCACTAGAATTTGCAGGGACGAAGAAGGTTCATAACAGAGCCAAAGCTATAGAAGATAACAGGAATTAACAGAAGCCAAAATGGTCTTTTTAAAGCTGTCCAAGGAAAGCCATAGAATAAAATTTTAACAACAGAATCAAGTTCAGTAACATTTAAAACCTTGAGTTGTCTTAAAATGTTAGGCGAAGACACAATAGTCTCTGACAGTTTTCATCTTCACCAACAAATGAATAATGAACATCTACTTGACCTTCACAATGGTTGTTTATTATTCATGAAGTTGATACAAGTTGAAACAGCGGGGCTATCTTGACAAGTGACACATCTGTCAAGAGAAACCGTACTTGCTTGACACATAATGTCTCGAAATAGGTTTCAACACAGTTGCACTTCACTGAACGTCAAGAGATAACCGAAGATGGATTATGGATTTAAGCATTCATCCATCATGATTAAAGACTTTTCATAAGACGATATTGTGATAATCTTGATTATAAGATCATCAGCATAAAATCTGATCGACTGTCTGAACGGTTGGAGCCAAAGGCTAAATATTCTACAGATAATTTTATATCAAATATTCTTCATTTGTAGATCATGGTATGGGCCTAGGCTATATATGAGCGTCTCAGCTATCATTAGTGTTTCTAATGATGATGGTCACATGTAGTGGTGAAAGTCCATGCAATAACATAGACATCGAACGTGTCCAGGGACTCTTTCATTTCGTGACGAGAATTCTTCAGTTGAGAGCGCTTACTCTCCTGTCGCGTCGATGATGTCTGAACTCTGTAGAGCGATGACCTAAATTGCTAGAAATCAGTGGTTAAAATCTACTACATGTATTTTCAGTCTGTTAAATTCGCACTCAAAACTTTATGACTGCTGGTGTTACACCGTAAATTCTAAAATAACCTCTCGCATATAATAATCCCCTATCAGGTTTGATGAAGTTAGTTAGCATCATCCAATGGCGAGTTAAAGGGTTGGATCGGTGACAGTAGCATGAATCAGGAGTTGGGATGTTCCCATGAAATTCCGCATTATTATTATTATGTCCTTCAAATTTTGTCACTTAAGTATGAAAATAGATATAATTTATACCTTAATTTTCATTTATATTGCAACTTCCCTTTGTTGTCAAACATTTATCATGGATGTTGCTGGGATATTCCTAGAAGGAATTTAGCTGGAATGTAAATACACACAACTATTATTATCATCATCGCTTCGGGCGCTTATACGGCATCAAATGTTGAGATTCACATTTTAGTTTGAATTATGTGAAGCTCTAATCCTACTAGGAACCTGAGCCAAATTTCATTGACACAGTACAGGTGGGAGGGTGTCGTACACTGAAGTCGGTAAAGAGATTGAGAATTCATGCTCAATTTTGGAGAAAAGGAGGCTAAGAGTTAGCAAATGACCGAAAAAGCGACTGCATCCAGTTTGCTTGCCCCGATAAGTGCATATAGGCCTACTTATAGTTATCCTCTTTTATAATTCCAATGAAAATAAATCGTTAAATGTCGGATAGTCTTCTGATCTCAGCGCGGCAATGTTTTAATAATACATGCTGCGACATAAAGAGCTTCAACTACAACTATCAATACAATGAACATTATTTACAAACATAATTTTCATGAACTGAATGATGGGAGCTGTAGCTGCGCAAAAGCTGCCTACCATTTCAAAAAAAATTTGCATGAATGAACTAAATATTCTCAAAAATTCTTTTGTGGTCAGAATGACCGTTTTTGGTCTTTCTGGGTACAGTATTATTTTTTTTGACATCTATGGCAAATTGAAAACAAATGTATTGTGTTCTTGCACGGTCTCACCTATAGCGCAGATATCACAAAACCCTATTGCATCAAAAAGCATTAACAAATTCATACATAAAAAAGGCTCCTGAATTTATCAAAACATGCATTTAAAAAATAAGCGCTTCATGGCTGCACCGCACGTGGCAACATTAAATGCGTTATACTAATGTATGAATTATGCATGTAGATCATACACAGATATGAAAGCGTTCGATCAATTATCTATTTTCTCCTACGTACCGATTAGGCCACCGATTATAATGCAATTTATCAAATCTATAATGTAATTTACTTTATTACAGGTAAGTTTCTCAGAATAGAAATTCTGTCAGTGTCTGTTGATGTATAATAAACTAATTGACATGATGATAATAACAATCCGTAAAATTGATTAACAATCAACGAAATATGCAACGGAGATGGCCAAATAGATTCTTTCATAGTTTCCTTGCCTTGAGAAATTGCATAATAATTCATCTGGATGCACAAATATTTTGTAATAGAAATTTGTTTCACACAATTTGCTAAAATGCAATATTATATAATTAATATGAAATTGCTTTGGTATTTTTATTTGGGTTGAACAAGTGCGCTTCTTATGTACAATGGTCAGTTTTTCAGCAACCTAAAATATAAGCTTGGAGCAATGTTCGGGTATATCTCTTTCATATTTTATTTAATACATGTGATTGTTTTTAACTAATCTATCTGATGGCAGTGCTTTTGAAGGTCAGATATTGAATAGAATGCATAATGAAATTTATCGATGAAACTGTATTATTTATTAGCTTCATATTTTTTATTCAAAATAGCCTCAATATTGCTAATTTTGGAATATACATGTATATCAAATGTATTGACCAGCTGGTTGCACTGTAGCAAGCTCCAGACAATTTAGTTGGTATAAAGCTATGAAAGAATATTATGAATCATATAATTTTAACTATAATGTGATGTTTACCAATGCATAGCTTGTAGTATGATTGGTGTAATAGCATTAAATATTACTAGAAGCTGGGATTGAAGATTCCCTCAGTATTCTAAACTGATTTCTGTTTGCTATTTCAAATATGCTGAAAACAATCACTTCTTCAGAATTAGCCATATGAAAATTGTAGGAACATGCAATGTACTTGATCACGATTGGTATAAAAATTTCCAGGATTCAATTCGATCTAAGCTCAGTGGAGAAACTGTTCGAACTCATGCTCAAAATGGTGACAAAAGTCAATAACATAATACATTTTGAAAGTCAATTTACTTTCAACATAGTACATAAAAATGCCACATGTATTTTAAATCTTCAGGATTCACCCACTTGCGCCTCAGCAATATTAACAAAATGTACTTTTAACTGGTTATTTCGACATTTAGATGAAATAGACGTGAAGAAAAGCAAATACTTACGGTGAAACAACTGTTCTCGTGGATATAGTCTTTGTTCATTGCTAAACGAGCCTTCTGTTCTTTCCTGAAGTCGTCATCTATGCCTCCAAAATATTGTCGGGAATCGGTTCTGGAAGTAAAAGAGTTGCCTTCAAATTTCCTTTCTGATGGTGAAGAGCACAACTGCACCAAATTTACTGCTCTGAGCAGAATGAGAATTCAAACAATATGTGAATGGTTGATCAAGAGATGATTTGAAAAGTTCATGGAGTTAGATTTCGAACTTCCGAAGCAGCACAGGATCGGAGATTCTAAGTAAAAAATTCTCTATTGCCCATAGAGTAGGGAGATGTAGGTAGATTGTCGACTCAAAAAAGTATCTGTATACAGTGAAAATCTATATATGAAGCGTAATCATTGGGGTGAAAAGATTCAGCTTTTTACGGAGATTGCGCTCCCGTGGTCCAAAAATTATTTGAGCAGTTTTAAAGAAGTCAAAATTTTGCCAATTTATATACTACCCAGATGACGTCCCCTATATAAGTAGTATGAAACAAGCTGGTTATCAAAGGAATGAATATTTGCTAATAAGCATCCTAACTAAGCGGAAATTAAACTGATTATCAGGGGAATTTCATGATCCGTATAATGAAGAAGTCTTCATGAAAACTCGCGATATTATTCGTGCTTTCTTGGCTGATATTTTGGCATGATTTCATGATCCACTAAATTTGTATTTCATTTCTTGAATCTGAATAGTGATGTGGACCCATTTACATCTTTCAAAATTGATTGAAATCATTGTCCTTGATTCTGTTATTTTGCTCTATATAGCAGGTCATCGAGTTACTATAAAAACATCACCTATCCAAGGCTGTCATGACACGGACGATCTGTAAAATAATATATTTTAATATATATTTTAATATATATGTATTTTAATTCCTTCTTTATTACTATAATGATCAGTCAATTCCGTTGTAATTTCTGCAAAACTGCAAAAATTTGCATATCTCACATTTGGTGACAATACCACCTGTATCCCCCTCGAAATTATTTAATAAAATCGAAAGTGTATATACATTGGGTATTTAATAGATGCGGCTCTACTCAACATATTTACTCTGTGCTCTGTGCTATTCCGCAAAATTCATTCTTGCTGATATAGTTGAAACGAGAAATTAATATTGCATCATAGTTTCTTAATACCAAATAATGATCAGATTGCGCCATTGGTACTGCAGTATTAATTAACTCCCTTTCGGACATGTATGTTGGGAGATGTCAAAGAATGGATTAACTTCCTGTCTATGTTTTCCTAAAAATATCATGCAAACATAAAACAGGATAAATACATAAAACTAGGAGTGGAGGTATTAAGCAAATCATTCAATGTGCTTTTCAATGTTTGAAGAGGTGATAGTAAATTCGATTATGGAAGCTTATTAAAAAGTACGATGTTTGAGATTAATGAATTAACTTTGATGAGGAAGTCAGATCAGCATCTTTTATTAAATCTGAGAATGCATGAGCCTGGAAAATCATATCGTGACCATACCGAAAGCAATATTGGTAGCTAAAAATGTCGAATAGTGACAAACTTATAGGGATCATAATTTCCGCATCATATACAGTGTATGTCAATTAAATATTGAAACCCCTTTATAGGGTACATAGACTCCTGCATTATACATGTCGGAGTCTATGATAGGGTACATAAAACAGAATGCTATTAGTATAAGACTGTGGAATTCTTTTGTTTCCGGGGAGTCAGATGACATTTTCTTATTCGACAGCATAATAGGAAGCTGACTCAAAATAAAAGCTTTCTCGACCAGTTGAGCGAAGGAATACACAGGAAAGCTTGATTATACCTCATTTTCTCGAATACAACCAGCAGGGTTAAATAAGTTTCTTTGCAATTCTAGTGCGGTTTATATTCGAGGACAAGTTGTATTAATAAATTTTGCAGTTGATGATTTAACTGCCAGGATTTTCTATTTATGAAATCAGGAAATGCAGATGTTGTACACGAACTACGAATGTAAGAAGTCGAAGAGTCGTATGATTACGATAACAGCAATTAACTCGAGACGCAAGATGTTAAAGAAAAATAGCTATGAAAAATGATGTTGAATGACGATTTTGGAATTAACACTTCTTTTTCATCGATCGTCTTACATAGATATCTTATGAGCAATAATTGAGGTGTTGTCAATTTTATCAATTCTTATTGCCTTGATATCATCTCTGCTTTGATTCATACTAAACATGGCAAAGTAAGTGGATTTCTTAAACAAATAGTATTATTTCATGATGGAAGTCATCACTGGAGGTGGCAAAATAATAATGATCCATGTTTTGTCGATTATCTGTATGTTGTATGTATTATCTGTACATTGTATGAAATCATGTTCAATTTGTGGTGGTTTTATAATAAAACTCGCAAATAAGTTTATGTGTGGGTTTTGACGACGGGTTAGGCCTATATGATTATTTTTCAATCCACATGCGGTTACTATTCAATAGCGGGTCCGTTTCGAGAAACTAGGATATTGTTTTATTACCACCGGTAAGCCGAGGGTCATCTGAGAATAAAAATATGTCAATGTGTCATTACGTTTTCAAGCACTTTTCATGTTTACGCAAGCTTAATACCAGACATAAGGCTCATTGTATGTTTAGTTAAAAATCTCTATGGAAATTCAATACAGGCAGTGATATCATTCTGCCGATCTCCACTTTTCTAAATCAGTCACGGTTATCTATTTAACTTGCACTTAACATTGAGTAATGATCTGGTTGCTGAACGAGATAACCATTGTCGATCAAATGTTGGATTTTTATCTCGAATTTGATCGCATATATTCAGATTATTAATATTCTCTGTGTCGAAACTCATGAGCAAGCTGCAAATTCAGCTGAGATGGACATAAATAAGTTATAAATCAAGGAAACAAAATCCAGCACTTTCCCTTAAGTCAAATAGAATAATCATTTGAGTGAATAATCAAGAATGCAACTTTTATTACCAGCATCTCAGAGCAAATATTCAAATGCTCTAATATAAGTGCACTGAATTAAGCTATTTATTGGATTAATCAAAATAAATCAATTTGTCATCAATGTATCTCGCCTACTATGATTCCCGCCAGAGCTAGGAGCGGGGCCGGGCCGGGCCGGGCTCGGGCCTAAAAATTCTTTAAGCACCCGGGCCGGCCTATGTCTGAAATTAGAAACATCTTCCTCATTTGTTCATTTAAATTCTCTGAATCAATTCATATAATGACTTATCAACATGGTTCTTAAGCAAAAAGAGTAAATAAATACCGGCATACGTCGGAGCAGTCATTAATATGCTTTCTCGACCAGAAACAATAATCGATAGATGATTAGTAAGTAAAATTTCTCTGGAAATTTGGTCAAATGAGTCGGTTGAACAGCTTTCGGTTAGCTTCGATCACTTTTTCAAATAGACTAAATGTCTTCAGTGCTTTCGTTTTCCCTGCTTTAATAAACCTGAATATAGCTTACAACAATGGCAGCTATCGGTCCGTCAAATGAGATCTAATTTATTTGTGATGGGCAAACGAGTTATCCATGTACAATATTTAAAACAAGCGAAAATTTGCTATGTATTTAAGGTTTAAAATTCACCATGCTGCTAAACAGTTATCAATTTTCTTACAGATGGTTTGGATTTTTAGGATGATTCTTAAGGAGACTACACTTAGCTAACGTAGTCGATATTTTTTATTAAGGAAGGTAAAGTGCGCAAAACTCACTCGGGCCCAGATGCAAAATTCATCTGGGCCGCGGTGGAGTCGATGCGGGCCCAGCCCGGGTCTGTGCCGGAATAAGCGGCCCAGTTCGAGATCTGGCTCCCGCATACAAGACCACGACACCGAAAATATTCATGCAGATTATCATGATATCTGGGCAATGCACCTTCTCAGACTTTACAGAGTTCTACTCAGACCAATACATCTATATAGGCTCATAGGAAGAGTTCTCAATAAAAATGTTTATTAATTTGATGATAATAACAATAAACATTGCTTAATAATAATGTTTAATTTCATCTTGATCAGTGCGTTCTCACGAAATGGCATCAGTTGGACACTTCAAATAATCCAATCTACAGTAGCAGACATCATTGAACTGTATTGCCCTTTTAGTAATCCTTAGAACTTTAATAATGCTCGCTGCTGAATTATTGAACCATATTTTCGATGCTAATCTCTCTGACATGAACATGTTGCAAGGATTTGCAATTAATTCTGTGTGAGTACCAAAAAAATTGTACAAACGCTAACTTCACCTACCAGAAGTTCCTGCTGATCATTGGAGCAAAAAATCATCGAACTTTGGCACGCAAATTTGGAATTGAATGAAGGCACCTTTTCTATACGACAAATCAATAATTACTTAGTCGTAGGCTACTCGTGGCATCCTTCTCACGTGAAGATGAAAAAGCACACACTTAAACAAATGAAGAAGTGAATCTTCATAAAAAGAAATATCAACCTGAATGGAACTTATTAGCAACTTCAAAAAAATTGTAACTGCAGTAAAATCGAATTAATGAGAATGAGTTTTTTGAATAATTCTGATACAAAATTCCCCCTACCGTCACCTACCGATATTTCTAATGTACTGGAAACCCTTGCTACCCAATCTAGTACGATAACTTAGACTAGTGTGTGTCATAAAACTACATGTAATAAACGTTGATTGCAGTTTAGATTAACAATGCTTTCGTGCACTTTGGGCACAAACGTATAATTCCTATCTAATTATAAGATAGTAAACAAACGACAACCGAATATAAAAATTAGCAGTTCATGTTCTCAACTCTGATAATTTTGTGCTGCTGATAGCAAGGGTTGTCGAAAATTAAAGGTAATTAAATTGGACTGATCAATTGATTCCACATCGCAATTGTAGCATAAATCAAAATAGATGACAGCAATAAATTTATTGCAATTATTTGATGTCGGCATTCTGCTAACTGTAAATCTTGTATTTTAGACTTACCTGTAAATTTCAATTCTGCAGTTGACGTTGTGCGTTGTTTAGAATTTAGCAGTGAGTAAACCTCAAAGACTTTGATGCTAGTACATCATTACAGATCTAAGAAACGAAAGAGTGACGTGTGCATTATCTCAAAAACTGAGCTTTTCAATGCAGAAAGGAGTCAACGAATGAAAAAAATACTGTGCTATCAGAGAAGCGCATATACGTGTACATAATTGTGAACAAGCATGTGTGAAAAGGACTTTCACGTAATTGACAGAACGACGGGAGATCATGTTGATAACGAGCAAAGCAAAAAAGTAATTCCCCTCTGTTTTGCAGTCGAAGTTAAGTTTCCAAATCGAGACAAGTACTTCGGCGTCCTGCGCTTTCAAAGGTCGGTGGAACTAGGTAGACTTAGTACTTGTCGCGATTTAGAAACTTAACTTTATTAAACTTAACTTCGACTGTAAAACAAAGGGAAGCTACCTTTCTACTTTGCTCGAAAAGGACTTTACTAATGGAAGTAAGAATGCCTACCAAAAAGCAGGGACATGGTCTTAAGCATCAACCAAGAATCTCATTTCATGATGAAATGCATATGGCATAGTTATGTCACGAATAATCATGGGATCATGAATTTCTGAACAAATAAGATCCAAGTATTGAATTTGCGCTTGAAAAAATAAAAAATCGATTGAGTACCTAAAATGGTGATCCGTCACTGTATCCTTAATAATGTGAGAAACCATTTGAACGAGCATCAAAATCAAGAATCAATGAAATAAGAGAGCATACAATTTTTGATATCATCTTTTCTTTCAACGCAATATCGGTGCAGATGTTTTGACAACAAAACAAATATTTGAGCCGAAAGAGCTGCTTAGCAAAAATCCTAAGTTGAAACCTTGCAAAATCTACAGACAGTATTTGTTATATGATTCAATGGAGACTGTGCATTAAGATTTAGTTATAAGTCAACATATTTGGATTACAAGAATGTTTATTTTCCAACTCATTGAGATTAAAATAACGCTCCATGTGGTACAAAGCTTAGCGTAGGGTCTATAGGCAGGGCGAAAAACAATTGCTCGTAGGCCCTACCAAGGTTGGAACCGGCCGGGACCAGGATGGCGGCCGGAGTATTCAAAACCTGACAGTCGCTGCTGAGACGGCAGCCTGCATCTCTGTAACCGACTGGTTAAGGCCTAGATCGTTAGACATAATTTTGTAAACTTAGGAACTTAGACCGTTAGACATCAATCAATTTAAACATAGCACACATGAAGTGAATGAATGGTAGGCCATCAGTACTCCATAGAAACTCAATTGCCATGGAATTATATAATGCAATTACTCATACTGTGATGACGTATTTCGTGCGATGGAAAATACAGCAATAATATGCGCACTGACTTATTTGCTTATCTAATGAATTATGGGCCAACGTATGATCTATAATAATACTATTAATCATAATAATAACTGATGCTACAAAATCTTTTTGCATTCGACATCATCATACTTATTTGTAATGATACAGGGAAGTGAAATTTCCTTTTTCACTTGTGAGGTAATTCTTGCGATTAAAGACGTCAGTTGAGAACTTTCTACACCACAGTTTCAATTCAGGCATTTTGAACTTAATGATGACCGCGCGATGACGTATAAGAGGCTGGACAAAGGAGATGGCCAAGCATGTCATCAATCTTTCATTTCAAAACTATTTGCGTTACCTGTCAATGTCAATCAAAATTAACCGCACACTGTTAGCTTATCAAACAATTCTCCACATTCCACTGTCAGATGTTCAAGTAGTATAGGACAGGTGCTACTGATGTTATATGTCGCTGCATGGAAACCCAATCATTCATTGCATCTCCTGAGCATTGAAGTGAGGCATACAGTGTAAAAGCTATCCCATATGATGAAATTATTCAAGATATGGAGGAATCTTAGATATGCTAAGGGATACACTATTCTTATGATTAAATAGGCTAGGATATAGGATTCTGGAAACTTTATTTGAGACGAAGTAGGAGTTGAAACTATTTAATAATTTCGAAGTTTAAGAAACCGTTTGTAACACTTATGTCATATATCATCCTTTAGTAACTCTCAAATCATGTTACATCTACTCTCTTCCAATGTTGTAATTCTTTTGTATGATTTATTCTAGAATGAACGTCATCGACAGTCAACATGTAGGCCTAATCAATTTAACCGGCTGACATAATGAATAGTCGGTTGATCCGTCTGTTGGCCTTCAAAGTCTATGGCTGGGGCCGGGCCGGCGCTGTTAAAACCGGCCGTTCGAACGCCTGGCAAGAAGCCAGCGTTACCTGCCGGTGACCGGTTCCAACCTTCATGCCTCCGTAGACTGTAAGAGTGTCATCCAAGCCTTTGCAGAGAATATCTACAATTCTAGAATGTCAGTATAGAGTTGAATGCATCATCAACTGGTCAAGTAATAGTCCCACATAATTACTAAACGAACTGACATTTTTCAAAAATTCTCAACTTTTGCTAATTTTAAACATTCAAAATTGAATTCAAAGAATTCTGAATGCTGCAATCTCAAGCCTACATGTACAACGTCTTTCAAAAAGTTTTCACAGCGAATCAAACCTCGCATTGTTATCCAAAAAATCAATTGAGAGCTTGTGCACTTGGTTTGAACACCCAACATCCTATCACTAATCAGTTTGAGCGGTTTTTGGCATTCCAAATTCATATATTTATTTGCAAAATTATCTAGTTATATACAAAATTTCGGGTAGCGACTAGAGATGAGATTTTAGGTACTCAACCCATGTGAACAAACTCTAATTTGAATACCTGAATAATAATTCGTGGTTAGATTTGCTACAAATCTTTCGATGCACGTAGCTCTGAGATTGCAGCATTTCTAAGACATTTCTAGTGACTACTGCAAAGTTTTGAATTTTTTTTTGTTAATTTCATTTTTGTAAGACGCGCCGGAATGAGGTGTTCAAGTTCGATCTCTCACTATTCTTTCTTGATTCCTTTTGACCAAAAAATTGAAAGTTCAGCCCTCTCTCAATTGCAGCTGTCGAAAATTTTATTGGCAGTCTTTAAATTCAAATATTGCAATTAACTTAAAATCAACTTCTCTTGTCAATCAATGGCAATAAATATATTGCCAAGCACCAACTTGAAATTGCCAAATATATGCACAGACAATAGACATATATCTAAATAAAATACACGTTGCAAAATATTGAAATTGATAATAATTAATAATTATGTTTAACATCAAAGAAGAATGAGAAATGCATTATAATATAAAAATAAATAATGAATGAATAAAAATAATTAATGAAAATAATGAATAAAAATAAATAAATAATGGAGGCAGTATATTATTGCACCATAAATATTCCGAATTGAGATGCAAATTATTATGCCATATACATTGTTACTATATTCAATTATTGACTAAAACGGTCCTCTTTGTCATTAACAGCATGCTGAAAACATAATCACTATTCAGAGTTACATCATATTATGCATTCATAAGAAATGCTTTCATTTAAGTGCATTTTTTAAACTTCCGACAGATGAATAATTTCCTACCGGCAACAGACAGTCAATAAATTACAACTAAGTTTTCACCCACTTATTTTTCTGAACTCTTCCTCACACTACAAACTTTCAAGGTTAATTGTCAGCTAACCTTACCGAGTTTCCATCGCCCTCTGCATGTATGAATTTCGCTGTCCGACGTGATCATTCAAAAACCGGTCTAGACCATAAAATTCCGGCGCGCTGTTTAAAATAAAGAATAAAATTGCCATTAATCGATAAATTGACTGCTTTCTAAGACCCCATACTCACCAAGAACCGGCCATGTTTTCAGAGAATCGTAGCGTAGTATAAAGCAAGATCACCTGTCACTATCACAGAACTTATTATGACGCACGAAGACTTAGCTATGTCTACAGCTTAACGTCAATTGTGTTGTCAGAGACCCTTTATAGATCGCGTACAACAGACTGTGATTTGTAATTGGCGCAGCAGAGGACATCGCAATTATTGTAACAAGTATTAGACAAGCCTCTTTCATTATTTAGCGAGCATCGTAACTGCCAAGCGGTGCCCTGTGCTACTCTATGGCCCCCGACGGCCTATTGAATGGTACACTGGAGGTTAACTATCATCGTTCCTACGCAACCAGCAATGAAAAGAAGGAAATAATTATGTCAGGTTTTATCAACCGCTGTCCTTGAATCGCATTGGGACATTCAAAGGTAGATGGGAAGAAGATCAATTAGATTACCCAGAAGCCAGGAAGTAGAGCTAATCATGTTTGCATTGTGATCATTGAACTGCAAATGTTTTCGACGTAACGAGACTAATAGCCACAACTTGTTGACAATGGACAGGTGTTAGACAAATGTTGTTTTAAACTAACACGCGAGATTCAAATACTCGCGCGATCATGAAAAGCCGCACAGAGAGAGGGATTAACTGAGACAATCAGCCTCGGATTAAACATTTTTAGTTCGACAGACTGCTGAGTGTTGACGAAATATGAAGTGGTCATGTCGGCGGAATTTGCTGGAATTGATGTGACTTGGCGTAAAATTGTATTGCCAACTTGAACATCAAACTGGATGCTATTATGTTCAGTCAAAGTGTTTTCATTCAATTCTGTTATGTTCATTTTTATAGCTTCTATACGTATTTTTTCGATGGCATAGTTTCCTTTTTTATTCGTCAAATTCAGCAAAATTGCAAAGAAAAAGCATTTTGTACGATTCAGAACTGGACGTTTAGGAAGGGGTAGGCTAATTCTCGATAACCGTCTCGGAGGCATAGAAAGCAGTGCGACATTGCTGGGTCTGCCGCGAACCGAAAGAAAAAAACGTAGCGAGATTTTCGATATTTAAAGTTGAGTGCTAAATGGAACTTGATTCACATAGCCTTAATTAATCCTCATTTGCGAAGCTGGGAAAATCAAAGTAGTTTAACCTGGTGACCTAAAGTTGAATTGTGATCAAATAGTGTGCATAATTCCGAAATTATATATTACAATGTGATATCTTATTAACTTTACGATCATGTCACCAGGTTGCAGCAGGATCGTTACTATAATGTTGTACAAAAATCTATCAAAGAGTCATAGAACAAGTATAATTAATAGAGTAACAACTCACTATTTATATGTATGACATCGCCAATGTGATTATTGTTTCACTTTGATTCATAGAACCTTTTTGGATGTCTAGTGCTACATGTGTGATAACCTCTTGCTTACTGTTTTAGAAATACTACCGACAAATTGAATACCGCACTAGCAAAACAGAAGAAAAAAATATTTCACTAATCCATCGGTCCTTGACTTACAAGCGTATTCCATACATAATGATCTCTTGACCCTGAATGCATTCTGTTTTTTAATGATCCTCAGATAAGTATGAACTTATCTGATCCATATGCACAGCCATTTGAAGGAAATGAGTTTCATATATTAAGTTAATTTGCGATGTTGAGCAAATCTCACTTTCCTGTGACTTGAATTATGATGATTTTAGATAAAATTTCTTGGTAATCATCTCACTTTCCTTTTAAGACACCTGTCCAGAAAAGTTTCATTCCTTGAGGATCGTCTCTGATTTCGATGAATTATTGCTACTTAAAACATGCGGCATCAAGAAAATAGTGTGTGAAAGCAAGAATAATTTTAAGAAAATCATTCCTTTTATGATGATCAAATATTTTTTTAAACATCAGGTACAAGCTACATTAAGTCCGAAAAAACTTGAATTTTTTGGTGTTTAGATATTTTCACTTTATACTTAAGCCCATGTATTTTTTGAGTTTATACTCTATGCAAAAATTGAGTGATTTGGTTCAACATTTTGTTCAGCAAGGTAAATACGAAGTCAATTTATTGTATGATTTAATATCAGTTCTAATAACTCAATTCTAAGCAAAAACGTATTCAGAAAGGTCTTAATTGCATATTCTGACGCAAAACAAAAAGCTTGCAATGTGCACACACGCATATTATAGCAGAAATAAATATTAAAAAACTTTATTGAGTTATCATGGATACACTGACAATGAGGAGTGGGGGAACACAGAAAAGAAGTAATTGTGGATATTTGAGATTACAGAATGAGATTCGCAGGCTCACACACTCTGTGCGTCGGTGCCGCATCCAACATTGATGCTCTTGCTCCACGATTGCAAAGGACTATTCCAGAAATTTCAACTTCATTGAATTGCATAGAACATAAACATTATGCATTTTTATTAAATCCTTGATACAAAATTTTGGTAGCACCTGTTTCAACATATGGAAATATTATCTAATTTCAAAAATTATAGTCAATTCATATTAGCGGTCAAAAAAAACCAATATGAAAGTATAATCGATGCGTTTATCCACTGAAATGCATTTGCGTGCATTATGCATTTACGAATCTGTAACAACAATTGTAGGCCTTCAATGAGCTCAGTATAAAGTCATTGATATAAAAAAGGAAACGTATAGAACATTGAATCCTGAAAATGAGTTCCAAGGCAAGACAGCACGAATGAATAAATTTCACAAGAAATGTCAATGACTTAAAGAATGTAATCAACTCTCAACATTATGATGAAATCAGCTGTTGAGCAATGTGAATGTGAAAACTGAAGCACTTTAAAGTAGAAATATTATGAGCTCATTAAAAAGGTGATTATTCAAAAACCTATGATTGGGGATGATGGAAGATAAATAAGAAAATCCGAAAATAGCACAAAATAAATGGAAGACTAATGCCATTTATAGCATAATTCTCAACGCTTTGACTTGGTTGAAAATGAACAGCATGCCTACACAAATCAGAAAGAAGGGTGAAAGCATTACATGCACTCTGAAGATAGGAAAAATAAATTTTGATTGAATTAATTTTTATCTGACTTAAAAGCTGAAATTTAATTTTCACCAACTGTTTTCTTACTGGCGGAAAACTTTTGAACGTTACTATGCTCTCTTGGTCAAATAAACCGCTGAGTTTTCAAAAATCACATTTATGACTTGAAAAAGAAGAATCGAAAGGAATAATTAGGTCTCAAGAATCACTATTATCCAGCAATAAAACATAGCCTACTTGAAACGAGAACATGATGCACAAAAAGAGATTTAAAGTCATATAGAATGTGTTGATCATAATGACATTATTAAAACAAGTACCCTTGATTCATGCAATTACAAGATTACAGAATATTACCAGAGATATTTTCATTAATCTGTCTGATAACACTCATGAACATTTATAACACATTTTATACGTGATTATAACATGGTACACCCGATATAGCATGATGCTCATTTTCTTATCTAATTCATTTTCTAATTTGTCTATCAACGTATCTGAAACTTATATGAAATAAGAAGATCTTCCATTGCAGTTGTAACAAATCCGACAAAATACAATTCTGAATTTGTTGAATGACTCAAAATTTACAGTATCGCGAGTAACAATTTCTACCTGATTTTTCTTTACAAAGAAGGCTATATTAATGGAAAGAATGTTGACTAATGATTCACATTATCGGTGTCAATCAGGCATCCTTGCACCTTTTTACATTTCATGGCATAAAAGTACTCAGTGAGGATCAAAATTGTCAAACGGCTATAATTTAGTTTGTGAACCATTGCTTGCTTGCTAATGTCAATCATTTTGAACTATGATTAGTTCAAACAACAATGTATATTAAATTTATTTCTCTTGCCCCTGTGATAAATGAATATTTTCTGAAAAGTAATGAATGTTGAAAATATTTGAATCTTTTGTAAAAAATCATTTATTGGTCAAGACCGATGCCATTGAAAAAGGACATGCGCCGAAGGTGCCTAATGAAAATTTAGTCATCAGAACACTAAAATCATAGAGAGCTCTCCCCATTGTTCCACGACAACAAGTAAGCAGGTCTAATGTGATTTGAAAACAAAATATTCATTGACTTACGGAACTGTAGCAGGCACGTATACTTCCAAGGGTGTCTGAGGTCGTGTCCGTCGACCGAAGGTGTATTGATCTGGACGGGGAGGAATCCTATACGCTGAATAAGGCTGAGGGACAACCATATCCGCACTTGCAGCAACACCTTCCAAACCATCTCGTTTCCCTTTTTTCAGTACTTTCATAACATTGAATACAACGCTACGTTCTGCAAGAAAATAGTCCATCTGATAAAAATTCCGAATTCACGGACGGTTTCTGATATTTCCACTTGGGCTACTCAACGTCATCTAAGTTAATTAATTTATATGATGACGTTAAACATGCTGCGCTACGGAATTATTGATTTCTGTACTACTTCGATTACGGATCTCTGCATGTGGTTTTGAAGCTTGTTTTCTAGATTTGAGAAAAAAGTCAGAAATGTGTGTTTTGGCAACTCCAGAAACGTTGCTCTTTGCCAATGCTCATCACAATACACGTCGATAGGATTCAATGAAATTTCTGGATCTATCGCTATTTCGGTTTCACTGGATAACGTGGAACAACCGTTGTCAACAAAGGACTATAGCCAGCATGAATAAAGTCGAGTAAGTGCTCCTACTCAAGAACGTATTTCACCTCCCATGAGTAAAAAATTGCATTTGCTTCACAGTATTGAGTTGCTCATTGTCGCATGATGAATTGAAGTCCAACTGCTCAGTGATTTGTAACAGTGATATTCAACGTTATAAATAATTTAATTTTTTAATTTTCGCACAATACGCATTCTTGAAAACTGAATAGAATTCGTGTTTGTCCTCAAAATGTGTAGTGCAGTCGAATTGACTTGACTGTCTTAGATGCTTAGTGTCAGCTTTAACATGTCCACATCCGTACATTGCAGTGATTGTACTGAATCATTAGATACTATATTATTAAATCTAAATTATTACATCAATTCTAAAGAGCAATTCGACGCGCGGTGATAACCGAATAAGAAGAATACGGTAATCAAAAGTTATTTAGACAGAATAATCATTTCGCCGGTCTGGCCGCTTCAGCTGTATCATTTACGTTATAAAGATATATATATATATAATAAGTAAATGGAGACGTTCAAATAGATATACAGTATAAAAAAATGATAAGGAGATGAATCCAAAAACTCGTCTTTGTGCAACCGGTTTCTATGGTTACCACTTCACCACTATTTCAATTGCAATTCTAGTAACATTACATACATTCTGAAATGCAAAGGTTGTGCAAAGGTTGTGATGATTTCTACATTAGGCAGACTGGTGATATCTTTCGGAACCGCTTGACCGTTCAGCGCCAACACATAAACAATCCAAATATCTCTATGTTGTATGTTAGCAAGCACATCAGAGAGTGTTGCGGCAATCAAGAAATCAAGTTTGAAGCTTCGCCTACATTTTAATTGCCAGACAGAGCTCATAGTGTAAACTGGAGGCAAAAGAGAAATATTTCATATTGAAATTCAAACCTCCCTTAAAGTGCCTATGAGCTCATTTTATTTCATTCATTTGCGTCTGATGAAGTGGCAACCATCAATAAACCACAGAAACCGGTTACGCAAAGACGTGTTTTTGGTTTCATCGCCTTATCATTTTATATACGGCGTATATACAATAATATCTTTGTAATGTAAATGATACAGCTGAAGCAGCCAGACCTGCGAAATGATTATTCTGTTCTGATAACTTTCGAATATTTTTCTTATTCCGTTATAACCGTCGAATTGTTCTATAGACTTAATACAATAATTTCGATTTAATAATATGATTTCCAAACAATTCTGTGAGAAATTACTTTTTCAACACATAATTAGATATTAATTAGAAAACAATGATTTTAGGCATTGGCTATCGAAATCATATTTCATTGAAAATGAAATATTGACAATAGCAGATTACGCAGAGGAATGTCACGAAATCCTTAATATCACACCTGGGAAATTCCTGATTTTTGCCTCGAAAATCATTAGTCCTATTGATCCGCCTGATGTGTCAACAGGTTCGACCTTATGAATGTTTCCATAGTTCTATGTATAATAACATATTTTATTGATCCAAACTGTCGCCAATTGTATAGGATCACAAACATTTAAACCTGAAATCGTTTCTAAATTAATGAATGAAGTTTTTAAGCCATGGAAATGAAAATATAATGCTTCGTATTGACAATTCTACATAGGACAGCACTCAAGTCAATTTTCATCATGTAACTGCTGTCGCTCTATATTCGTACAAGCACACTTCTAATGAACTTGCAAGCATTAAAAGATTTAGATCTGTAGTTAGGATTTGATTCATTCAACCTGCAAGCCCACATTTCTTCTGAGCTAGCTTTGTTTCAATTCTGTTCTATAAATCATTTTGAGATTTCAGAATATCT
Organism: Prostheceraeus crozeri; assembly: GCA_907163375.1. Taxonomy (NCBI): domain Eukaryota; kingdom Metazoa; phylum Platyhelminthes; order Polycladida; family Euryleptidae; genus Prostheceraeus; species Prostheceraeus crozeri. The sequence goes on from CAJQUW010007876.1 coordinate 51,563, forward strand.
GTTTACCTGCTGAAATTGAATAGCTTCACTAATGCAACTTCATTGTTGCACCCAGACTATTTCATGGAGATCTATATATTTTTTCAGTTCACTAGTTTTTAAGATGTTTTGTATAAGTTTCACTTTTTCAAAAATGTCACCCGAACTCACCGTAATCGCTGGCGCCATCAATCCATGCTTTCAAACAAGGCACATATTCTTCTTTCACACCGTTATGATTGTTCTGCAAATAATCAAAGAATTATAATCCAAATCAAGATAATTATCCAAACTGATTCACGCGCACCTCTTCCATGGCGAATTGGACTCGAGGAGAAGAGTACAGTCCAATAGCAGACTTGGGCCGATTGATATGAGTGATTGAGGCCCTTGGAGGTCGTCGATTCAGCTGTCTGGCAATAGGTCGAGAGCCGGACGGAGGTCTAGGGACAGGATTGGCGGGTCGGACAGTGAGAGGCTGATATTGGGGAATCTCGTCGTTCTCTGAATCGTCAAAGTTCACTTCAGGACTGTTTCTAATGCCAAGCGCGGTTGCGGGTCGACAATGTTTGTGGTGCGGCGGATCTTCCGGTTGGGGCTTCCGGGGGTTTTGATTGTGCCGGAACTGCTTCAGTTCTCGATCTTTGACGCAAAATGGGGTCTCAGATCGCCAGGTCAGAGAAGTAGCTGTCGTCTCCCGAGGAGGACCAGTGTCTGCAGACAGTAGAACGCAAATAGTAAGACAAGAAAAATACGCAGTGATTGGTTGATCAGTCGTCCTCGTGTATATGTTGTCAAGTAACGTTTAGTATGACATCATCGAGGCGTGAACGGTGCCACGGATCACATAGCGTCTATCTAACGGATCTGCTACTATCGGCAAAGCTGATGAGGGGCGGATGTCGTTAATGGACTTCTCATTGTATTTTGTTTTCATAGACCATTGTCCACTTAGAGTTCAAAATTCCAATGATACACTTGCTGACTTCTCATGTTAATTAACTTTGTAAAAACATCATTTTGAATTAGCTGCGGTGTAAATGCGACAAAAGTAATTATCGACATCAATTGATGTCATAATAGTTGCTCAGTTATTGTAGACCTAATTGCAACCTGCTAGGCCAATTTTTAAAAGGCATGTGAAATTTTGATTAATAGAACGACAGTCATGTTGTCGTCTCGATAATCAGACGCATGTCGCCCCGAAAATGATGCAGGATTTAAGAGGAATAATGAAATTTTCAATCAAGATATCGTCTAATTGATTGTATGATGAGCATGTATGTTTCACTTTAGTAAAACATGTCAACTGCTGCATATTGCAACACACAAAAACTTGCTTATTCACATCACACATAGCCTACTTTGCCCGGCAAAATTTATGGTCCGGCAGCCAGAACGAGTTTCTGCAGGGAACGAGGCCGAAAATGAGACTTCACAGAATGATGTACACCCTATGCCTACTACGAATCCGCGAGTTCTAGTGAGTTCCTTTTTTTGTCAGACAGGATCAAAGAAAAACACATGTAAATACAATGGGACGCAGATTGCAGTTTTTGGCTAAAATGAGATTTTCTATGCTTTCTCTCATTAACTGAAAAGTACTAAGTCTAGAGCCATAGTTATTGATAATGTATGTCTTCAGGTCATCTCCTATCATATGCACTTGTTATTATCATGCATTTGATCAGCGACGGATGCGAGAATGCGGTTCAATGTGGATAAATTGGGACAGCGTGTTGGTGTTCGCCGACATTAGGAGGTTTGTCAAATCTGAATGTGTATAGCTTCATAGACAGGGGTGCATGAACATGATAGGAAATTACTTGGACATTCTATGTTTTCAAAAAAAGCCCATGAATATTTAATCTAAATATTTAGAGAAAGGGCCAAAATGTTGTCATTAATTTATTGTTTTCCCGATATATTTCGCTGGCCAACAGACAGCACGATCACGGATGTAGAAAAGGAAGGTCTAATTTTTCAAAGTTATCTAGTCCTCGATGTTAAAAACTATGTCGTTTGTTTATCAAGATATCCTAGATCACATCATCCCACGCATTGCTTAAACAAAGTGGAAACAAGGTGATGTTCATTTTAAGCAATGCGTGGATCTAGGATATCTTGATAAACAAGTGACTAGTTTTTAACAGCGAGGACTAGATAACTTTGAAAAATTAAACCTTCCTTTTCTACATCCGTGATCATGCTGTCCGTTGGCCAGCGAAATATATCGGGAAAACAATAAATTAATGACAACATTTTGGCCCTTTCTCTAAATATTTAAATTGGACATTCTATGTCAAAAATTGTGACTCTACACGCAGTACGTGTCAGTTGACAAGAAAAAAGATAGAAAATCTCATTATTACCATAAACTGTAATCTGCGTCCCATTGTATTTACATGTGCTTTTTTATCCTGGTTGACAAGAGTCGGAACCGGGTAGAACTCGGCAGACGAGTAGATTCGTAATAGGCATAGGGTGTACATGATTCTGTGAAATTCTCATTTTCGGCCTCGTTCCCTGAGAAGCTTGTTCTGGCTGACGGACTACTGCTGACATGTCATCCACACGTGCTTCAATACTTAGCCAACCTAGTTTCCTCCATCCGCATTATCTGAGCTTAATACAATGCAAAAGGTCTGTAGTCAATATATTCGTACATAAAGTAACCGAAAACTTAATAACAAACTGCGCTTTGAAACTGTTTTCATTTTCCCGGACAGCTGTGTAGCAGCAAAAATGAACATAACGCGAACAGACCTAGTGTAATTCGAGCCTAGATAAAGTTATCTTGATATTACCAATATTAAGTTCTGGAATGTTTGAAGTGCTGTCCATGACTTTGACACACATCTTGTACAGTGACAAAACACTGCGACGCATCCTTATGCAAACTGCTGATGCGATTAGCTCACATTATCTCTTATTCAACATCCTCACTCCGCGATTGATTTTGCCTGTTGTTCATCAGACACTACACTTTTCATCACGACGCATCAAAAATGCAACTGATCAGGACTTTTGGCAGGCAATTCAAAAAGATCCGGTTGAGCTTCTGTAGCAGCAAAAAAATTCACATAATGCATCTGTGGGAATCTTTGTCGTTTATATCCCACTTATTAAGTTCATTGATGTAGGCCTACTGACAATTAAGTCATTATCCGAACATTGTATCTAAGGATTATGGCGGGCTTCTGGTCACAGAGATTACTTAGCATATCCTCAACTTTTCATCCGAGTTTGAATTTGGTTAGTATATTCAAACTGTTGAGAAAAGTTCAAAAACAAATTCAATGTGCCCCACCCTCCCCGACGTGCAATTTCAAATCGTTTTGCAGCTCTCCTATATCTAATCAAGTGTACATGAAAGAAACTATAGAGTCATTCCTAAATCTAATCAAATCTGTATCAACGATGAGTTAAGTCGATAGACTAATTTATTCTAGAGCGCCGTTTGAAATAAGAATATTAAATGTTATGATCGCTCACACAGTCAACATGAAATAAATTTGATTGTTGCTGCCACTCCCCACATATTTCTATTTCTGTTGCTGAAGTAGGTTCTATTGGTATGGTCATGGCAAATAATATATAAGAATGATCTATATTTACATCTTTTGAAACTCATTCTGGAAACTATGAAGTGCTATCTACTGCTCTCTTTTATTGCTGTCTTTCATAAATACGAAATGATGATAAGTACATTCTACTTATTTCTAAGCAGTAGTCATTTGATATCAAAATTCAACAATGGGGAAACTACCTTGAAACTTGCAATTTAGCAGAAATGCGGATATCCCGATACTCATAGCTTCAAAGTGTATACAGCACTTGTAATGTATTTAATAACAATGTGTTCGATAGACTTCTCATCATTTCGACAGATCAAATTATTCCAATGTAGGTGATAAAATGCAATCCCGATCTTAGATTTGCCAAAACGATTCGCGAAAATAAATTCTCGTTGAAAGTTTTTTTACAATTCTCTCATATAAATTATAGTCAAGCAAGATCATCAACGGTTATGTTCAAATTATCAATATGATGTCAGTGGTTTATAGAAAAATCATAAGCGGTCTGACGATCTCGTGCGTGAGTTTTGGCGCATTTGTGCCACCGTCCCGAAAGCGTCCTCAGAGACAGATAAGTGTCCCGGTTTTGCAGCATCTTAGTGATAAATTTCAACTTTTTTGTCAAAAATGAGGCATTCTTGAATGCATAAAGATTTCTCTGTAAGGATAATGTTGTAATCGGAAAGGCAACTTTATTTCGCAAGGATTCATGTGCACGAAACACACTTGTGGATTGCGCAAAAACTTAATCCGCTTTCTCAGTCGAGGAATATAAAGAAAATAAGATAGAAAAGCTACAATGCATAGCATAAAAACAACCATGCACATGTACTGCTGCCGCCAAAAGTCTCTTGACTTCTGCTATTTTATGCATTGTTTCACTACTTTTGTAATTGCTCACGAATACATGTTTTATGTTCATTTCTTCATGTTTAATCTACATCTAATGGTCGAATCTTGTATCGTGGAACCCGAATATGACGAATGAGCGTAAGTTATCTGACTTCTTCACTTCGATAGTCAGGTGAATACGTTTCAGCAAGCAAGCCGTATTTAAGCAGATTTGCTGGTATGGCGGGTATTATCTGTCTGTTACGCAATCGGACAATGGAGCTTCCAGAGACAAAGCGAGCGCAAATTATAGCTCTCTGGCAGCCTGCATCAGTCAAACAGAAGTGGGGAGGCAAGTTGGAATGTCCAATCAGTGCGTTAACTTCACTATCAAGAGATTTTTGGAGACGGGTGGATTTGTATCGCGGACACGAAGCGCAAGACCTCGCGTGACATTACCTACCACGGATAGATGTATCCGGCGGACCTGTTTATCGAATCCATTGCTATCGGCAGATGAAATCAAGGTCGGTTTGCCGCAAGCCGTATGAACTCGCACAGTGCAACGACGACTCACTGAAGAATTCCAATTGAAAGCCTACAGACCTGCCAGGAAGCCGAACCTGTCAGCCAAGAACATTAGAGATCGACTACTCGCCTTCTGCCACAAATTCAAGGATTGGACACCTGAAATCTGGTCTAATGTTCTCTTCAGCGATGAGACCGTCATCCAACAGTTCGCCAATCGAGGATCCAGGAAGTTTCGAAGACCACCCAACTGCCGCTTTGATCAGCGGTACATCATCCCAACAGTCAAGCATTCTCCTCAGGTCATGATTTGGGGCAGCTTTTCTGGCAGTGGAAGAGGAAGTTTGTACTTTCTGCCTCCTGGGACCACCATGAGGACGAGCAACTATCTGGATATGCTGAAAGATCGTCTTCAACTAATGATGCAAGTGCGACAGACACATGTGTTTATGCATGACGGAGCTCCTTGTCATCAAGCAAAATCTATCAAAAAATGGCTGTGCGATGAACACATTGTGAAGTCCTTGGTCCGTGGCCTGGCAATAGCCCGGACCTTAACCCCATCGAAAACTTATGGTACATTATGAAAAAAAAGTTGCCGAGAGCAAACCCACAAGCCTGGAAGACCTCAAAAACTGTGTCAAGCAAGATTGGTGCACGGACATCAACGCAAGTATTTGCAAAAAACTGGTAGAAAGTATGCCACGCAGAATCGAAGCTGTACTTAAAAATCGAGGTAGCCCCTCCTTTTTTGATTTTTTACTGACTTTGATTTACTGACTGATTATTGATTTACTGACTTTTTTTGAGTTTTTACCGTCTTTTCTATGAAAAAATAACTTTGGAACGATAGTTTTAGCGTATAACTTTGTTGTTTCAAAATATAATGATTGATGACAAAAAAATAGGTTTTTTTTTATTGGTCAAGAGACTTTAGGCGGCAGCTGTACATACAAAAACAGCCTGATGAAAGGAATTTCATCGATGCAATAATAGATGAAGAATGTATTATGGGACTCAAATAGTTACAGCCTACCTTAGACCTTTTAATGCCATTCCGGACTTGATAATTGATGTAGTAACTTAATTGTTCTTTGCAACTGTTGAACGCAGATTTTCATAATGATTCTAAAAGCGAATTCGTGAATATACAACAGACAAAATGCAGCATACTCGTATCATCTATCTAAGACTGGCATTACTAAGAACTGCGCTTACATTACAGGGATGCGGAGTCGGAGTCCCGGAGTCCTATCATTTTGAGAGTTGTCGAACAAATATTAGCAAGAAGGGAGGAGCCGGATCGTATGCCTCAAATTTAGAACGGCATTTGATGAGATGTCACCGACAACAGTACGATGAGGGAGAGAAGGACGAGAACAGCCAGGTAATCGCAAAGAAGAAAAGGAAAAAGGAAACATCCCCATCAACGAAGCGATCGACTGCCCGGATGTTTTAAAATCAACGTGTCTGCTCCTCTCAACTATGCCTACAACACAAGTATCAGTGGAGCGCCTGTTCTCAGGCGTGAAGCTTTTAATCAGTGACCTCCGTACTCGACTCAAGGCTGATATCGTTGATTCCATCATGTTTCTAAGAACGAATGATGGAACTGTGACTTCTATTGTATGTGAATCTGCGCTGCTATGAATACATGGTCTCTTTAGGTGTTTTTAATCAAATTATGATATCTTCTTAGTCATCATATAATCGTGAAATTGTGCATGGTTAATAAGTATAGAAAACAAATAATGAATATCGCACTTAGCATTGTCAGCAGCATAGAAGTGCGTCATATCGGTTTTAGTGTATGTTGCCTGAATAGTGCTGTCGTCAATCAAAACTTTCATTTATCATTCTATATTTTACATAATTGCTTAGTACTATTTTTAGTGAAGCTGTATATAAGCCTACTACCGGAGTCGGAGTCCTATCAAAAGCCGGAGTCCTATCAAAATTATAGGACTCCGCATCCCTGGCTTACAATGATGCTGATATTGACATAGTGATCTATTTTGTGTCACTTATTAAATCACCATGAAAATTAATTCTGTAAATTGACCTTGATCACACCAAAATCGAGGTCGAGGCTGTGTGAGGGGATCGAAGTGAGGTCGATATTTTGGTCACGATCCCCTAGTGCACAATATTTTCTGCTGGTTTCAATTGGAACAATACATATGGTGCATGCGATCAGCATGAGTGGCACATTATTCTCGATGGATGGAAGTGATCATTACCTTCACCAATCATTATAGATATAATTTTCATTGAGGTCAAAATTTTTTGTTAATGAAATAATGAATTATTACTTGAAGAAAATTTCGTAATGAAAGGAGAAAACAATGTTAAAAAATTGAAGAATAAATCAATTCAAGATTTTGAAAATTGAAGTTAACTGACTGAGGATAAAGAGAAACAATTTGCTTCCGAATGTCCTGTAGGTCGCAGTTTCTTTAGTAAATTGTCCATTCAATTTCCACACCATACCAATGAAAGCTCTTAAATTGAGATTAGTCCTCTAAATCTTAATGTGACACTGCTACATTTAGTATCAAATTTCAGACATGATTTCAAGGAGTACTCAAGCCAGCATAACTCTAAGAAATATAATCCAGTTTCCTGACTTTTGCCGAGAATATCCATTTTTCTGTTTTATAGTAAGTTCGTCAATATTTTGTAATCATAACAACTGATTAGCTACTATGAATACATTTTTATATTGAAGTCTTTATTGGCATTTAAGCTAATTAAAAATGTTGATGTCTATTGATTCTGATATTCAGTGATGTAAAAAATTGCATTTCATAACGCTATACATCTTTACTGTATTATTTTAGATATCAATACGTCTGTGCTCGAGCCCGAAGGGTGTAGGGTACATAAAATGCTACTCGAGCCTTTCAGGCAAAGATCGACAATGATAAAATGGTATCATTTTATTCTTAGGAAAAATGATATCACTTTATATCATTTCATTTTTGAAATGATATCATCAAAATTTTTGTTCCATAATATTTTTTAATCATAAATTATTCGCATTTTGTATTGAAGCACTTGGATAATTAAGATTCTGGTTAATAAAGACCACCGTTTTCTGGGATTAGTTCTGCATGTACATTGCATATCTGATATATTGCTGGTTACTTCAGACTTCCAGTAGATCTATGATTGAACATTGAACTCATTAATAACTGTCATGATATTTCGAAGTCTTGAGGCAATCTAATTAATTTTAGCATTTTTTCGTACTTTAGATACTGTTGGCCTAACCAACTGCATATTATATGCATATTTGTAATTCGAGTGTATAAAGCTTTGATCAAAACTTGCGATGTCTAATATATATCCCATAAGCCCTACCTAAGTTTTGATATACAAGAAGCTTTGTGTAACTAAACTGCTTTCTTCGGTCTTCCATTATTTGGAATATATCGATGCTGTATGCAATCTAATTTCAATTTCATTGCTAAGAGCAGTAAAAGTAGCATGGATGGCAGTATAAAAATCGATAAATACGGTGTTGGCCTACGTAGTACGTATACCTCACTAAAAAATTGTATGTTTTCATTATGAAAAAATAAAATGATATAAAATGATGTCATTGTCGATCATAGCTTTCAGGCAATGATCCGAGTCAACGACAAATTTATGGACAAGTTTCACCGCCACGTGTCACGGGAGGTCTTCAGCAACTTGCAGTTTGACGGGTTGAAAGTAAGTGAAAACAAGACGGAGAGCTTCTTATGGCAGCTAAGCTGTAAAAGTAAACACAGCAAAGTCGTCGACGCATCAACCGACAAAACTATAATTAAACAAGAAACCAAAGTGTCAAGTCATTGCTAGTTGGAAATATTCATTTATTTCCAAGGTCGGTTATTGACAAAAGATCTCCAAGGACAACGAACAGAGGGAGAGAGAGATCATTTCGGAGATCTGAATCTACCGTATAATTACACAATTGCTGAACACGCACAGAGTATGTGCTCTTGGCTCTTCTGTGGTTAATAAATAATCGGCAAACTCCAAATTTCATCGGAAGTATGCTCAGTTATTACACAATACCACAGCCTATGGGGCCTTGCGTTGTCATCCTGAAAAATCAATTGATTCGATGTCACTGCTGGAACCACGACCGGTGTCACGATCTCGTCGGCATATCGCTGTCCTGTCAATGTTCCTTTCACTATGATTGCTGGTGTTTTTCCATTGTGCCAGATACCGGCCCAAACCATGACACTACCGCCGCCGTATCGGTCGTGTTCTTTGACGCAACATGGAGCAAATCGTTCACTTGGCAAGCGATGAACACGGATCCGACCATCGTTGAAATCGAGAGTAAACCTCGATTCATCAGTCCAGAGCACACGTTCCCACTGACTGTCACTCCACGACCTTGACACCACGTCACTCGTCTCCTTCGATGTTCCAGGCTCAGCAGAATTCTCACAGCGGGTCGTCGAGACTGTATACCAGCTTCTCGCAATCTTCGATATGCAGTTCGAACGCTACAGGCAACGTTCCCAGCAACCTTCCAGTACACAATTAGCTTCGGGACGGACACAAATCTGTTTCTTTTAGCAGCTAAAACTAAGCGTGCATCTGTCCGCTTGGATGATACCCTTGGTCTTCCTGATCCTTTCTTCTTTTCCACATTTCCTTCTGCTTTCCAACGACACCACCACCTCCATACAATGACCCTTGAAATTTTTAATTCTTTCGCAACAGTTGTAGATCTTTGCCCACAACGCATCATCCCAATTGCCATTCCTCTGGTAAAGTTATCGTGCGCCATTTCATAAGTCAAATCTGGTCAGCAGTAGGTGGTGATTCTGTTCAACTTCTAGCTGTTACGGTGATCGATATCAAATTTTGAAATTTGATGGTCCTATATCATTTTCCTTATCATATGGAGTTCAATGGTGATACATAGACAGCGAGATATCATCTCAAACCATAGAAAAAAATGAAACAAACTTCCATTCAAGTCAATGATAGTTGGTTTCATTATTTATGTCAGTAAATATATATATTAGGCCCAACATTAGATAGGAACATATCATAAATCGGCAATCGGGATATAGTCCGCAGCCAGAACGAGTGCGAAAATGACACTATCACAGAATGATGCACACCCTATGCCTATTGCGAATTCACGCGCCTGCCGAGTTCTAGTGAGTTCCTCTTCTTGTCAGCCAAGATCAAAGAAAAACATATGTAAATGTAAATCCAATGGCACGCAGATTGCAGTTGTTGGCTAAAATGAAATTTTGTATGTTTTCTCTGATTAAACGAAAATTATTAAGCCCAGAGTCATAATTTCTGATATGGAATGTCTTCAGGTGATTGCCTATTATATGCCTATCATGCTTCTGATCGACAATGCATGCGAGAATGTGGTTGAATGTGGATAAAGTTGCTCAAAATGTTTGTGCTTCCCAACATCAAAAGGCTCGCCAAATCTAAATGTGTTTAGCTTTATAGACAGGGGTGCATGCACATAATAGAAAATGACCTGAAGACATTCCATGCCAAAAATTATGACTCTGGGCGTAGTACTTTTCGTTTAATCAGAGAAAACATACAAAATTTCATCATTTCAGCCAAAACCTGCAATCTGCGTCCCATTAGATCTACATGTGTTTTTCTTTGATCCTGTCTGACAAGAAGAGGAACTCACTAGAACTCGGCAGGCGCGTGGATTCGAAGTAGGCATAGGGTGTACATTATTCTGTGAAGGTCTCAATTTTGGCCTCGTTCCCTGCAGAAACTCGTTCTGGCTGCGGACTAATAGGGCTAATTCATAACTTCACTTGAAAAATGCGCATGAGGCGGAAAATGCATCACAAAGTGTCCGTAGTTATTTTCATTTTAATCAGTGCAAGTGCTTCTTGCAAGTGGATATCTTACTGAACGAACTATCATTGCGTTTAGTGCCCTTTTCGTGCTTTCTTCCATTGATAGCACTAAATGTCCCTGGCAACAATCGGTTCAAAACAGACACGCTTGTCAGTTATTTATACACAAAGGGATCTTTCTGAGGAGCTACTGCACACTAAGTTATGACATCTCTATACGATACTTTTCATGCACTCTTGTAGCAATATCATAAGTAATCAATTCATTTTATTTTCTCAAATTGTCTGCAGATCTCAAAATGCTTGGTAACGGTTGTTTCATATAAATTACTTTTGATTTTTGAAATAATGTGCGAATCATTGAAATTTAGCTAAACTAATTATGACGAATCATCTAAGACTAATTATGATTTATCAGATGAGACTCACACTGAATTGTATAAGTTTTGAATATGATCTTTGGAAAATAAGGGCGAGCGACTCATGTCTCACCTTTCGTGGAATTGCCCATATCTAATGTTGATGCATACTTAACGCGGTCGAAAAATAGTTAAATGATTTATAATGGTGAAATTGATCAGTTCGGATTGGCTGATTTTGAATGTCGAGCATGAAAATTAAGGAAATCATCAGGATGTCTTTCAATACCAAGATTTATGTTCATTCAAAATTACAGGGTTTCTGAAAATTTGATAGGTTCAAATACTTTTCTTGTATACACTACAAACTCTAAGGCACGAAATTTCTCTTGAATTATGCACGAAATTTAGGCATCAATTCTAACCAACACAAGCACGAGTAGGCGCGAAGTTCATAGTGCCGAGTTCGTGCCCATTGATTTTTCCTTCGATTTCATTGAATAAACAAATATTTGGTTTGGTGCCTATTAGTGACTAGTGGCGCCTACTATTGCCTCGAGGGACTAGAAAGGCACTAACTAGGCGCTAACTGGCGCGAAATTTCGGCTTCCTGCTTAAGCTAGTGCTCTACAGTTTACAGTGTATAGAAAACAATGCTAGGGTCAACACTTTGGGTCTATCAGCTACTTTTTGACCACACATATAGAGGAGTATGCAGTCAAAATCCTGAGGCCTTGGTCATCTGTCACAATTCAAATAGGCTCCTTTGCCTAAGAAATTGACACCTGACCTTTTTCGTAAGAAACATAGCTGTTTCCCTGCCAAAAAGGTATTGCACTCATCTAGAAATAATTTTGATGCGATTTCTCACGAATATTTCTTAATGAAACTATAAAGCAATTTTGAAGAAGTTATGCATCAGCAGAATTTTGCAGCCCGCCAGTCTAAAAATTTTGAAAGACCGGGATGGCAACCACATTCTTTTCAAACGATTTTTATTCATCAATTTAGTACCTACTATCTCAATCATCGGGCAAATCCATAGAAAATTCATACACTTAATATTATTCCCATAGAGTAAGTATATATAGGTATATTGCACAACCTTATATACTTAGTCTATGATTGTTCCTAGATAAAACTTGCAGTTATCAGTGCTGTACAATGCTACACACAAGGCTAAACCGCTTTAAATCAAACAAGAATACCAGCTTCAATGGATACAACATTAAAATCAATATCTTTTTGCATGCTTTTTCGTGAAATAATTTCATTGTTTCCATGGAACTGATTTACATAAGACTGATCTCTTGAGTTATGATCGTCTCAATTTCAGATTAAATGAAAATCTAAATAGACCAACTATGAAAAGAATTATTTAATGAATAACAAGAACAAAATGGTCGTTGAAATGTGTATCACAGCCACTCTATGCAGATCTCAAGAGATTAAAACGCTATTTAAGCGATTGTTGAATTATCGCATTGACATGGTGTATAAGGTGTGAAATCCAAGTGTTGTCAAGATGAAGATTATCGCTAAAGGAGACTCTCAATACTCTCAGATCTATTGCATGACTGGACTTTTTGAAAACAAATGAATTAACTGAAATGGATCCTTCTACTTGTGTGTGATTGATTGAAGTAAATATCAGTTGTCTGTTCATCAATTGCTTGCTAATCATTTCCACGACTCTATTTGAAAATAAAAGCATTATTTCACACGCTTCGTTATATTTTCATGAATTTTTATACAAACCTGAATATCTCAAATAAAAAGTCGCCGTCCGATAGTTGTGTACAATAATGTGCACATGAATCCGGAGCACAAGTAGGAGGTAAACTGGAGTGGAATGATGAATGATTTGGAACTGAGTGGAGCGGTGCGACTTAAAATTGGTCTGAACAAATGCATTTACTATATACAGTTCTCAGCAGTAGATCCTGTTCTATTATTGCTGTGTCTATTTTCAAGCCAGCAATAAATTACAAGCATGCAAAAGGATATAAAATTTGAATTATATCCAAAATACAAAATTCGTAATAAATGCCTATTAAAAAAATATAAAATAAAGACATCAGTGAAAAGAAAAAATTCAGACGTTCAATTAGCATCAGCGCTTTCTGGAATTTACTTCCTTCTTCAAGTGCATAGCATAGAAAGCGTGACATGCAATAGGAATGTATACATGCATGCATAGAAAACTGAGGACAAAGAAATGCGCATTCGATAGTAGATAATTGAATTTCTATAAGATATCGCGGAATAAGAATCAATAGATGTGTAAATGTGAAATGTGGATTTATAACTTAGATTAGCCTATGCAGAATTGCGTTTCCTGTCTTTATGTCATTATCAAAATTCTCATTAAAGCATGTAGGCATATTAGGTAGAGTAGCAACTCTGGATTTATTAAATCCCCAATGTGTATGCAGTTTAGATTTTATTTAATGAAGTCGAGTTGAGACCCAGTACCAAATGTGAGACATGCAGATTTGCAGTTTTGAAGAAATTATCACGGAATTAACTGATCTTGATAGGAATAGAGAAGGAATGATAGTATTTTACAGATCCTCCGCGTTATGACAAACTTGAAAAGGCAATGTTCATTAAATCTGCTTCGATGGAAGTGCCTTACTTTAATACTCAGGCTTGTAATAGGAGTACTTTCTTGAGCTTGATCACGTCACTTAACTAAATCCAGCACTGAATAAAGAACAAAATAGCACAATCAATGATGGTTATAATTAACTTAAAGGATGTAAATGGATTCACAACACTATTCAGATAAGAAATGAAGCTTAATTTGGTGAATCATAAAATTATACAACTATAAAGCTTGCATCAATCCACAGTTAAATATGAATCGTTGCATTCCAGATGCATTGAGCATTATGACTCTGGCCATATACAACTCAATTTTACAGTGATTTCTATATAGTCCACAGCCAGAACGAGTTTCTGCAGGGAACGAGGCCGAAAGTGAGACTTTCACAGAATGATGTACACCCTATGCCTACTTCGAATCCACACGTCTGCCGAGTTCTAGTGAGTTCCTCTTCTTGTCAGACAGGATCAAAGAAAAACACATGTAAATTCAATGGGACGCAGATTGCAGTTATTGGTTAAAATGAAATTTTCTATTTTTTCTCAGATTAAACGAAAAGTACTACGCCCAGAGTCATAATTTTTGACATGTAATGTCTTCAGAGCATTTTCTATTAAGTGCATGCACCCCTGTCTATGAAACTAAACACATTTAGGCTTGGCGAGCCTCTTACTGTCGGCAAACACAAGCATTTTGAGCAACTTTATTCACATTCAACCACATTCTCACATACATTGCCGATCAGAAACATGATAAAAGCACATGCACATAATAGGAAATGACCTGAAGACATTCCATGTCAGAAATTATGACTCTGGCCTTAATACTTTTCGTTTAATTAGAGAGAACATACAAAATTTCATTTTAGCCAAAAACTGCAATCTGCGTCCCATTGGATTTACATATGTTTTTCTTTGATTCTATCTGAAAAGAAAAGGAACCGAGTAGAATTCGGCAGGCGCGTGGATTCGTAATAGGCATCGGGTGTGTATCATTTTGTGATAGTCTCATTTTCGCCCTCATTCCCTGCAGAAACTCGCTCTGGCCTGGGACTAATAGGCCGTAATATGCAATCTGTTAGTTTATAATTTGGAAAAGAGGATTAGCTCAACAGATCCATCTAGCCTGATGGAAAAAAGTTGTATGAATCAGATCTACCAAGCTAGCAAACTTTAAATTTGAGCCAAGAAGCAGAATGTGATCTCAACTTTTTCATGAGGACTTGTATTACCTTGCGATTCATGAATTTCCTTGACAATCAGCTTAATCTCCGTTTAATTGAGATGACATTTTCATTTTTTTGATATCCTTAAAGTTTCATACTCCTAATATATTGAAGACTGAGGTTTCAGGTCGCTAGTATTATAGACACAGGAATCATTTGCAAACATTTAGCTTTATAAAAATTGATCAAATATCCTTTGCACCCCAAGAACGCAATCTCCTCAAAAAAAAATGAATCTTTTAATGACAGCGTGATTCACTGCACGCTGATATTTGTTTTAGTCGACACTCTGCCTACTATGTACTTGCTCTATAGCATCAACTCAGTATTAATTATATCCCCAATGTGTAGGCCCATGCAGAATAGGGGCCGGACCGGCGGCTGGTTGCAACCAAGATGTTTATGTTTTTGATAATGATTATGATAATTTATTGATTGTTAATGCATAATTTGCTAACTTTTAATGCATGGTCCTACACAAATTTGTGGAATTGAAATAAAAGCAAAGAAAGTTTTGCGAATTGAACTTATTTTGCGAAATTAGAACTGAGATAGGTACTTCTCACTTCACAGCTTTCCTACAATTTCAAGCAAGTTGAATCGATTTGCTAGTTAATTGATTATCTGTTATTTGTTTACCCAAGTAGAGCCTAAAATTGTATCCAACAGGCTGTTCTTAGATCATGACAAAAGATAACTCAAATTCATCAAGTTTTAGAATTCAAATATTTGATATTCAGAAAAAAAATCAACCATTTGAAATTCATTGTGTCATATCGCATGATCGAGCACAGACGCTCCCTAAAATAAACCGGCCTGTTTTGCAATGGGCCAGGAGCGGTCCTGGAAATTTAGGCTCATTTAAAGATCAGAGCCCCACTTCGACCCCTTCGGATGTCATCCATGAAAACTGTTATCCGTATATAATATTGCACTGATATCAGGAGAATACCCACTCAGATTATCCGAATTGAAATATCTATTGCTGCGAAGCGAAGCTGAGGAGCAAGTAGATATTTCTATGAGGATAATCTGTCGGTGGGTGTTCTCCAGATATCTGTGCAATATTATGATGTATTAACCGACCATAGACCAAACTATGCCAAACCCATGACCAAACCAACCACATTCTATGGACCAACTATACATATAGACTACACCAGAGATATATACGAGAAATCAATGACAAAAGTTCATGTCTATGAGGTATTTCTCCTAGTTCTCCTAGGAGAAATACCCGCTCAGAATCTCCGATTGAAAACAATAGGATTACCATAGCACAGGTTATTACATAAAGAGACAAAATGTTTATTTAATTTTGACACTTCGTAACCGAAATTCCTAGCATCTTCAAATCTAACTTTATTTGGAAATCAATGTTACACAAAGCTTTCAGCTTCTGCAGTGAGAGTGTTAAACTTTGCGCAATCATTTATTTCATCAGAATAATCTACGCATTTTTTAGTCTTTCTCATGCATAAGCAATAAGCAGCAACTTTTTATGTTCTATTGATGATTGTTTTTAGTCCACTTTTAGTCCAAATACTTATTCCATCCTCACCATATAATTATCTTATAGAAGCGTTAACTAGCAATAAAGTCACACATTTGATGTGGCTACCGCTTCTGCAATTTATCATGCACATTTTTCTGATGAGAATTTTTTAACTTGCCTTTGGCGACAATTATACCTTGATCTGCACCTGACCGTAAGAACCTCTTGTTCTTTTCATGAGAACTGTCTTTAATTTCGTGTCAGTCATGAAGATGTTAGAACCTTCAAGTCATCAATTTCCGTTTTCTGATTTTCAGTGAAACGATTTTATTATTCTTTCACACTCTCATCAAATCATTCGACGATGTGCATCCATTACAATTACAAGATCAAATTATTGTTGTTTCTAATGTATTATTTGCTGTAGCAGAAGCCATTAATGGTCTTTTGTGAATATCGTGTTGTCATGGCCGACGGTTACGCGGAGAACATTTTGGAATTGTGTTAATGGCATCTTAACAAACATAAAATTTCAATCTATAGAGGCTCAGTTCATTCATTTCATTGTATCGTGACTATTTATTCTTATTTGATGGCTAAAAAAACGGTCTATTTTTTTTTATCGTTAATGACTGCTATTTATTGCAATATCTGACAGCAATAGAAATAGGTAGAAAGGTTCGAATTTTTCAGCAGCGAAAATTGACGCTTCTCATTACTTTAATCATGGCTATACTCGCGTGCTAAATAAGAAAATGTTATCTGTAAAGAAAAATCTTAATTCATTTAAGTGTACGGTGTGGGACTACATCAGATAAATAGAATCATTTTACATTGATTTGAAGTTGATTTTGATGTGAGAACACTAATCTGTCTGTTGCCGTTCGATGGTTTGCTCAGGTAATTGACCCTCTTTAATACATGTAACTAAAATTCAGCTGGAAGAATTTCCAGTCGAGTTTTGACGGCAGTATATAAAAAAGACAACTGAATATTGCATCGCTTTCGGTGCTTCCATCGTTCCAAAATATTAGAATTCCAAAATAAATAAATGAATAGATAAAAATTGGTGTTCGTGCACATCAAAGCATTCATTGTGCATGCAAAGTTGAAAGATGTTGACAAAAAGATCGATTTCTGTATTTGTGACATTCGATGTATATAGAATGCATGATTATAATTTACACTTAAACAATTTGATAAAAGAGGACGAATATCATTGATAGAACACATGCATGTATGTAGTCATTTAAATTAGTATTTTACATTCTGATAAATTGCACTTAAATACAATAAGGTAACAATAATAAATAAATATACCTAAAAATAATTTAGGTTCAGGTTATTGAACTCTGTTCTTACTACAGCAACATGAAGATGCAAATAAAATTCTTTCTTTTTTTAATGACATCTTTCTCCGATTCTTGTGTAGGCAGCAGTATATGAAATAGAATGAGCACCAATGCTGCCGTTAACACAATACATTTACTAATATAGCAAGACGGAATAACATTCTGGAATCAAGTGTCCGATAAGTGCAGAGTTCAAGTGCATTTATAAGCAACTGATGTGACAGGTTTCAAGACGAGTCTCCTCAGCGTAAACCTCGTGGAAGTGACCTTGCACTCTCTAGATCATGAAATTGTGGTCTTGGATCACCCTAAAAAGGTATGAGTAAAAGGAGAATAACATCTTTTTGAACTTATGTGGATTGACATGTTGAAACCGATCATAAACAGCCTGCATAGAATATGCTGTGTTCTCAAATATATGTTGTGGAAGACCATCCAATAGATTGGGAACCCTTTAGCTATGAAAACATAAGGACCTGATAAATAAAGTCGCTTTGTATGATATCAAAACATATGCTAAAATTTTTGGAGCAAAGCTGTTCATTGTGACCTTATTTTGAACAGATTGCAGGGATGAGAGTGATGCAATGTGGCCCAACGCGGAAATTCAGATTAAAGGAGGACCCAATTCTATTAGGTCGACCTATTGGTGCTGCGAATCCTGATCCCTAAAAATGTGAAAATATTTTCATTTAGTCATTCATCCCTGATGAAATTCTCATCGCTGAATATATAATTCTAAGTATCGGGAATCGCTTTTCTTCGTGCCCTGTAGAATAGTTAGCCGTTTACACTAGCCTGACTCAGTCTCCCATGGCAAATAATCAAATGGGCACAACTAAGGATAATGAAAAAGAACTCAATATTTTCAGGTGTTTGGAGAGTTCAATTGGCCCTTTACTTCAGCCGTAAGTAAGCACGCATGCATAAACTTTGAACATCCAGTTGATTATTCTGCAAAATAAGCATTTTCGGTAACAAAGTGAAACCTGATTTCCTTAAGTAAGTCCACACCTGTCCTCTCAAATCAGCTATAGTTTATCTAAATGATATCTGAAACGCATTAAGGAAATATTTTGGCTTGAGTTTTTGGCTCAGCCTTGAGTTTGACACCCACCCTGTGGAAATCGATAGATATTTTACGAACTGTTTATAAGGCGCACGAAAATTCTTGCACAGCACTACATCGGCTATAGTGACCATAAAAATCCCTGAAAGTGTTGGTGCTGCATATTTAAAATGTTAACAGATATCATGCATACTTCTGTATACATGTAGATGCACGATACTGGCACATGGGAAGCTGCAAATATTATTATACACGCACAATTTCATCGACCCCCAGTGACTCAAAATCATAAACAAAATGGTTCATATTTAATTAAATATGTTGCTCCAACCAATTTTGTGATCATGATATTTGATAATGAAAGCTGCTTTGATAAGTCAAATATCGAATATGATTAATTTATTTTGATTTAATTGTCCGTGCACGACAATTCTATGCTTGCTCCATTTGCATTTTTTGTACTGTAAATCATTTATATTTTGCGGTTTTGTCTTTTACTTAGAAAGCTACACATTTTCCATTCCTTTTATAGTACTATATAGCGTGTGCTTTATTTATACTTATTATATTTATAGACATCACTATTTAGTTCGTCGTGGAAGTGAATTTCAACTCAGAGAACTTGTAACTTAACTTTAACTTTTTTGGAGCGAGAGTGACTGGTGAAGACTAAAGTACCCACATTGTGATATAAAGAATGTGCACATGTAAAGAAATGTAAAGACTTATGTAAATGTAACTGATCTAAAGATAAAGCGAATATTGAGCTATGGAAACAAACAAAGTGCACAAAACGTCAATTACAGTTTTATAATTGTATTGCTTTGTCAAACAATGCAGTGTATATGACAGTCGGTGCACATTTTCTTCACAATCTCTTGATTTCGCTTAAAGATCTAATTAAAGATTTAATTCGGAAAACTGAACATCTGATAGGCCTACATTGACTATGAAATAAACTGAGCTTCAAGTCCACAATAGCCCTGGCATATCAATCAGCTTAAAGTTGATTCACAATTCGCTACCTTTCAATTTCTACATGTGTCGATTTCACAATTTTTTCTTTAAATTTCTTGATTCGATTGAGCTTATGCAGTCAATTTTCATGTAGTGGTAAGTGCTTTAAAAATATAAATCAGCCCATTTTCAATAGCTGAAGCTTGCTTCAACATTCAAATGCTGACCTTCGAAAATGCCGAATTGTTTAATGTTTCAAACCTTCAAATCATATAAAATAGATCTCGGAGATAATCTTGTCATCTGAAATTACAACATCTACTTAATCTAAACATGCTTGTAGTAAGCATGTCACACGCCTGTCTGAAAATATTTAGGCATGATGATAATTAAAGAGAAGATTATGACTGACTTATATTGCAAATAACAAAATTGACAATCTATAAATTCATTTTGCGTCTAATCCGAAAAGACAGCATGATTATGCCTGACTTGAATTAAATTGCTTTAACTTAGAAGTCTTGACCTTTATAAAATGATACATTCGTAAAGCAACAAAAATAACAACACATTTATAGATCTTTCATTGAACTTTTGGCCTTATTTCAACATCATAGCAGGTGCTAAGCTTTATTATCTTCTTTCCGTGTTACTCGTACTGACTTGTTTCTTCATGATTTCTGCGTCGATCTTATTTCACAATTGAAATTCCTTTTAGGACATTAAAAATTACTTTACATACTGATATGTACTCAAAAATGTAACATGCTATGTATACATACAGTTTAGGAAGGCAATGATTCTTGAAAAAATGCACTCATTGTATTATGAGGCATCTTGAATTATCGAACAAAAGTATGATGGTATTGAGTAAATGAGGTTCTTGTCAGCAACAGGTAGTCGGCACTTTATCCTCAAAATTCTATAATCAATCAAGACTATCATTAAATCATTTAGACAGTAATTAGCTATCATTGCAATTATAAACACTAAATTTGAATGACTGAAAACCATTGTGAATTGTAACAAACTAAATAAACAAGAATCGCAATTGAGAACTTTACCAAACTTCAGTGAATTTTCATTTGCCATTGACTTATTGCTTATCGTCAAAATTAAAGGAAGCATAAACGACGTCTCGTGCAAACATACAGCAAATTATTATGCAATCTGAGACTCTTTAAATGACACATCGCTTATTCAAAGCATATCCATTTTAAAAAGCAAATATTGAAACGGCATTTGTCTATGTGCTTAATAAGTTCATTATCGAACCTGTCGCCTTTTGGAGATCACCATGGAAACTTCATTGTTGCGAGAAGTGAGTTGCACTTTGTTGTATTCATCATTCAAAGCAGTGATTCTGCTGACAAGTTTAACTTTCACATTTCTTTAAAGAAAGGAAAATCAAGCTATTGATTCGATGCTAGCTTATGATTTCAAATATTTTTATCGGTTGAATATTTCGGCTATTCTGTCTGGATAATATGCGTGTTATTATAGGCTAAGTTAAAAGTCAATGGACAGTGAAAAAATTTAAATTCTTTCGAAAAACATTCAGATCGCAACACGCTCTTTCATGACAGAATGATTTATATTTGAGAATGGGTTTAGGCCTAATATTAAGCATTTTTGAAATAGTATTCCTCTGAATGTTCTCCCTAAATATATTGGTAACCACGATATAGTGCTTTTATTGTCACATCTGAACGGCAGTGATTTGTAGTATTGTAGTATTGTCAGCATATTGTAGTCCATACATGCTCGAAAAGCCAACACGATGCTGAAATTGACATTTCATTAATTAGTAGGGGCCAACTGACTATTATAATAAATGTATTGGCTTTCCTAGGCAATACTTCTAATGTAGAGCATTAAAATTCATGTTCTTTTTAGTAACGACACCAGGATGCTATATGCATAAAAAATTGAGAATTTGACGGACGCAAAACCAAAATATGTCGAAGGTTTACCTCAAAAAAGTAAAATAACATATATTGCCTGTTATCAGGACCCGGAGTGAGAAATAATTTCCGCCGGTATGAAGGGAAAATCACGCTTTCATATGATATCTTTGGTTGTCTCAGTGAATCTTGTACTTTATCAGCATGCATTTATTCTATCTATGTCGATGGAATAATCCGGAAATTTAACCTGTCTCTGTCATTGCTTTTAGGCTATTTTTGTATTATGGGCCTGCTGTTCTGAACGATGAAGCAATTCACACTTGCATAGATGTGTGTATTTCAATTGACATTTACAAATGTCAATTGAAATACACAATTGAATGTCAATTGTGTTTAGTACATACTCGTACACTAAACATTTGATGCAACGAGTTCTCACAGTCAACGATATCGTGAATCGGTCCCAGTAATCTCATTTGTCTTAAAACGCGTAGTTAAGAGCATAAAGAATAATATTGATTACCAGCAGGACTGCAAGAAAATTGGTCTAAGCCTCAGATGAAGTTAATTGTCCGATAAGTTTCATTTCACTGATAATCACTATGAATGTTATCACAATCGGTATTGTATTAATTTGCAATTATCTGCGGCATAGGTATTTATACTAAGGTTATTTTAATAATTTTTAATAATATTTCAAAACTTGCCTGATGACATGTTATGACATGCCTATGGGTATGCGCATGCTCCCTGCAAAAAAGGAATGCTTTGGCGGGTTGTAACACAGCTGAAAAAATGTTGTTTGCGTGGCATACCACCGCATACCAACACACTTCCTGCCTACCATTGCAGCATTCATTAAATCATTATTTTGCACACTCAGGTACATGCGTGTACCACACATGCATGCACATTATCAGCTAGTCCTCAGAAAATTGTTCATAAAAACAAACATTGACGCATAATGAGTCTAACACCTAATTCACACTGAATGTGGCAGTTGTTCATATAAGCGAAGCAAATTCGCCGGTAAATAATGATCTAGATACTTACAGGTAGTTGTTGCCGTCATTTCACGTTAGTGTAACTAGTATTAATTACTCTTAGCAGCAAAAGGCTGATATCCTGAGTGAGTTTCACTTTTCAAATGAAGAAAGGGATATTTTGGACTGAAGTCAGTTAGGGAAAATCGCCTCATCAAGCACTAAAACCGCATTGCGATGAAAATTAATATTTCAAACATTTAATAAAGCAAGTTTCAGTCAATAGTTAGGCTGAATTTTGCAATGTTACAATAGGACGTGATTTTCACTGAACTGAAGTCTTAATTAGCTGCATACCTCACACTTTAGTAAGAGAAGTTTAATGTGTGCAGTAGCATGGATCCTGCTGGGCTATAAACAAGAGAATCAAATACTTCACTTACAACTTGCCATTGAACTAGACATAATTTATGTATACGTTTCCAGCGCATCATGACCGTGAAGGACGGATTATTCGTAATCAAATTCATTTAAATTCATCAGTGTGCAGCTTACTTTTCTAATCACAAGAGTTTTTCCGTTGAATTCACAATTTATGTAGTGCACATTAATAATCACGGATGAAAACGCATCTCCAGGATGTAACTGATTGCTGATTTTTCTGCTGATAGGTAGGTAAAAGGAAAAATGCGTTAATTTCCCGTTCCCTCTTCAATGGGATGCGATTAATTACAAAGGAATATTTTGAAATTGCCCTTATTCTTGTAAAATTTAACAAACCTTTCGCTATATTCAAACTTTTCAAAATCTGAAGAAGGTTAGCAAAAGTCGAATATGACGCAGAGATGATTTTTATTCTTTTTTATTTGTCATCAGTATTGCAAATACTTCTATAACTTTGTTGCGAGGTAAGTTCTTTATGATTAGATGATACCATCTAGATGATCATCAAGATTTTTCTGATAATTTATCAGTGTAGGCGGTCGGAGCGGAAAATATGAAACTGCTAAATATTTTTGTTCACTGAAAGCAATAATCATATTCAACATTAAAATCACAATTACTTAGGAAATATTTGTACCAGAACGATTTGATATGCGACAGCTTCAACTTTCCATCTTGCTTTTCAACGCATTTTTATACATACTCAACGACTCACGCTGATTCGTATGGGTCAACCTCTTATCGAGAATTAAGCTTAGATTGAAGAACTTTATACAGCGGTTTTTATTAATTTAATCTTACTTCTCGCTATAATGTGGATTGGCTGTCCATCCTATCACTTCGGTCCATTTTTCTAATAAATTTAACTTAGCTGGGTCAAGCTTGCTTGCAGATATGTGTTCAAATTCCTTCGCCTCTCCTTCTCAAAATTAATTTTTGACCTTCGAGTTGGACACCGCTTATTCCTAATGATTGTTAAGTAGTATATGAGGGAAGAGTTCACTTACGTATATATTTCGTGACAGGAACTTGAGGCTGTCTCCAGGTCACGTCGCTCCCAGAGTGTGGTTCCAACGCTGGAAGTGGAGAAGACATTGTCCAGTGAGATGGAATATTCTCCATCACCGTACCAACGATCTGTCAGTAATTCACCAAACTTTTGTTTAAAATTCTTGATACTGCGTCACATCCATGGTGACTTCCCCATAGTAATTGTGTGGTATGTTTTCCCTTTGTTGAATACAAGTGAATCGGATGAGGAAAGATATTGCAAACGCCTCATTATTAAATGAACAAGGATAATGACTCTATTGTAATCGTGTATCAAATTATAATAATTGAATTGATTAATGAGAAAACCAAAATTTTTACAAAATTGAGATGAGCGTGCGTTTTAATTGCAAGACAAGCCAATAAATTTCGAGGACGTCTGCAAATCAGATAGCATGATCGCATGGACGAAAGTACAAGAAACCGGTAAAAGTCATGATTATTCTCTGAGTATCAAAATCAGCAAATAATGATCTATTTCTAGTCAAACAATAAAAATTGAAATGGAGGAATTTGTAACAATGCATTGATTGTGAAACGTTATATTCATCCGGCGTAACATGTCCTGGCAGTTCATTAAGCTAGAATGCCTTGGGATAATTCCTGATTACTATAATTAGACGGCTGAAAATAATATATGAAAGTCAGATGGTTGCTGAAATGAAGAATTCCTGATTATGAATTGGTATAATTTCTTTTGTGCTTACTCTGTGCATAGTTCACTCATTGTATGTGATGCGACACACATGTGGAGGAGCAACGAGAAGATCACAAAAAATGGAAAATTGTAGTTACTGTAGAGCAATAAATAACAAGTAAAAAAATTAGAATTGTGAGCAGGCAAATCATGTCTTTACAAATGCAATGTTGTACATGTCTATCTTGAACTGTGAACTGGGCTCGCGAACATGTACAGTAACATTCTTCCACTCCCGGAAACATAATTAAAATAATGTTCATATTTTTTACCGAAGACTCGATCAATTAGAAAGATATTAGAATGTTTTGAACACGCATTTTTCAATTTAATGTAAGAATGCATCTAAAAGAGCATAAAGAACAAAAATTTCCTTTTCTAACTTTTTAACTATTACAAATTTGGCTCCTTATAAGAGATCCCCTGTTGAAGAAATATACTTGAGAGTTCCACAGATAATAAAAGAAATCTGGTGGTATTAGTAGTTTATATCAGACCGAAAAAATAAAATGAAGTGTTAGATGAACACGCATTTTTCATTCAGATTTTCTTGTCTTTAACTCCGCTAGATACTTATTGTTCTTCGTTGGAAGGAGGGATTTGAAACTTCTCTAATGCTTTATCATATTGGTCTTGTCTGCTTTGTAGCAACAAAAGTCGATGAAGAATGGAATGTAACCATGGCTAGGCAAACGATGATGTGATAGTAATATAGTATTTTCCGTAATCATTGATTAGAGAAATTTTTGTCGCTAATTATTTTTTGGGATACACATTACCGCTAAATATTGTTTTGGGTAATTACTGCTGGCAATGTTCATGTTGTGTATTTATTGACGTTGATAGTATTGGGCAACATTACCGGTAATTATTCAGCATTACACCTCTATGACGTAGAAAACTGAGTAGAATAGGCTACACACAGGCGCGAAATAGCAACAAATATCAAAAGAATGTCGGCTCATGGACAGTCTGCTAGGCGATAACAAAAGCGTTTACCTTTCCCGTCTCTGGAAACGTTTTAGAACACGATCCTACAGTGTTGTCCGCTTGCGACCTCGTAGCAAGCAGTGTACATGTGAAATCTAAATACAGTACTCAGTCCATTTCTTCTTTTTCTCGTCAAACAGCTCGTTCAAAGGCTTACCTGTAGCTTCTGGCGCGCATCTCATGGCATCTGTTACCATAAGACGTCGCTTTTCTCGATCCATTTCAGCCTTGACATGTATGTCTTTCAAGTAGGCCGTCACCGCAGTGTTGACCGATCGTTCCAGACCTGTTCTCTCCTGTATGCTGAGAGCTGGGGCATGGCGACGTAAAAAATCCTGTAAAATCAATAGCAAAATTAGCATCTGTGATTGAAAATGACACATTTTCAGGGATCGATCAATGGGAATCCCACGCGCCTAGAGATTTTGAAAGCAATCATTTTCATCAGTCAAGTGTGTGACACTTGTACATACTCAATGCCTAAGTTAAGACAGAAAATAACAATTTAGCAAACGAAATAGCAAACAGATGTACATCGGCATCTTCCGCTACCAAAATGCCAAATGTACCGGCTGCAGACATATATTATTATTATTTATTTATTGAACGAGACAGATTTAAGTTACATTTTTGTCCGATCGGACTTCAGGGGCACTTTACAATAATGACATTGAGTCTGAAACTACCTACAGTGCAACTGTCAGGAATGGTCAGGATAAGGCTCTTCGCAGCAGACTAGCCTTTAGGTTGTATATTGTATATATTTTAGTTGTATATTGCGCCATCGCCTCAAATCTACAAAGTGGAAGTCCTATTCAATTGAGGTTCATTTTGTAGCTAGGATATATCTAACTTTTTTGCGATTGGTTAACTTTGGCAGTTCGTTACTTCAAATATGAATTCGATTGAATACCTTTCTAAACCGATGTTTTAAACATACTCAAAATTTGAAAATACACTCTTAGTACCATATTTCATTCAGTTTTTCCATTCGATTTATTACATACATAAATTTCTCGGCCCGTTAAGGACTCACCGGCCCATGGACTCAAATGCACGTCCCGGGCCTATTTCGGGCCCAAGTGCATGCCATCATATTATGTGGCCTCGTACCATAGGCCATCTCTGCATATCATGCATAATTCATGCGATATAGTAAGTCAAAAGAGCTGAGATTTTTAGCAAAATGATAGTACGAAGACTGCATGCTTACACATGTGAACAGCATGGTGTTCAAGTGCCGACAGTAAAAAATAAGCGATGTTGAAATGTTGACAATAAAATAGCAAGCATAGTAAAGAAACTACATTTGTAAGTAAGAGTTGATCTGAAAAATACATGATATGCCGATCACACTAAAAATTCCACCAGAGATATCAACAAAAAAATTAATTTTTATGATTAATTCATCGCTTCATTTAGAAATCATTTTGAAAGTGAATGCAACTATTTTATCGCAATCTGAAGCGTGGAATCGCATTTTATCTGTACGAAAAGATGGGCATCCTTATGTCCTGTAGCAGATGGTGGCGATGAAAGTATCAGCATTTTTATGAAACATTATTTATTGATAATTATTAAGAGTTTAAATATTATTTACAAACCTTGTAGCAACAAATCATGATTTTCTGACTTATTCAGATTCCATATACTCTCAATCCACATAAAACACATCAATATCCGCAGATGTTTTTCTATGTGTATCTGCTGAACTCTCTCGAGATTGTTGAATTTGAACATGAGAAAATCTGTAGCCTATACCTATTACATGATACACAAAGTACAACTTTCATTCAATTCATGTCCAGGATGTGCAGGAAATAGAATAGTTCAATTACCCTATCATTGACTTGTGTGTGGAACATCGGTTTGGTGTTTTCCTGATTATTGTAAAGGAGGATAATAGAAGGGCAATCAGCAACTGATAACCTTTATGATGGCTCAATGTACAGTGCTCTGCAAACAAACCAAATTGCAGCCTCTTTCAGAAACAGCCTGACCTCAAATTTCTGATTCGAAGAGAAGCGAGATTGAAACAGCACCAAAACTTTTGTAGGGTGTATACGATAAACTGAAACTATTTGAAACAATAGACAGAAGAAAGTGATCTAATAACATTTTCATAACTGAAAAATCCTTTGAGGAGTATGAATTATCGCTAACAAACTGTTATTTAACTTCATGGCTCCCACTTTCAGTTATTTCATGAAGAAGGCGATGATGCGGCATGGTTAGTGAATATATGCACTCAATCGTATCAAGAGAAAATAATTTGCAAGTATCTCACTGAGGATCGGTCGGATAAAAATCAACAATTACATAATTAACATCATTAAGATATTTACTTGACATGATTTGTTAGGCTATCAAAACAATTAAGTCCATCATTGCATTCAACTACTGATTAGTTGGATAACTAGACAATCTTCAATATGTATAATTTTCCAAGTATCAGTCTGATGATGAAGATTGAAGCATGGACATTCCGGTTTCTCACTCATGCATTCATCAGTGTCTTTGAACAGAGCTGCATATCAAAACTAAAAATGCAGCGTTCATGGTCATAATTGCGCGGAAAATCCGAGCTCTTAGCTACACGCATTCTTGGATTGGAGATCGCACGAGCTGATATGATACTGCCGAGTTGCACACGGTACATATCCGCCACATTCATTCAAAAGATCGAAACTTTCGAAATTTCTTGTATCAAATGCATTATAAAGTTTTAACAACCAATTGCATTATATAAATATAGATTCTTGATCCTGTTGCATTCGATTGTTCGCTTGAAAAGGAAAGTGTTGTTTATCAAAAAGGTGCAGTAACTTAATGACAACATTTGAGAAGTCATCAATCACAATCGTTTGTATTTTTTGCTCTTGATTTCAGATCAGTTCATTTTAATTTTAGTGTACCTGTTTGCTCGCAGTTAGTTCTTAGCCCTATTCATAGTTTTGCTAACTCTTCATTTTTTTGAAAACGTTCGAATTATATTTAAAAGGAAGCCATTCACAAAATATAAGAAAATCGTCTGATTTCTGAGCATCTCTATTTCCTGTTTTCATTGAAATAATGCGAGATAAAAGTTTCAATAGTAATTTATCGCTACATAAGCAAAATGGAATGCCTAAGTGAATCGAAGTAAAAATTGCTGTCCCGTGTGTAATGATCGTGACACATGGATTTCGTCATTAAGGAAGGCCTGTATGAACATTTTGCATTTAAAATAATTCATTAATTTCAGAGTTTTATTGCGAGGCAATAAATAAAAAGCTTGTCTGACTAAAATCAAGCTCACATATTGCCAATTTATTTGATAGCTTTGTCTAAGTGTACTATGCAGAGCTCATCTTTGTATAAAAAAATTACATCCTTATGAATACATTCCTTCACTGTATCTATAGACCATTGTGCTAATTTAGTTGAGCGTGCTTATCTATCCAAAGCCGTGTAATATTCAGAGACATAAGGCATATAAAACTTTTGGAAGTGACCGATTTTGTCCGCAATGATAGTGTCGGACAATTTCTAAGAAGTTAAAGATAGGAGCCACTATAAATATTTTTGTACTGATCATAGATATCTTCAGTTTCCAATTTTTTTTTATCTATCATCAAAATTGAGCAGCTCATAGTGTGCCCATGTCAGACTAACACTTAAGGAACGCTTTAGATCGAAGCCAAATCCCACGCTATATCCAACACTTGCAGAATGCCATGACCTCGAGACTTCTCCGCCTCTAAGATGACATGATAGGGACCGTGAGAAAATGAACGTGGCAATAAAACACAAAAACCTGAGAAGCTGTGACCACAATATTATCATGAAGGGGAACACTAGCGCAGATATCGCAGAATTGGCAGATAAATTGATTGAAATAGAAAAAAAACACAACTCACTCCGATCGTCCTGGGAGGTGCTTCCTCATGCATGTTGGCCCTGTCCTAGGAGACAGTCTTGGAGTAAATGGTTGCTAGCAAGCCCAAGTCCACAGGAAGCGTCGACACAGAGCTCTGTCTTTCACCGGACACCAACAACTTGGTCGTCATAGTGACTGCGGAAGTGAAGACATGGAGGGCGACGTACGTTCTGCCGCCACTTTACCTGTCCCTCATTAGCGAAGAGAGACAATTGTCTTCTTCTTTTATACCAGCGACCGTCATTTAAGTTGACACTGTCGTGACTTTGCCATTGGAGTCCTCCTCATCTTCCTATCCTCAAACATCGTCATTTCCTAGGAATTTATCCAACGATTGTGCTATGAGAAGACGATGATAGTGGCCTACATGCTTATTCTACGCTTTCCAATGATGGAATAGTTGATTACATTTTCAATAACAGAGAGTCGTATACTTCATTATTCTGTTGTAATCAGGGCTGCGGACTCGTTAGATTTTTTATGGAGTCCGAGTCCGATATACAACTGCAGAATTAAATGAGAATTGTAAACGGACCCATATAGGCCTATTAGCTGACTACTAAGCAAAGGCTACAAGACGAAGTTTTCATATTGTTTTTCGTCTGTAATTACTAGACCTACTACACGCAGCTCTTTATATCCGTGAATCAGGGATGCGGAATCCTATCATTTTGCCGGAGTCGGAGTCCTATCAAATGATTGAACTCCGAACTCCAGCCTCTAGACACGAAATATCATCTAAAAAAAATTGTTGTCCTCGTGCATAGCTGTCACTGTCTTGATGTCAACTTTCTCCGTCAAACAAAAGTATAGAGACAAAAGGTAGCAATTAAACAAGCAATACAGGCAATGATGAGATCCCAGCGGTGGAAAGGAAATATCCCTATTCACCAAGCCATAGACTGTCCATGTATTTTGAAATCTACATGTCAGCTCCTCTCTACGATGCCTACGACACAAGTTTCCGTGGAGCGCCTGTTCTCGGGCTAATGTAAAGGCTAATGTTGTCGACATCATCATGAGCTTGAGAACGAATAATGGAATGATGTGGTGACTCATGAATACAAGATTTTCTTCGTTGTTTTTTCAAACTTGGTCAAATGCCAAGTATTAATTCAAAATTGTGTATGGTTGACAAACCTCCGGAGTCGGAGTCAGAGTTCTATCAGAAACGGGAGTCCTATCAAAATGATAGGATTCCTAAGATTGGAGCTCTTGCCAACCGTAGGCCTGACGTGTAGAAGCAAAACAGGAGCTGCATGCATGCAAAGTCAATAAAGATTGCTTAATGCACTAGCATGCTCTGTGATCTTGTGACAGCACTAACCTTTTTAACTAGACTTTTTTCAAAAGTTAAAAAGATTTACGGATTCGGAATTTCTTGCACAGGCTTTTTGTACACAACTTCTACAATTCTGGAGGCACACGACTGACTTAATCTTTGAGATAGGCCTGCTTCTGGGTAAGGGAAAATTTCATCTTGACCATGGACTAAATTATATCTCAACATGAAAGAATCTAGTCAACTAGCCAAATTTCGTTCGTCTCTTTGAATGCAATAAAAACTCGGCCAGATTTGGCCACTGAGTTCGGGTCCAAATCCAAAGCCCCCAACTTGCTATGCACTTCTCAAGTTCAAATGCCTCATTCCTCAGGATTCTTGCATCTAATACTGCATACTAATTCTCATAATTGTTGTTCTCACGTGTTATTGTCCATATTTATGAATTAATAGGGGATTGTCCGGACTATTCTGCGGAAGCACTTGTCATTCACTACAAGCTCAAGAAAGTGAAATAAAAGTAGGCCTGACATCTTAAAATTTCAGCTGATTAGTAATTGATGGAACTATAAGGAATTTTCGAAGTAATTAATCAATTCATTAATTTGGAGGTGATTGATTTCAAAGTGTTCAAGAAATCTGAAAAGCAGTGCCTTACAATATGCATCAACCTCGTTAAATAATGTAACTGTTAATGATATGATTTCAATTCCCTTCTTCCACCGTTTCTCATTGAAGGTGCAGAGTTAGAACCGGTGACCGGTATACCGGCACCGTTTCCGGTCAGGTAGCAGTCAGAACTCTGTATTGGTTTTTGAACGGTTTTGTTTTTATGATTCTTGAGTTCTTTGACAGAAAAAACATGTATTTTCTGCGAAGAGCATTGAATGTACGCAACTCATACGTGCATGGGCATGTAGACTATATACTATATCTGATAGGAATATGTACTTGCAGATATGTGATTCCAAGATACAACTGAGATTCGCAGCCTACGCCTACATTGTAAACCGTACGCTGCCAAACCATTCAAATGCTTGCTACCAAATGCTTTATTGCTTTTCATTTGGTGGCGTTTTTTACTGTTTGGTAGTGCCTACCAAACCTGCATGGTGCCTACCAGATGCTTCTATTTCTTCTAGTAGCATAAATATGTTAATAAAGCATACATGACTGTAGATCAAATTTTTTTCATAGTATTGTATCATGAATTATACCGAATTTCTACTAGTAGTGTTGAGAGTTGAGAGCAAGAGTTGAAATCAATGCTTCCGATAATTGTTTATCCGATTGTTATTTGAATTCTGCATGATCGATTTCAATTTACTCTCATTTCAAGTTTTGCTTTGTTGATACCGTGTGGTTGGTAATGTGGTTGTGTCAGGCTCTGTGGTGGATTCCTCTCTACCTGAGAAAAAAATTGTTGTTCATTTTTGAAATTATCTTAAAACACATTGACTTTGTGGCTATTTTCAATGTTTATTATCATGAAACTATTGCTTGCCATCTTCTTTCTTTAGACATGGAAAAGGGTTTTGATCGTTTGTCGCATCGACTTGTGATTCAGAAGATGATAGAAGACCGTTTCAGTCCTTTTCTGATATCTTTCATTGGAAATTATCTCTCAGACCGATTCCAAAAAGTGAGATGGTCATTGTCTTCCAGTAGTGTTCAAAGGATGGTAAGCGGCGTTCCTCAAGGGTCTTCAGTGGGACCTCAGCTCTTCAATTACTTCGTATCCGATTTACAGATGAGTGGTAGAGCATGTATCATGGTCAAATATGCTGACGACATCATAATATGTGGGGCTGTCGGCAGGGCAAATATTCAAAGCCCGCTCCTGAAAGCCGTCGATTATGTTAGGGAATGGATGACTATCAATAAAATGAATGTGAAAGTATCCAAGAGCAGACAGATGATGATTGGTTTATCTTCGAATATCAATCTCTCTCATTTGGAATTAGATGAGTTTCCTTCCGTGAATGAGCTGAAACTGTTGGGAGTAACTTTCGATTATAAACTATCATGGAAAAGGCATACTGAAATCATATCCAGGCGAGCCTCTTCACAATTGTACGTTTTACGACATGTTAAACCTTACTTTGAGAAAGATGAGCTAGTGTCTATTTACACTGCATGCATCAGAAATCTCTTAGAGTACTGTGCGCCTTTGCTCGTGGGTCTCAATATGACTCAATCTGATATTATGAATAATGTCCAAAGACGTTCTCACCGTATTATCTGTGGGTCAAGCAGATGTGATTGTTCCTCGTTTGTTCCCCTGGACTATCGTCGTATGATAATTGGATGGAGATTATTTCAAAGGATGATTCATGATGATGACCACCCTCTTCATCATTTATTGCTACCAAGACTGACACATTCTCAAAAGTTTCGTCTACCTTTATGCTCAAATTCACTCGTCAGTAGATCATTCGTTTACGTTATGTCTAAACTAGCTAACTGTGGTTTTACTTTATGATCAATCGTCGTCTTAATCGTTCTATCATGTTGAATTTGACTTTCATTGTTTTTTTCCTTTTTTGTTGTTCGTTATTTCTTTCTTATATGTGTTCTACCTTTGATAAGCAACGTGTATTATGTTATCATAGCCCCACGATTCCCAATATTGGGGCTTCAATGAAATAAACGAATTATTATTATTATTTACATGGTGATTTTCAAAGTTTGCATTGGAATGATTTATGGCATCATTTCAAATCTATACTTTATTTTCTAGCAACGTTTTTAAGTTATTTTAATGGCAATTCAACAGCCGTGCAGCCAACGACTTTTAGAGTTTTAAGTTCGTCATGCTACAAATTCATTCATATTTTTGAAGCCACGTCTCTGTTACTTCTTGAATGAACAACATGAAAATACGAAGCATGCGTTGCGAATTATTTGACGCACTTTTTGTAGGTTATAGACAACTTTATTCTATGAATCATATATCATTCCATAAATGTGACAGTATCGAAAATTATGTTTCCTAGGCGCATAGGCCCTTTATCACAGACTGATAAGCATTAAAAAATGAGAAGGTTGCATAGGGAAATTGTGTAATAAATTTATCAATATATGAGTGGTTACTCAATAACATCCTTTTAAGCTGTACCGTGAATGAAGAAAAGCTTGATTGCTTTAAAGATATCACTCAAATTATATTAATAGGCCTATAACTAATACATTAATTGGCATGGAGAGAGATAGAGGGAGGTGCAGTTAAAAAAAATCACTGTTTTATCTATGCTATACAAGAGATGTTTTATTTCTCCTTCAGAACGTAGTAAAAAGTTAAATATTGAAAATCCAACTTAATTCGCCCGGTTGCGGATGAGAGTCGATCCACAACCAACAAAATAAAAAATGCGTGCTTTTTGATTCTATGGACCTTCCATGTGGAACTGCATCCGCCCCTCTCCCCCAGAAATAAAAAATCAAACAGCTTGTTGACTTTCAAGCGTCGTCTAAAGAAATGTTTGTTTGCTTTTTTTCTGTGTATACTGTGTGTTTACTTTTTCTTCTGTTTTATTTTATGACAACCTCTTGCACTTAAGACTTCAATGTACGTGTAAGCGCCGTGAGCCTCTATACCTTTGTCTGAATAAATAAATGAAAGCAGTGAATTCCAGAAATTCGTCAAAAGAAAACGTTTTAGAAATTCATGTTCGACCATTTCATATGGCTTCCATTTCAAGTGAAGAATCCAAAAGTAAACAACCTACTGTGTAATGTACATATGCGCATATAGGACTAATGAAAAAAGCAAATCATTTTATTAGAAGTTCGATGGAAAAGAAAGCCCG
The DNA here is from genome assembly GCA_907163375.1 of Prostheceraeus crozeri. NCBI lineage: Eukaryota > Metazoa > Platyhelminthes > Polycladida > Euryleptidae > Prostheceraeus > Prostheceraeus crozeri. Next base: position 86,483 of record CAJQUW010007876.1, read on the forward strand.
TCACTACTCACCTCAACGCCTTGTGCAGGAGAATCAGGTCGCCTATTACTCGCCATGATTTGGCTGTCAATGCACGCCGCGAAATCCACGCTTCACTGCGTGTCTTGCCCGGCAGCTGCGTGCGTCACAGTCCGTTCAGATTGGAAGCCGGTCAGCGACCTGCTAGTGAGAGACTAATCGATGCTTAATCCTCGGCATGTGATGTGGGGGATCCATTTCTGACATTCTGAAAGAGAGCGGTCGATTGTCTTCACTACAGGATAGATTGCAACTTCTACTTTAGCACGATTCATTCATATCGTAATACTTTTTATGACGATAGAAATCTGAGTTGGTCGTTGGTGTCAAGAATTGATAAACTAATAAATAAGTAATTTATTGCAATCTAATAAGAAATGCCAGGTTGGAATAATTAATATTTCATTCAATTTAATTACAACAGGCAATGAAAACCAATTAATTAATTGAAGTTTGCAACCATAGGAATCATTTAAATTAAGTGAGAGTGCTTTTCAGAGCAATCAATTATTGATGATAAATTTTTGCCTAAAAGACTAAGCATTTATGATGAATTGAGGATGTTTTGAAAAACATGATATCAAAACATTATTGGCATAAAGTCGATTTCAAGCAGATTCATATCAAAAGTGTGCTCTGAAAATTCACTTTCCCTTGATTTCATTTTGAAAAATGACGACTTCTTCTACAAACATGATATTCCGCAGGAAATTCCAACAGATTTCAAAATATGCCTGCATCAACATATTTATTCTTTGAACTGCATCACCTGAGTGAGGAAGAACATTTTTATCATAGTGAAACCTATTTAAAATCGATTGATAATAATGACATAACATTCATATTATCTAATTCAGTGGCAATTTCGCCTGATACCAATAAAAAGTCTGTTTAAGTCAGTTCTGAAATTAATTTTACATAAAATAAGCTAATACCCTGTCAAATGAATGCAGGAAATACAAATGTAATTAAATGAAAATGTGAACAATTGGTTATGAGGTCATCTATTTAATAAGTCGAGAAATACCTCTTTAGTTAACAATATTTCACCATTATAGCCTTCGTTAAGCAACGCAGACATTCCATTCATAAATACACTTTCAAAAAAATACAATCGTGTACCTGAGCGATGTATTTGAAGAAATCATTGAAGAGCTGCTTTTAAAATACTGCTTCACTAAATTTAAAAAGACGTCACGAGCAGGATTCGAACCTGCGCGGGGAAACCCCATTGGATTTCGAGTCCAACGCCTTAACCACTCGGCCATCGTGACTGCGTGAAACTAGCGTGTGAAGCAAGAAACTAAATTTAGTCTCCACCATTGTTAGCGGGTTGACAGCCGATAGGCGTGTTTATTTTAAGCTATCAAATCGCAACTGCATTGCTGTATATTCATGCAAGCAAATCAATAGTAAAGTGAATTCACAATGCCGCAAAAAGAACGTCACGAGCAGGATTCGAACCTGCGCGGGGAAACCCCATTGGATTTCGAGTCCAACGCCTTAACCACTCGGCCATCGTGACTGCGTGAAACTAGCGTGTGACAATTTAGTCACCACCATTGTTAGCGGGTTGACAGCTGATAGGCTTGTTTATATTAGCTATCAAATCTCAACTGCATTGCTGTATATTCATGCAAGCAAATCAATAGTAAAGTGAATTCACAATGCCGCAAAAAGAACGTCACGAGCAGGATTCGAACCTGCGCGGGGAAACCCCATTGGATTTCGAGTCCAACGCCTTAACCACTCGGCCATCGTGACTGCGTGAAACTAGCGTGTGAAGCAAGAAACTAAATTTAGTCACCACCATTGTTAGCGGGTTGACAGCTGATAGGCTTGTTTATTTTAAGCTATCAAATCTCAACTGCATTGCTGTATATTCATGCAAGCAAATCAATAGTAAAGTGAATTCACAATGCCGCAAAAAGAACGTCACGAGCAGGATTCGAACCTGCGCGGGGAAACCCCATTGGATTTCAAGTCCAACGCCTTAACCACTCGGCCATCGTGACTGCTGTATGTAAGCAGCGTAAACTAAGCAACTAAATTTAGTCTGAACAACTGTTGGTTGGTTAGCGACAGCTGACGACGGATTGCGCCTAACATTCAATAATTTAATGCATTGACGCAGTAGTTGCTGATGCATCTGTAATGACCTTACAGTTTGTAATTACTTGATCTAACTTTTTGACACGTTTGCATGTGAATCACGCTTGACATTTGAAATTAATGATGCACTTTAACGCGTCATCCATCATTAATTTTTGATTCATCAGATTAAGCTAGCCAACTAGCTACCGCAAGCAACGTTTTGACTAAATAACAAAATGTATTTGCTAATGCTGATATTTCATATATTTTTTGCATATTTTAAAATTTCTACTATAATACATTTGGCTTGTCATTATTGTTAGGCATGTAAACTCAATGGAAGACAAATCGAATGATGAAAATAGTCACGATAAGATCGAAACTGTATAAAGTCAATTTTTTTCATTTTTTTCAATTCATTGAAAACCATTGAATCTATTCCGCTACGGTTTTCAGGAATTTACCAATCGTCTATGTATATAAAACAATCTAAAACTGTCAAGGATGGAAGTTTTTGAATTTCAAAATAGTTCCTATGCAAATGTCAGAAAAATCAGAAAGCACTTATATTTTGAATATTTTCATATCTAAATAGTTTTGAATTCTACATATAGTTTTCATAGAGAGGTTTCGTGATTAAAATTAATCCAGAGAAAAACGCAGAATTAATACTAAAATTTGTTCGTCAACAGGGATATCAATACCTTAAAAGATGCTTTCGCATACATTTCAATGATACATCAAACGTCGTCTTCTTCAGGGCAACAACTAACGTGATATGTGATAAATTATACTATTGATTTATCATAAATTTAATGAATTATGGCCTCTTCTTCCAATCCGTCCTATCGCGTCACTTACTAGAATATCGCATCTGCCACCTTTCTTTCATAGTATGCTCATGACGATTCTGTCATTTTATCTCCCATTACATTTTCCAAGTTGGAAATTATGCAATTTGATTTTGTCAATTTTAAGGAAAGCGATGACTGCATTTGATGTCACATTGGATTTGAAAAAAAAATGTCAACAATCAAGATCGTTATCAAATTAATGATAAGCTGCAATCTTATACATTGGGGAGCAAATGGCGGTTTAAGCACAATTGCAATCATTGCATCTAGCTTACTTCAATTTATAAAGAGAGATATGGAAATAACAGTAACTATGGTGAAATTAACCCTTTCACGCATATTGTGGCCTGTACGACAGTATGTATGTCTACCCATATTTTTTGGAACAGCATTGCGCACCAATGTTGCTCCCATAGCGGCAAAACTTTGTAACCAAAAGAAAGAAGAGATCAATGAGAATCTAACGACAGCACTCCCAAACTTCTATGATGCATAGAACGCCCGCAAGTTGCATTTGAAAAAATTAAAAGAAAGCTTAAATTTTGAAAATAATTCATACATGAAAGGGTAAATGAAATTCGTTGCTTGAATATCTCATAGCTTCTATTTCATCATTTGTGCCTAATATAATAACATCAAATTTATTTACTGCACCTAAAAGAAGTGATGTTCTTTTGCAATTCATCAGATCTTTGGGACATTTTGAGCTGAAATAGAGCATCATAGAGTAAGTATATAGTAGGTAGCGTGTTGACTCAAAAAATATCGGCTTACGGTGGAAACTTTTGTATCAAAAGATCGGAGACTGCGTTCCTGAGGTCTAAAAAATACTTGATCACTTTTAAAGAAGCTAAAGTTTTGCAAATTATTCTTAAGTTTATAATAGCGACGTGAAACCAGTATGTAAGTAGTTTGAAACCTTTTAGATATCAAAAAGCAGGAATATTTCCTAGAAGGCATTTTAATTAAGCGGAAATGAAATAATGATTATCAGGGAAATTTCATGAACCGCATTATAATGCAAGTCTTCAGGGAAAAGTTGAGATCTGATTGTACTTAGCGCCTATTAGTTTATCATTCAAATTCTTAATTCAATTTTCATCTGCATGATTTTATGAATCACTGACTTTGTGTTTAATTTCTTGAATCTGAATAGTAATGTGGATCCATTTACATATTTTAAAATTTGTCTTAGATTATGATATATTGCTCCTTCAGTGTCAGGTTTTGTGATATTATCGCGCTTAAGAGAATCCTCTTATCAATAAAGCTGAGCATTAAGCAATAGTAACCCATCGAATTGCTAATTTAACAGACACTACCTCTTCAAGGTTGACATGACACAGAGGATTTGTAAAATACTATTATTCCTTCTGCATTGCTACAATGTAATCAAATCCGTGTAAATCTCTCCAAAATTGTAAAAAATTGCATCAGAGATACGGAGTCGGAGTCCTATCAAATAAAGGGACTACGGACTCCGGCCTATAACTACACTGTAAATCGCTCAATACCAATCACATACGAAGGATGCATACCAAAATATATTTTTGATATATTTCTGCATTCTCTTGGTATATATTTGTATATTTTTCGTATGTTATTTCAAATGTGGTATGCTTTCCATGCGAAAGCCATACCTGCACAATCTTAAAGGAAAGCCTCAATGATTTCTAATATATGTTGATTTAAGTCCTTTTGTCAATAAAGATCACACTAATGTTACTACTGTTTTGTAAGTAGTAAGATTATGACATTCAAGAGACGAACTTGCAATACAGAATTCGATCTTAACACATGTAAGTCCAAGGCATTTCATGAATAATGAATAAGTATTCAACCATCAACAGTTATGCATTATGTAATTTTGAAATTAAGCATACTACCGGTATCAATCCAAAATAAAAGCAAGTTATTTTAAACTTTAAAAACATTTATTAAACATTTTTAAATTTTATAAACATGAACGCAAAAAATAGCTATGTTTCAGATATATAAGTCAACATCATTGCCATGGAGGAATAGAGGTACTGGAGTGGACACAGAAATAATGCACGTACAAGTGGAGTCCTAAATTATTTTATCGAAATTTTGTAGTTGGTATTCTAGGACACATTTTTAAATTAATTGTCATGCCTGCATTTTTTATATACCCTACATACATACCCTTCCACATATGCTTACATGTCCCAGTAATACATAGTAAATAATAATCTGTCTTATCCAGCCTAATTGCATACTTAACTGTTTACATCACTATATATTTTTTAGTTATTTTTGTTCTCAATTTTCATATCGAATACGGTAACAATATAGGACCTAATAACTATCAATTAGTTTTTCAATGCTGGTATGTTTGGATAGTTTATTCATATAAAAGACTGCCTAAGACTGCCTTTTCATATAATTCTCCATCAAGTGTAGGATACCGGAAAACTTGACGAACATGGAAATTGTTGAAGACGTTCTTGAGATTGTGCGTCGAGTCAAAAAGTAAAAAAAGTTTCTCGTTGGAGTTTATCGGATGTTCAGCTATTGATGGAATTTCAGCGTTTTCTGACGATCGTATAAGAGAGTAGAGCGTTCGATTGATTGAGTGGTTATCAACAGAGACTACTTGTATGAATAGGAAGTCTTTCAGCAAATCCATCACTTCGAAATGTGATTTTAATTCTATTCCTGTCAAGTTCCTCACTGGAATTAGTGAGACTATTTCAAAAAAAGATGATCTCAGAGACTTGACCATGAATGCCAATACAGTCTTGGCTTTTTCTCCGGATTTTGTTTGGCCAACCATTTGACCCGTTGCATTCAGCTCCATTTTTTCCGCCGTATAAACCCCATCGATCAGAAGAATGCAAGTTTTCTCTTCATCAGACGGATGTTGACATCTAACACTCAAATATTGTCGGTTTGCGTCAGAGGGAATAGCCGATGATAATCGATTCAGGGTCTTCATAGAAGGAAGACAAAGAACTTCACACAACTGTTTGTAGCAAGAAGAACTATCCGATCGCCAAAAGTAGGCATGCGCATATAACTGTGATGAATATCGACGCCGATTTGGAGAAATTGACCTCAATTTCAACTGTTCCGAAATGAAATCTAGAAAATCATCGTCTATCTTCTCGTCAAGTGTTTTGATACAATCAAACAATTTTTGATGCACTCCTGTGTCAAGCAATTCCGTTTTGTTTTGATTACAGTGAGACAATTTGATAATTCAGTGAAGTATGTTACATGCTTACTGACACTAAGGAGATGATTGAACTCTTCGGCATTTATAACGGAGTCTAGAATATATCCATTGAAAGTAAAGTCAGATGAAATCTCCATGCGACCAAGTATCCTGTGATGCTGTTCATCGTGGATATAAATAGTCAATAATTCATCGTCACGGAGAGCATAGGATGAATTCGACGTAACCTCTTTGAAATCCATAATTGATTTCAGATTCTCAATTCTGTCAGTTTCATTTAAAGAATCGAATAGTTCACTCACTGCCGAAGGTTCGAATTGATCAATATATCTTGAGCTTGTAGCTGTTGTTCTTGGTGTAGGTGCTGGGTCGAGATAGATAGGATGGACAGTTGAGAAACATGGTAGGAATTGATCCAGTTTTAAGACGAGGATTCTTCAAAGTTGACTTTCTCTACTTGAGTTCGTATCTGTAGAGCTGTAGTCAAAGCATGATGTGTCGAAATGCAGTGAACAAATGCGCGTCGAAGGTGATATTCTAAAGTTGGCGCGAGGAATGGCTTTCTCAAACAATTTGTAGTCGGCCTCGGGAATTCAAAACAGGTGCAAGTTACGTGCTTTCTTCGCTCCATACCCAGTCCTACAATTTGGAACACAGCAGCGATACGACATTTACGGTGGATGTAACGACGATTTTGATGGCGTAGCAGTCGTGGCGAAGGACCCAAAAAAAGCGTAGTCGGTGATCAAACACAAGACAGATGCAAAATGCTTGCGTTCCTGTGTATTCTATGTCACTCGTAGCATGTGACGTCACACATATTAAGGAGCAAAGTTCATAATCACGTCTGCAAACACATAACAATGTTTATATTGTTATGTGTAATACTATTACATTGAACTAATATAAAATTAATTTAAATGATTAAGTTTTTCAAACCATGTCGAGAAAAAGCAACAAAAACACATATATGGATCTATAATGGCGTTTCATCACGTGCAAGTATTATCCAATCACACGTTAGTAATCAGAATAGCTTGTTTTTGAATTTTCTGGTTATCTCCACGTCTAAAAATGATTATAACAACTTTGTTACTTATAAAATTACTAATATAACTGATATGTATAATTAAATGACTCTGAAATAATGAATTTAAATGGACTCCACTTGTATGACCTTGACTTGATATAGATCCTGCGTCTACTCCAGTACCTCTATTCCTCCATGATCATTGCTTTACAAATATCGTTTGAAAGAATTGATGTTTATCAACTTGTCTCATAAAGTAGAGGTAACTAAACATCCTGTTAATGTTGCTAGACAACTAGCAACGACAACAATCTCGTGGAACTTAAAATTCATGATAAATCTAATATAGTCAAATATCACTCTATCAAACAAAAAATATTCACTACTGGTATTACCGAAAAAAGTTATTTGACAGTAGTATGTAATACGTATATTTTTTGCCATGTGACTTAAAGCTGCACATTCGAAATGCATACCAGAGGCATACGAATAAGGATGAATTTGCATCGGGTCTCGTATATAAAACATACCAACAATTCGTATTTCAGTGTAAAACACAATATTCCAGTATTCCAATCACAGATAGAATAGTTCGTATCGCTACATACCAATCACATACGAAAGTAAGTGAGATGTCGTATGAAAAACATACCAGATCTGTGTAAACATACGAGAATCTCGTATCAGCTGTTAGTTTCAAATTGTATGTGATTTTCGTATTCATCGATTTACAGTGCACTGTAAATCGCTCAATACCAATCACATATGAAGGATGCATACCAAAATATTTTGGTATATTTCTGTATTCTCTTGGTAAGCCTATATATTTGCATGCTTTTCGTATGTTATTTCAAATGTGGTATGCTTTACATACTAAAGCCATACCAGCACAATCTTAAAGGAAAGCCTCAATGATTTCTAATATATGTTGATTTAAGGACTTTTGTCAATAAAGATCACACCGATGTTACTACTGTTTTGTAAGTATTAAGATAATGACATTTAATAGTCAAACTTACAATACTGAATTCAATTTTAGTGCATGTAAGTCTGAGGCATTTCATAAATAATCAATAAGTATTTGAGCATCAACAATTATGCATTATCAGTGGCGTCGCGTGCTCCCAGGCCTTTCTATACCAGACATTTTTTATGTTACAGCATTAATTTTCATAAAAGATGAATTTTCAGTAAGAATTTCCAGAACATTTTTAAGGCCGTGTGAATGTGCACGAGAAGTGATTGCTCATGTCGCTTAACCACCTTACTCAAGGAACTGATTACTATATCCCCTCTCTGTCCAGACCACATTTTCTCAGAAGAAAGGAGGCAAGGCCAACAGTTTCTTGCGTTTCTCACGGCCGGTCAGCCACTCACATGTTTGAAATTTTGATGCATTAAAATGTCTTGTGTATTTCTTTTTTCTTTCTCTGTGAGTACTTTCAATTTTTATATCAGGTGCTGGCCTACCTTACTTGACGACTGTCATCTTTTCAGTATATTCCCTTCGGACGAAAGGCGTGGTTGTGATCTCATCTGCAGCACTACACATAGCGTCACATCAATCACGTAAAAACAAATGATGGAATTCTACCGAATCTGGGTATTCGAGTCAGATGCATTACTCTGCATTCATTGGAGAGCGCTCATCATCTGATCGCAGTCTTGTCCAGGGGCGTATCCAGGATTTTGAAAAGGGGGGTACAAAAATTAATGAATTTTTTGGGCCTACCACGAAGATTATGCATATTCAACGCAAAGAAATATAATGATCATAAATAGTATAATCATGGTCGCATGTAATATTATCGATAGTTTAATCTTCGCTTTCTTATGTTCATTTTCGTTAATCCCGAATTTTGATATCCCACATTTTATATACCGTAACGTCCTAAAATTGAATTCAGTAAAACTGAACAGGTACAGATTATTATAAAACTAACCAGTGACACAAACAGTATTGTTAGTGTACGCATCTTCTACATGTATACTTAAGATATCCTCTATCAGTACAGTGAAATTACAGAACAATATACAGGCACTGCAAAATACTTTTCCTGAAGAAAGAAGCTGAAAAACATAACATTTTTCTGAGCTTTACACTAATGTTATACTTTTTGGTTGAATAAAGAGGATTTTTCAACGGACAAAAAGCTGGTTATATTTAAGAATGGATAGAATTCATTAAGTTAACACAGTGGAAATAAATAGGTATTCTCTGAATACTGTGAATACTATACACGCTACGCCACTGCAAGTCAGTGTTTGACGAATGTGTTATCGGCGCTGTCGGCAATGGCTATCGGTAAGAAAGCATCGTCACACTCTGACACAAGACTGATAGGCAAATCAAGCACTAAAGCTCAACTCCACAGAATGTATTGAGAATTGATGTATGAGTGCACTTTCCTTCTTCATAAACTTATGTGTTAAAATCATATCTCTCAGAGGGGGGACATTCCCCGTTTCCCCCCTTGGATACGCCACTGGTCTTGTCTTAACGTCAGCCTTCTGCTACTGTTGACGTACTGTCCTCTAACACAAGAAGCGAAGCCAGGAACAATTGGGTTGCGCTTCCCTTACTATATTTAGGTACCACGCCTCGATCAAGAATTGTGTAGAATTTCACTGCAAAAATTGGAGAAGACAAAGCATTATGTTTGTCGGGAAAGCTACTATTGGCGCGGGCGCGTGCGCTACTGCCTCACACGCATACAACTTTCTTTCGCTCTGTCTGAACATCAATGCTCCGTCTGAACACACGACCAGCTTGTGTGTCTAATCGTTCGAAGAAAACAGCTGTGATTCGAGCACGTGCTGCAAAACTGTTCACTCTGAGGTTGAGCGTCCGATTTGAGACGGAAAGCTGTGTACAGCTATCACGAGAGGTTATCGAATTTAAATGAATAATGACACTTTTTATTTTTATAATTGTTGGTAAATTATTTTTGAGCATGCGCCGAAGGCCTCGCAGGTACGGAGAAGACGCCACTGTGCATTATGTAATTTTGAAATCAAGCATATTATCAATCCGAAGTAAAAACACATTCTAATTCATGAACGCAAAAATAGTTATGTTTGAGATATATAAGTCAACATGGTTGCACGGAAGTTATCGTTGTATTGAAATGATGTTTATCACCTTAGTTCTTGGAAATGAGCTAATTATGATTTTTGTGAATGCCATAAGACAAGTAGCTACGATGACCTGCGGCTTTAATATCATGATAAATCTAATCTAGTTAAATACCACACTTTTACAAAGAAATATTCACGACTAGTATTACTGGAAAAAAGTCATTTGACATGAGTATGTAACATAACTTATTTTTTGCCATGTGACTTAACGCTCTTCATACGAAACACAAACGAATGAGGACGAATTTGCATCGGGTCTCGTATATAAAACATACCAACAACTCGTATTTCATCGTAAAACAGCCAATCACAGGTAGAATAGTTCGCATCGCTACATACCAATCACACACGATAGTAAGTTAGATGTTGTATGAAAAACACACCAGATCCCTGTAAACATACGAGAATCTCGTATCAGATGTTAGTTTCAAATTGTATGTGATTTTGGTATATGTTTGTATGTAATTTTCGTATCCAGCGATTTACAGTGTACGCAACTACACAACTCTGAGAGATAAGCAGAGAAGCTATGAGAAAACATGCCAGGAGAATTTTCCAAAGCAATAGAGACAACAACTTTGGCAGCTACAGACCATTATGCCAATGTCACAGCAACCAAAAGTTAAAAGCTCTGAAATCGATGGACTTAGTAATAAAAGCTAAGGCTATAATTTCATCTCTCCGATCAAATAAACAACATTGAAATATGCAGCCGGTTGGCTTCGAACTCACTTCTCATGATGCAGTTGCCAAGATCGGTAATCACATCACGATCGGAGTACCGGACACTGTAAGCACTGACTGCATCATTGCTTACATACTGGCGACATCACCGTATTCAACTTGTTGATGACCGATCTATTGAAATTAGCAGCCTGCATCGCGACAATCCGACACTGTGGGTCATGGATAAGCTAGGATGTATCACATAATTATTATCATTTCAACAAACTGCATGTTGCTATGATTTGAGCACCAATTTCTTAATGATGGGTTTATGAAAGAGGGTCATAGGAAATCACAAATCGTTAAAAAAACGTCACGAGCAGGATTCGAACCTGCGCGGGGAAACCCCATTGGATTTCGAGTCCAACGCCTTAACCACTCGGTCATCGTGACTGTCTGACGATAAGATGTAAAGTAAGCAACTAAATTTAGCTCTCGTCATTATTGGTAAGCAGACAGATGACAATGCGCGTTCATCTTGTATTCATTTGCATCATACAATATCAAGGACTGCATATCATTATATGCATTCAAATAAACCGATCAGTGTGCATCTACGAATTCGTGAAAAAATGACGTCACGAGCAGGATTCGAACCTGCGCGGGGAAACCCCATTGGATTTCAAGTCCAACGCCTTAACCACTCGGCCATCGTGACTGTTGCTTGGTATCAAACTAAATTAGGCAGCTAAATTTAGTCTCCACCATGGTTGGTTGATTAGCGAGTAGCGACAGCTGACGGATTGCGCATGTCATACAAATATTTTCTGTATTGCATTGACGAATTAAATACTGATCGATCAAACAAGTATTCTGTAAACTCTAGTTAGACACACGGATCGTTCGAAAATGTACTGTCATGTGAGAGAATTTACAGACAATTTACTACAGATTGTTTAATTTAATTTATTGTGGAACCTTGCTATATTGACATGAGAGAAGCGCTTTTTTGTGAGATTCATCACCTACCGGTACTCGATTAATTCAAGTCAATTATCAAGAATGAGGCAATTGATCAGAAAGCTCTTAATCGTTTATGCCATCGAATTAGCTTCGTGAAAATTCTCTTTTCTCATTTTTGTGCTCTTTTGCCATTTTTTTACTGCTATCTGCTTGCCTATACTTATCGTTGTTAGCTATGTATAGACTCAATGAACAAGACAAAGAGACTTAACGGTATGTCAACAATGATGATAATAATGAAAATGTCGCTGTCACCTCAGTCATACATTATGAACTTATCAATAAGAGGCGCTTAATTTCTTGAAAATAGTTTTAAATTTGTTTTTCTATTTGTTGCATAGTATTTAATGATTCTCTTGAAGCATCGTGTTGTGAGCGCGACTGTGTCGTAATTTGTCTTTGAGTGCAATTGACTAATTGTGCTCTAAATTGATAATCTCTTTCCCAAGTTAATCAAAGTAAATCATCCCGGCAATACACATATGTCCATTGAGTATGTATCCCTTCCTTATATTCGACGACTTTTTTAATAAGCTCTGAGACAGATTCTGATATTTTAACTGATGTGTTGACACCCTGCAATATTTGCAAAATCGATGAAGAAGTATTCACTCTACCGCCCAACTCTTTTCAAGACTCAAGAAGCATGGAAAGCAAATAATCCTTGCTGAATAATCAAGCTGAATGAAACAATTATCACAATAAAGGCAATTTGATCGGCTTCTGTTCTCAAAAAATAGTGAGTGTTATGGTAGACAGATCTAACTCATTTCAACAAAGTCTACCTATTTCGCTTCAAAATATTGTTCAATCCAAGAAAGTGGATTTATGTTCTTTCAGATCTCCCGTATTGTGAAATTCTGTGAGCGGGTAGGGTATATATGGATTTCTATTCTACTTGCTCTGACCGTCCATAAGTGCTTCATTCACCACCTCATGCACAGTGATACAAATATGGCTTTCATGCCGATGCACACCACTTTCTATTGTCAAACTGTCAAAAGTACGCAACTACACAACTCTGAGAGATAAGCAGAGAAGCTATGAGAAAACATGCCAGGAGAATTTTTCAAGGCAATAGAGACAACAACTTTGGCAGCTACGAACCATTATGTCAATGTCACAGCAACCAAAAGTTAAAAGCTCTGAAATCGATGGACTTAGTAATAAAAGCTAAGGCTATAATTTCATTTCTCCGATCAAATAAACAACATTGAAATATGCAGCCGGTTGGCTTCGAACTCACTTCTCATGATGCAGTTGCCAAGATCGGTAATCACATCACGATCGGAGTACCGGACACTGTAAGCACTGACTGCATCATTGCTTACATACTGGCGACATCACCGTATTCAACTTGTTGATGACCGATCTATTGAAATTAGCAGCCTGCATCGCGACAATCCCACACTGTGGGTCATGGATAAGCTAGGATGTATCACATAATTATTATCATTTCAACAAACTGCATGTTGCAATGATTTGAGCACCAATTTCTTAATGATGGGTTTATGAAAGAGGGTCATAGGAAATCACAAATCGTTAAAAAAACGTCACGAGCAGGATTCGAACCTGCGCGGGGAAACCCCATTGGATTTCGAGTCCAACGCCTTAACCACTCGGCCATCGTGACTGTCTGACGATAAGATGTAAAGTAAGCAACTAAATTTAGCTCTCGTCATTATTGGTAAGCAGACAGATGACAATGCGCGTTCATCTTGTATTCATTTGCATCATACAATATCAAGGACTGCATATCATTATATGCATTCAAATAAACCGATCAGTGTGCATTTACGAATTCGTGAAAAAATGACGTCACGAGCAGGATTCGAACCTGCGCGGGGAAACCCCATTGGATTTCAAGTCCAACGCCTTAACCACTCGGCCATCGTGACTGTTGCTTGGTATCAAACTAAATTAGGCAGCTAAATTTAGTCTCCACCATGGTTGGTTGATTAGCGAGTAGCGACAGCTGACGGATTGCGCATGTCATACAAATATTTTCTGTATTGCATTGACGAATTAAATACTGATTGATCAAACAAGTATTCTGTAAACTCTAGTTAGACACACGGATCGTTCGAAAATGTATTGTCATGTGAGAGAATTTACAGACAATTTACTACAGATTGTTTAATTTAATTTATTGTGGAACCTTGCTATATTGACATGAGAGAAGCGCTTTTTTGCGAGATTCATCACCTACCGGTACTCGATTAATTCAAGTCAATTATCAAGAATGAGGCAATTGATCAGAAAGCTCTTAATCGTTTATGCCATCGAATTAGCTTCGTGAAAATTCTCTTTTCTCATTTTTGTGCTCTTTTGCCATTTTTTACTGCTATCTGCTTGCCTATACTTATCGTTGTTAGCTATGTATAGACTCAATGAACAAGACAAAGAGACTTAACGGTATGTCAACAATGATGATAATAATGAAAATGTCGCTGTCACCTCAGTCATACATTATGAACTTATCAATAAGAGGCGCTTAATTTCTTGAAAATAGTTTTAAATTTGTTTTTCTATTTGTTGCATAGTATTTAATGATTCTCTTGAAGCATCGTGTTGTGAGCGCGACTGTGTCGTAATTTGTCTTTGAGTGCAATTGACTAATTGTGCTCTAAATTGATAATCTCTTTCCCAAGTTAATCAAAGTAAATCATCCCGGCAATACACATATGTCCATTGAGTATGTATCCCTTCCTTATATTCGACGACTTTTTTAATAAGCTCTGAGACAGATTCTGATATTTTAACTGATGTGTTGACACCCTGCAATATTTGCAAAATCGATGAAGAAGTATTCACTCTACCGCCCAACTCTTTTCAAGACTCAAGAAGCATGGAAAGCAAATAATCCTTGCTGAATAATCAAGCTGAATGAAACAATTGTCACAATAAAGGCAATTTAATCGGTTTCTGTTCTCAAAAAATAGTGAGTGTTATGGTAGACAGATCTAACTCATTTCAACAAAGTCTACCTATTTCGCTTCAAAATATTGTTCAATCCAAGAAAGTGGATTTATGTTCTTTCAGATCTCCCGTATTGTGAAATTCTGTGAGCGGGTAGGGTATATATGGATTTCTATTCTACTTGCTCTGACCGTCCATAAGTGCTTCATTCACCACCTCATGCACAGTGATACAAATATGGCTTTCATGCCGATGCACACCACTTCTATTGTCAAACTGTCAAAAGTACGCAACTACACAACTCTGAGAGATAAGCAGAGAAGCTATGAGAAAACATGCCAGGAGAATTTTTCAAGGCAATAGAGACAACAACTTTGGCAGCTACGGACCATTATGTCAATGTCACAGCAACCAAAAGTTAAAAGCTTTGAAATCGATGGACTTAGTAATTAAAGCTAAGGCTATAATTTCATTTCTCCGATCAAATAAACAACATTGAAATATGCAGTTGTTTGGCTTCAAACTCACTTCTTATGATGCAGTTGCCAAGATCGGTAATCACATCACGATCGGAGTACCGGACACTGTAAGCACTGACTGCATCATTGCTTACATACTGGCGACATCACCGTATTCAACTTGTTGATGACCGATCTATTGAAATTAGCAGCCTGCATCGCGACAATCCGACACTGTGGGTCATGGATAAGCTAGGATGTATCACATAATTATTATCATTTCAACAAACTGCATGTTGCTATGATTTGAGCACCAATTTCTTAATGATGGGTTTATGAAAGAGGGTCATAGCAAATCACAAATTGTTAAAAAAACGTCACGAGCAGGATTCGAACCTGCGCGGGGAAACCCCATTGGATTTCGAGTCCAACGCCTTAACCACTCGGCCATCGTGACTGTCTGACGATAAGATGTAAAGTAAGCAACTAAATTTAGCTCTCGTCATTATTGGTAGGCTGACAGATGACACTGCGCGTTCATCTTGCATTCATTTGCATCATACAATATCAAGGACTGCATATCATTATATGCATTCAAATAAACCGATCAGTGTGCATTTACGAATTCGTGAAAAAATGACGACACGAGCAGGATTCGAACCTGCGCGGGGAAACCCCATTGGATTTCAAGTCCAACGCCTTAACCACTCGGCCATCGTGACTGTTGCTTCCTATCAAACTAAATTAGGCAGCTAAATTTAGTCTCCACCATGGTTGGTTGATTAGCGAGTAGCGACAGCTGACGGATTGCGCATGTCATACAAATATTTTCTGTATTGCATTGACGAATTAAATACTGATTGATCAAACAAGTATTCTGTAAACTCTAGTTAGACACACGGATCGTTCGAAAATGTATTGTCATGTGAGAGAATTTACAGACAATTTACTACAGATTGTTTAATTTAATTTATTGTGGAACCTTGCTATATTGACATGAGAGAAGCGCTTTTTTGCGAGATTCATCGCCTACCGGTACTCGATTAATTCAAGTCAATTATCAAGAATGAGACAATTGATCAGAAAGCTCTTAATCGTTTATGCCATCGAATCAGCTTCGTGAAAATTCTCTTTTCTCACTTTTGTGCTCTTTTGCCATTTTTTACTGCTATCTGCTTGCCTATACTTATCGTTGTTGGCTATGTATAGACTCAATGAACAAGACAAAGAGACTTACGGTATGTCAACAATGATGATAATAATGAAAATGTCGCTGTCACCTCAGTCATACATTATGAACTTATCAATAAGAGGCGCTTAATTTCTTGAAAATAGTTTTAAATTTGTTTTTCTATTTGTTGCATAGTATTTAATGATTCTCTTGAAGCATCGTGTTGTGAGCGCGACTGTGTCGTAATTTTTATCTTTGAGTGCAATTGACTAATTGTGCTCTAAATTGATAATCTCTTTCCCAAGTTAATCAAAGTAAATCATCCCGGCAATACACATATGTCCATTGAGTATGTATCCCTTCCTTATATTCGACGACTTTTTTAATAAGCTCTGAGACAGATTCTGATATTTTAACTGATGTGTTGACACCCTGCAATATTTGCAAAATCGATGAAGAAGTATTCACTCTACCGCCCAACTCTTTTCAAGACTCAAGAAGCATGGAAAGCAAATAATCCTTGCTGACTTATCAAGCTGAATGAAACAATTATCACAATAAAGGTAATTTAATCGGTTTCTGTTCTCAAAAAATAGTGAGTGTTATGGTAGACAGATCTAACTCATTTCAACAAAGTCTACCTATTTCGCTTCAAAATATTGTTCAATCCAAGAAAGTGGATTTATGTTCTTTCAGATCTCCCGTATTGTGAAATTCTGTGAGCGGGTAGGGTATATATGGATTTCTATTCTACTTGCTCTGACCGTCCATAAGTGCTTCATTCACCACCTCATGCACAGTGATACAAATATGGCTTTCATGCCGATGCACACCACTTTAATTGTCAAACTGTCAAAAGTACGCAACTACACAACTCTGAGAGATAAGCAGAGAAGCTATGAGAAAACATGCCAGGAGAATTTTTCAAGGCAATAGAGACAACAACTTTGGCAGCTACGGATCATTATGTCAATGTCACAGCAACCAAAAGTTAAAAGCTTTGAAATCGATGGACTTAGTAATTAAAGCTAAGGCTATAATTTCATTTCTCCGATCAAATAAACAACATTGAAATATGCAGTTGTTTGGCTTCGAACTCACTTCTTATGATGCAGTTGCCAAGATCGGTAATCACATCACGATCGGAGTACCGGACACTGTAAGCACTGACTGCATCTTTGCTTACATACTGGCGACATCACCGTATTCAACTTGTTGATGACCGATCTATTGAAATTAGCAGCCTGCATCGCGACAATCCCACACTGTGGGTCATGGATAAGCTAGGATGTATCACATAATTATTATCATTTCAACAAACTGCATGTTGCTATGATTTGAGCACCAATTTCTTAATGATGGGTTTATAAAAGAAGGTCATAGCAAATCACAAATCGTTAAAAAACGTCACGAGCAGGATTCGAACCTGCGCGGGGAAACCCCATTGGATTTCGAGTCCAACGCCTTAACCACTCGGCCATCGTGACTGTCTGACGATAAGATGTAAAGTAAGCAACTAAATTTAGCTCTCGTCATTATTGGTAGGCTGACAGATGACACTGCGCGTTCATCTTGCATTCATTTGCATCATACAATATCAAGGATTGCAAATTATTGTATGCATTCAAATAAACCGATCAGTGTGCATTTACGAATTCGTGAAAAAATGACGTCACGAGCAGGATTCGAACCTGCGCGGGGAAACCCCATTGGATTTCAAGTCCAACGCCTTAACCACTCGGCCATCGTGACTGTTGCTTGGTATCAAACTAAATTAGGCAGCTAAATTTAGTCTCCACCATGGTTGGTTGATTAGCGAGTAGCGACAGCTGACGGATTGCGCATGTCATACAAATATTTTCTGTATTGCATTGACGAATTAAATACTGATTGATCAAACAAGTATTCTGTAAACTCTAGTTAGACACACGGATCGTTCGAAAATGTATTGTCATGTGAGAGAATTTACAGACAATTTACTACAGATTGTTTAATTTAATTTATTGTGGAACCTTGCTATATTGACATGAGAGAAGCGCTTTTTTGTGAGATTCATCACCTACCGGTACTCGATTAATTCAAGTCAATTATCAAGAATGAGAGCATAGGGTGAGTTTGTTTGGTCGAGTAGCAACTCAGAATTTATTAAGTCCTCGGTGTTTATGCCGTCTCGATTTTGTTAAATGAACTCGAGGTGAATACAATTGTATTTTTTTGCAGATGTGAGATGTGGACATAGTTTTGAGGAAATCACATCGGAATTGACTGACTGTCATAGTATAATACAGGATGAAATGCTTTTTTTTCACATCCTTTTTTGTCCATTTTTGTTTAATTAGCAACTCGATGACCTGCTATTGCTTTCACGCTGAACCTCAAGAGAATCGTCATAAGCAACCAACAACATGGTAGAGCAAAACATTTGAATTTATTGTTTTGAATTTAGTTAAAAGGATGTAAATGGTTCCACATCACTGTTCAGATTCAAGAAATGAATCATAAAATCATGATGATGAAAAATGAATTAAGAACTTAAAGTTTTGAGCCAAGACTGCAGAATAAAGTCTCGACATTTTCATAAAGATTTCCATTATAATGCCGTTCATTATATTTCCTTGATCATCATCATAATTTCCGCTTAGTTGCAAAGCTTGTTAGCAAATATTCTTTCCTCTCGACATCCAATTTTTTTGTACTACTTATAAAGGAGCGTCATGTTGGTAGTATATAAATTGGCAAAAAAATTAGTTTTTCAAAATTGCTCACATAATTTTTTGGACCACAGGAACGTAATCTCCGCAAAAAGTCTTTTCATATAAATATTTTCATTTTGAATCGACACTCTACCTACATATAATTTCTCTAAGAATGAGACAATCGATCAGAAATCTCTTAATCGCTTATGCTATCGATTTATCTTCCTCAAAATTCTCTTTTCTCATTTTTGTATGCTTTTGCCATTTTTACTGCTAGCTGTTTGACTATTTGTGCAATTGTTTTTCTTGATTGCGCATATCATACAAACATTTTCTATAGAATCACTAGAGTTGGGCACGTGATCATAAAATCATCGGCCGCGATCGCGATTCCTCGATTGAAAAATTGACCTTTCGAGATCGCGACTTCGCGATCGGGATAGGGGTTTCTATATCTGATGTTTTTTTCAAGTAACTGAAGGTGTTTAATGTGTGTTCGAATTTTGTCATTGTGTTTAACTGAGATGACATGCATGGCATGTCATTGGCCTTCTCGCGTTTGCTATGTTGAAATGAATGATGGCGTCATATGGCTTAGGTCCATGTGTGTCTACCTAGATCGTGATAACGATTCGAATAAAAGTACTATACACGTCACGATTACAGGGACTAGAGAACTGGAGGATGCGTCTTCAATATGTGCCGACACTTATGAAGGCGATCTGCATGAGAATAAATTATTCAACTTAAAGAGATTTATGAAACACAAGTAAGAAACAAATATTTTTTACTTAAATTGCTATACCAATGATTAATCATAGGGGCCTAATTACAATAGCTCTACAATTCACTTTTTATAATCTTTCAAGGAATATCAGAGAACTCAAAGATTGTTTTAATTGGTAATTGAAGAAAAACTAAAGACATGTTTTTAAACTTATAAAATATGTGGACTAAATTACCTTCAACATTTCTGACATTTTCAGTCAAAATCGCGGAATCGCGGACTTAACTTCCGTGATGCCCAGTTCTGAGAATCATAGATCCAGAACGTTGAAGCGCTTCACTTTGCTGGAAGTGCATACCTATCCAAAATGGTGGTACGCGCAGGAACTTATTAAATCGACAAGAGGAAAGACCTTTCTGAAATATGGAATATAGTCTTTGAAGCAGTGCGGTCTGCTGTGAGTTTTCTAAATGCTTCATTCAGATTCGAAAAAGGTCAATGAAGTAAGTATTGGGTCCCAATTGGACCCCACGACCATCGAAAGGTATTTAGCTATTCTGTTAAAGCAGCATGTTGCAAACGCCATTATGAGCAGTAACCTTTGATGAGGATGATTTGCTAATTATTCTCGAAAATGATCATCTATTTCCCCAAGCTATTTAAAACAAATCATCCCAGCTACATTCAAGCATGTACCCTTCATTTAGTGTCATTTCCTATTAGTATTCGATAGCTTTCTTATTGAGCTTGTAGACGCATTTTGAAATATTTTTAGCTGATCTACTGACTGCGTGTGAAATTTTTGAAATCGATGGAGAAGTTTTTACTAAACCACACAACTATAGAAGGTAAATGAGCTTCTCTAAATACTAAAACAGAATCAAATAATTGCCCGACGGATGTCTATCTCTGTTTAATCATCAATCCTAAAAAACGCAGACGCTTTCAGGAAATTTTAATCCACAGTGTCTTACTGTTTAAGAAGACGTCAGTAGCATTTCTGTTAAATTTAAACTTTTGAAGGATTATTATTTTTGATGATATTACATGCGTAGACAATTTGGATTTATTGCATAGATTACTGTTAACAAAATCATGTGCAAACCACAGAATTTGTTCAACAAATCAGTCGCTGTTGCAACCAGATGCTCTTCAAATCGAGTAAATGCACTTCAGCATCTGTGTCCAATTAGTGAAATGCTGGTTGACAAAAAATTAGATTGGTAAAATGCCTGGGCAGCATCTTGCTGCGACATCTATGGTGGCAGCTTGCCTGGGCATAGAATAGAAGATGTCTGAAGACCTGAACAAAATTCCTTAGCAGCCGCAGGGGTTTCAACCTACCAAGAGGAAATGAACTCAGCGGAAACCCACTTAAAGCGAAGTTCGCTCGTCTACTATCTCGTCTATGATCCAGCGATCGAGTTAATGAAAGTACATAAGCCACACAAATCAGTGCAGGGCAAACAACTGCAGCAGAATAACCACATTGCGCTCGATCAATGCATGAATAGTACAGAGATAGGGGTCTAGGGGAAGTCGGGGTACGATGAAACGGGCATTTATCTGTGATCGGATGCACTGACGGGTTGCCTAAGTTTGTCCGTGCAATCGCATCACTGAAGAAGCTCCATTCACAACGGACGTGGCGCGTCCTCACGCGTCAAAAATTTTGTTCAGAACCTTGATAAACCTATGAGGGTGTTCACGCAGACGCGAGGGGCCGCGTCGCGTTCGGTGTGAGTGGCGTGAATATTCTCGGCGTAAATTAGGGAAACTTCATTTTGACCTGAATTCAGCTATAATTGAGGTCATAGTGAATAACTGTGCTGGCTAACTGAAAACTGATCAAAGGACCATGACTACTTGAGCTCTTTTACTTCTTTATATGCATTTCCTGTGGGAACGAATCTTGCGAAAAACTGGCGAATGTCAGCTGCAGAATATCATGCTAAAGTTCAGTCATATTTGCGGGATATTCGCTGGCGAAGTTCGCCGGCGACAATTCGCGCTCTATATGTCACCTTTTACTTTTGACTTTCTCTCTTATTTTCTTTAGTAATACGCCTCTACAGCCGAGGCTCTATTCTCTCCCTCACCTCCTCACTATCCGCCACATATGGCTAATCTATCTAAGAAATAAGTGCAGACTATCATTCTTTGATAATGATAAGAATATAGAGAATCCGCATATATCAATTTTCATAACATCTCTTGACATTCAATAATTTACAACAATGACAAATATTTGAATAATATCATAGTATTTACTGCGACATTTATGGAAGATAAATACTTTTTTTAGTTTAAGCCTTCGTGAATTAAAAAAAGATCCCTTTTTATCAAATCAGACTGAGTATACAATATATTTTCATGTGAAGGTAATATACGAACATTACTACTTACCACTAATTAGTTGCTACAATATCCACGATTTCGCCGGTTGGCGAAAAATCAGCTCGCATTAGTGAACAAATATCTACCAACTAATTATAGCAACTTTTTCGCCACCTGTCGTTTTTTAATTTTACACATGTTTTTGGATAAATGATGACCATTTCACATGCGGAGATAGTTTTTACACGAAAATGAACCTTTAAAAAATTATCCACAAAATCGCTACCTCGCCAGATAATCTGTTGATATTAGCAAGATGCGTTCCCACAGGGTTATAGCAACTTTTTCGCCACCTGTCGTTTTTTAATTTTACACATGTTTTTGGATAAATGATGACCATTTTCACATGCGAAGATAGTTTTTACACGAAAATGAACCTTTGAAAAAATTATCCACAAAATCGCTACCTCGCCAGATAATCTGTTGATATTAGCAAGATGCGTTCCCACAGGGTTATTTAACTGACACTATTCCTGTCCTGTAGCTATAGTCGCATTCTATCCTTTATTTATAGCATCATCTTTGACACGTAGTTGATATGGATAAGATGAAGCATGGGGTATAATGACACATTATTTTGCCTTACGCCGAGTGCTTTTGCCATGTCTGAAATGTTTCGTGTGTTTTGTTGTGGGGATGTGGAGTCCCGGAGTCCTATCATTTTTGCTGGAGTCGGATTCGGAGTCGGAGTCGGAATCTTATCAAATGATAGGACTCCGGACTCCGGCCTATAACTCAGGGATGCGGAGTCCTATCATTTTGATAGAACTCCGACTTCGGGGGTTAATAGGACTCCGACTCCGACTCCGGGTGGCAAGTACATATAGCCTAATTTTTTGTTGAAAAGCTGGTAACCTACATCACAGATCATTATAGGCTTACCTGAACCTATATTTAGTGATCATTGCTTTATCCATTATCAATCATTTTCGACGAAAGTTTATCAAATGTCGCTTTAAGTTGGTTGCATGCGAGTCGGATCCTCCCATTTTCTTGATGTGTGCTTCACACGGTTTTTCTCCAGTCTCCACCAGGCAGCAAAATCCCCATCCTTCTCCAAAAAATATGAGTGCACCTTCGATTTTAATATACGCTTTGGAGGAGCCATCACACACGATTAACGTGAGGGTGAGGTTATGTTCTCAAACAAACTAATATTTCATTTTTGTATCTGATGTGATCTTGGTGCGTAGGCGCGTGTGATCGAGGCTCGGAAGGCTTGTATTCACTACTTATTCATCGAGTGAAAAGACAATCCTTTTTTCACTATCATGGTTTATTCCCTAAACTATTACAAGCTTTGCATGCAGAAGTGGTTCTGAACTTTTGCTTGATGGAGAAAGTTGACAGTGACAGCTATGCACGAGGATAGATAATTTGTTTGTATTTTATTTCGAGTCTAGTTATGGGCCGGAGTTCGGAGTCCTATCATTTGAAAGTACTCCGACTCCGACTCCAGCAAAAATGATAGGACTCCGGGACTCCGACTCCGCATCCCTGCTATAACTAGACCCGAAGTATGATACAAACAAATTATTTATCCTCGTACATATGGCTGTCACTGTCTTGATGTCAGCTTTCTCCGTCAAACAAAAGTTCAGAAACACTTCTGCATACAAAGCTTGTAATAGTTGAGGGAATGAACCGTGATAGTGAAAAGGATTGTCTTTTCACTCGATGAATAAGTAGTGAATACAAGTGAACATTTGATAAACTTATACTTGATAACAAGTAGTGAACATTTGATAAACTTTCATCGAAAATGATTGATAATTGATACAGGAATGGTCACTAAAGATAGGCTCAGGTAAGCCTGTAATAATCTATGATGTAGGTTGCCAGTTTTTTTTAAATAAAATAGGCTTTATGTACTGGCCACCCGAAGTCGGAGTCGTAGTCCTATCAAAAGCCGGAGTGCTATCAACCCCCGGACTCCGCATCCCTGTTTTGTTGTCGCAGAACCGTGATGTCAATCAATGCATCAGCTATTGCAATCAATTAGGCTAAGCTACGATCATGTTTTAACTGTAGGCTACATGTAGACCTACATTTGCTATATTATCTGAAGGTGAATATTGAGGTTATGCACTGAGGTATAACCTAATGTAGCTGTGTTTCTATGAAGATCCTCGATATGTTGTAATTTTCCATGTAAGGTTTGCTATCGGCCTCATTAATGATATTTACGGTTTGCATAAACATTAATTATTTAGAGGTAGTGTTACGCATACACGAAAGGTCTGTAGGATGGATGTGTACGTATTCATTGAGCTTCATTACTTGACGTCCGGTTACGCAGTCTTCGTATCAATGGAATGATCCACTTCCTTTGCCTTGAGTTCTACACAGCCACGTAACTCGCAAGAGGTGTCAGTCTTCCGAGACATTGACAAGTAGCTCATGCAAGAAGGAGAATGAGATCTCACAAAGTGAGAAGAAAAAGCGGAGCGCGTCAATGCTGCATTAAAAAGCATTCGGTTTATTATTGTTTATTTATTTTCGATCGGAATTTCGGGAGATTTGTATATTTTATTTTAGCTATTACATTTATTATTTCGGGATGTCTAGGCATATGGAATTTTTATTTATTCGGGAAGGGCCGTTTCTGTGGATCGTCATTATTTCTGCACACATTATGTGATAAGAGGCATATTCATCCGCCTCATGAAGACCGGACGCGAAGTGTCCTCATGCGTCCAGAAATTTGAGATTTGCAATTGGCAAATTAGTTTGAAACTTTCACAACGAGCAAACTCACATTCATTCCACGGAATTTCACTTTAGGTAACAATACTACTAGCAAGTTTAGCCTAAGTTAGATGCGCCTTGAAATACTTAAATTACAAAAAAAATTAATATGCTAAGTTGCTGACTTTTAAAACAAAACAAAAAATGCATCAGATTAGCAGTTAATTTATTAATATGTTGGCTAGGCGACACCAACTTTAGGCGATAGTTACCAGTCTGTTTTTTAAAGTGGAACATATTAATGAATTGCTCGATTTTTTATTTTTTTTTTGTTTTTTTTTTTTTTTTTACCGGATCACTAATGTTTGATGTAAACAATACCACATGACATGCCTCGTTTATAACATGCATTATTTATGAAGATGCTCGTCGATATTTCAACTAACTTTGCCCTAATTGCAAATCTTTAAATTAAACCAGGGCCATGGCTGCACCTATAAATAGGGAGTTGATGTCGTGTTGAGAGATGTGAATTATAAAGGGCCTGCTGATGATTCCTGTAGATAAAAATTGGATGATAATATGGCCAGTCTTATTTCCAGGTCTTTTTTTATTTTATACTATTATAATTTTCTTTTTTTTTATATTTATATTTTTATAATTTTTTTTCTTTTATTTTTATATTTTTTTTTATTGGCTTTTTTATATTATTTCTTTTTACTTTTTTTTCATCCCTCCCTCCCATTTTTCAACTGAGGATGCAACTCAATAATTGACTATTCTATTTGCAATGCTAAAACCAGGCTAAAACATGTAATGTTTTTAGAGTAGCCAACATTTCGGGGGGCTTGTCGATTCAATTTTTCAAATTTAGCTTCCAATCCCATTTAACTACCACGCAAAGGCTACTCTTTTCTCTTAGATTATAACGTCAACAAAAGCTGCAAAACTTTTATTTCAACCGGTATGCATCTAAATTAATGTTTACATAAAGCGTGCGTTTTCCAATATCATATTTAAAAGCTGAATTGCAAAAAATAGCATGTAACTCTTCGGAACTAGAGGAAGTAGTGCACCTTTATTATCTCTTCATTGTGAAAGTATCGCGTTCCGAGTTGTCATGTAAATCAGGAAGACGGGTAATATTAAGAAATCGATAGTATAGCGAAAAGTTAGAGCAAAATGTTTAATGGCATTTAGGTCTATGGAGAGCTATGAAACTTTAGGCCTATATATTCCATTAACTTCTCCCATCAGTGTTGTCATGGATACTTACTATCAGAAGTACATCGAAGTCATAATTACAAATACATCAAGAATTATTTCAAAAATGAGAAAATAAGTGAACCTTGTTTATACTCGGAAGCACATTAGGCATGGAACCTCATTGGTCTTAATTGGTTCTGTCGAAGATCGTGTGAGGAGACATCTTATCCGGACATGTCATTGTCACAGTGTAAGGATTGTATTGCAAGATGAATAGTGCTTGAAAAGGGCTTTAGCTATGTTGTTGTTATGAAGGTTATTGAGATTGATGCGATGTTTATGTTATATGATTATTTATGAATGGAGATACCTCGGTTATGATTTTTCATATTGATGGAATCTAATCTCACACAAGCAAATGCATGCTGAAAACATGTTGAACATATTTAATGAATGCCCGTTGAAATGTCACTAACTTGCTAATTGCAAATCTGAGATTGACCCGGTCATGGCTGCAACTATAAATAGGGAGTTGTGGCGATGTTGAGAGATGTGAACTAGGCCTGCTGATGATTCCTGATATTGGATGAAATAGCATCTATTCAGGTCTGTTGCCATTTTTCAACTGAGGATGCAACTCAATATTTAATTTTTTTAAGCTTATATCCAGAAATTTCGTTCAGAACTTTTAATAAAGCTATGGGATGTTCACACAGAGATGGGCGGGACCGCGCGCCGCGTCCGGTTGATGCGCGAGATTCAAAATTCAGCAACAGTCACATTTGAAAGAAACTCAATGAGTTATTGGGTTCTTTAGCAAATCAAAGTTTCTCCATAGCACTGATATTGATAAGAAAACTCGGGATGTTCCATGACTATGTTGTTTTCATCTCATTGAATCTACTACATAATCGATTGTTCATCAACTGCTGCGCTTTTTTTTTCAAACACGTTTCAGATTTTTGTTAATTAAAATGGCCGCAAAGGAAAACATGTTTTCTTTTGCTTCAAAGTTCTACATTATTGAACACAAAACTAAGATCTACAGAGATTGAGAATACTGGAGTATAAGGTGCATGGTCTTTCATCTTGGGTGCAGCGATTTAGTCTTTCTTCTGCCACTTGTTAGCGATTTTGTAATTCAAGATTCTCGAATCTACTTTGGATTCTCGCTTCCATAATGCAGGTTGTAGGGCCTAGATTAGCATATGAGCTATAGTCGGTTTTATGTAGTATCTTCGACTGAAATATTTTAAACCAATCACAACAGTGCTCGTAAGCATTATAAGTGACCGTATATAAAGACGCATATGACAAGGATTGCAGAGTGTCATTTAACGTGGACATAAAAAGATGACATCTTGAACAATTTGAGCACAAGAATTCAAGAACTTTTGTGCTTAATTTGTTCAAGTCTGAGGACATCTTCATAAACGTATACATATATAAATCCGGTGCAGTTCCCTTTCTGAAATGGGCCACTCCAATTTTTTAGTAAGTGGAAGCGCTGGTCTGCTAAGTAGTATCAATCTGATAGTATTGATATGAGAACTCTATAACTACAGATTGAGGCAAACGACTTTTCAAATAATTGAAGCAATGTCTGTCGTTGATGAATTTGTACACCGCAAACACAACTATTCTCGAAATCATAATTTATTGAAAGTTAAAATAAGTCAAAGGAAAAAAGTCAACACCCGAACGTTTTCGCCGGCTCTTCTCAAGGGTGGACACCGGTTAACTGACAATAATACACTAATGCAATCGACACTGACACAGCGAAATGACAACAACTCAAAAGGCTTCATGCAATGCACAATAACGGCACATAAATCGCACGCATTTTCACTTAGATGCGCCTGCCAAATTTCGACGGGCATTCATTAAATATGTTCAACATGTTTTCAGCATGCATTTGCTTGGTGATTAGATTCATGCAAAGCCCTTTCAAGCACTATCATTGGGTTAGAATCAGTCACATGAGTAAATCGAAGTTTTTCATTGGTTCTTCATGCCCCAACTTAGTTCCCCCGGATGTGCCGAGACCTTGAGTCAATTTCCATTCTGGCGAACTGCAGATAAACAGTTTATTTCTATGTATGTATCATTGGGTTAGAATCAGTCACATGAGTAAATCGAAGCTTTTCATTGGTTATTCATGCCCCAATTCCCCGGATGTGCCGCGACCTTGAGTCAATTTCCATTCTAGAGAACTTCAGATAAACAGTTTATTTCTATGACCAAGGCAAAGCAAGAGAGAAAATGAATTGTTTCTGGATACACAAAGCAGGTTTGTACAATTTTATCAGTAATGACTCCAAAATGCTTAGAAGAAAAACAGAGTCAGAATGAGCCAGTACAGAAAAATGACTGACTGGAGGAACAGACTTGTCAAAAAGGTTGCAGGACATG
Source organism: Prostheceraeus crozeri (assembly GCA_907163375.1). Taxonomy (NCBI): domain Eukaryota; kingdom Metazoa; phylum Platyhelminthes; order Polycladida; family Euryleptidae; genus Prostheceraeus; species Prostheceraeus crozeri. The sequence continues at coordinate 115,179 of CAJQUW010007876.1, forward strand.
ACATGCCTGGTAACAGTGCTATCTGGCAAAGACTTTGAGCGAAGACGAAAACCACAAGAGTATATCCATGCTGGTATCCAGAAACAATTCATTTTCTCTCTTGCTTTGCCTTGGTAGATTTCTATGTTAGTTCTGTCCGTCATTCCGTCCTTTTGAGTTGTTGTCATTTCGCTGTGTCAGTGTCGATTGCATTAGTGTATTATTGTCAGTTAACCGGTGTCCACCCTTGAGAAGAGCCGGCGAAAACGTTCGGGTGTTGACTTTTTTCCTTTGACTTATTTTAACTTTCAATAAATTATGATTTCGAGAATAGTTGTGTTTGCGGTGTACAGATTCATCAACGACAGACATTGCTTCAACTCTATAACTTGTATCGCATATTTTAAAAACTGCATATACGCACAACAAGAAATTACCAACTACACACTGAGCCCCACCTTGGAACATTAATTCAATGACTGTTATATTAATTTTACACTTAATTTATAGGGAAACAAGAATTACTCACAATGCTCATAAATCGAAAATGCGCATATGGTATTTCTATTTCTATTCTGACTTCAAGTGGTATTATAAGCATGATCAATTACTACTTACAAGTAGTATCAAGAGATTGACATTTTATGACTGTGGCTTGCAGCTTCACGGAACCAATTCTGATTTTGGGATGATGCTAGATCCCAACAATATTGAACATTGGCAATCTGGATGACTGCACGATGTTATCATTTAATGTTATTTTGCAATCTTTGAAGTTGATTTTTAGCAAAGTCTCGCAAATCGATGCATTCGCATTTCTGGGCGACATGCACAGGTGTACATGGAGTGCGAATAAAGAATGAAACCGGCTGGGAATTTTGGCGGCTGAGGCTGGGCTGGCGACCGTCTTCTTTATGTAACCGACTGGTTAAGGCTTAAAAATTCATAATGCTCCTAATGCTTTTGTCCGTTTTGTTTACTCTTTCGCTCCAAGATTTCGATCTGAATTTTTGTCTTTAAATGATTCAATAATGTCCAATTTCACTATAGTGCATAGGGCTATGTATTGCATGCCTACATATAGGCACACCATCAGTCTTTTTTCATTTTCTTCAAGACAGAAGTTAGGCCATGTTTTATCCTGTTTTGTGAATATTACCACATGTTATGGAATTACACTCATGGCCTTGTAGAACAACTTGAAGAATGCAAGGCACCTGTCATCAGCATTTTTCGAGTCATGAATTGTATTGAAATCTGAAGAACTCAAATCTGATAAGAAATTGTCAACATCAGAACGTCTGATGACAAACACAGTTTTGGACACACTCGTATTAACTACTGACTGCGATGAAGGTGACAATAAAACACTATTATGGTCAGAGTTTGAAAGTCAGAAAGCTTACATAATGTAATTGCGGTAGCCGTGTGATAATCATGCCTAACTCTAATGTGCATAATGTAGACAGTAATTATACCGAGCAGCATCGCACAAACGTACAGTTGGGCCTATCAAATCCATCTAAACACCTTCAAAATACCTTCAAATTCATCAAAAGACACTTCAGCTTAGAATATGTGATGTTAAAGACAATATTTGCTAATTTGTTTAAGTAAATCTTATATCAAATGTCACCTAATGAACATTTCTAGAAAACCAAAAAACATGTTTTTGAAGTAATAAAAACATGATTTTAAAACACACAATGTTCTTTTAACACTAGATGCGCACAAATAATGTACGATATATTGAAGTATGTCTATTTGTACGACATATACAATGAATATGAAGCAATTTTTATTTGCGGGAGCTGCATGTATGTGTGAGAGTGCCACCTACATGTATGTTCGCGCACGCAAGTTGTGTGGCTGAAAGACGTGCCAGTCCAGTAGCTGCACTCATATATCAAACGCATGATCACTAGTCAAGAGCAGCAGGTCTAGATTACGTGGGTGGTTGTGGGTTCGAGTCCTACCAGGTGAACGTATTTTCCTTGGTCTAGTGATCTGTTGAATATCTACTTTTCATTATTTTCATTTGCTTGCTTGATTGAGTTTGTTGCATTGAATGCAAATTTACAATGTCTGTAATTGTTACATAAATGGCATTTCCATCTTGGCATACAGTTGGTATTTTGTTAAAGCAACTGCCATCAACTACTTTGTGTTCTAAAACCAGCGACGGTCTGTCGGATTATCCAACAAATAATGATAAATATAGCCTATGCAACAAATAATGATGTCGATCAGGGAATATCAGTGAATGGATTGCAATTTCACTGATTTTTCATGTCCAAAATTGACATATTGATAAATCTATGACTTCAAAGTGATTTCGAGAAGCGACTTGTAACTTAACGACCACACTGTATGAGCTTGTTAGAGCATGAACAGATGAAAATGGCATGATTACAAACACAGAGAAATGTTTCTTATCGATGTAACATTTTTCGTATATTAGAAGCATTTTAGAGTATCATTCGCCTCTTTTTGCCCGTTTACAGATCTCTTCTTCCAACTTGTTGTAACGTTTTCAAAATAGGTGTCACCGCATTTTATGTAGGCCGAATTGTGATTGTCCTAGGTTTATTCAAATTTCGCCTGCCTATTTGACGTGCGATGATGCGAAGCAATAGTTTGCTTGTATATATGAGCAAATTGTCTAATGATGGTCTTTCACTCTGATGATGCTGTCAACTTTTCCAGCGAGAGACTTCATTGACTTATGTGTTTGACATTTCCTTGTTTTGTTTGTAATTTTGTGAATTATTTTTGTGATCTGTGCTCTTGTCCCACGATTCTCATTATTGGGACTAACTCATTCAATGAACGTAATTTATTATTATTATTCAATGTGACCTTTTCAAATTTAAACAGAATTCAACCACAGAGCTGATCATAAAATACGAACCACCTAAATTTCGTTGAAGTTCAATCGATTCTCATGTTTTCCAATCGCATCGCACAACAACGTGCCATACATCATTCAAGAGCTTGCATTCTCAGCTTTAAAATGAGCTATGATAGACTTGCATCCGTTATTGGATTTGCTGAGCAATGCTCATAATATGAAAATCACTCAATTTTCAAATCTCTATTTTTCAAAATGAAAACATGTGACCATGATGATGAATCAGGCACGAGGACAAAGAGCATTTTCTGAGCTCTCTTTTGACGAACTGTTCATCAAAATCGGTGGACTAGTGAAAAATTAGTGATATATTGAAGTTATCACACAAAATGGACCCTTTTTCACTAATTTTTTCAAAAATTTCAAAAATTCACTAATTTTTCATTAGTCCACCGATTTTGATGAACAGTACGTCAAAAGAGAGCTCAGAAAATGCTCTTTCTCCTCGTGCCTGATTCATCATCGCAGTCACATGTTTTCATCTTTAAAAAAAGCGATTTGTAAATTGAGCGATTTTCATATTTTGAGCACTGCTCAGTAATTCCAATAACGGTTGTAAGTCTATCATAGCTCATTTTAAGGCTGAGAATGCAAGCTCTCGAATGATGTATGGCACGTTGTTGTGCGATGCGATTGGAAAACATGAGAATCGATTGAACTTCAACGAAATTTAGGTGGTCCTTTTTTTACAATCAACTCCGTATGAAGCACTGTTGTAGATGCTCCAGTTCATAGGGAGAATGATCAGTGAGTGAGTGTGAGAGAGAAAATGAAAGAAGCAACACTTTTCAAATGGCTGGACAAGGTCAGGAAGATTGCTTAGTCTGATGATGGGGAGGCAGACATGCTGGCGTTAATAGGCCGTCAATCATTGTGTTCAGAACTGCTGCACAAAAGGCGTGACCACTCGTCTCGACAACGATCAAGTCTCGGCATCTACAACAGGCAATACAGATTATGATATCAGATAGACAGTTGTGTTTTCGCATGCAAACAAGAACTATGACTAGATCTGGTAATCGCTCACAATATACATTGTCGCGTTAAAACCTGGTATGTGATTTTCAAATCGAAATACAAATCCCGCGACTTTTGCGACGTCTGGTGAGAGACCGATATTGCATAACAATCGCTTCAAAAATTCATTAAATATTAGTACGCTTGTATGCATCACGCTCTCTCCTTCTTTCGACTGCCTGAACATAGTTTTATTTGTTGATGTTAATGAAAGTAAATAATTTGTGGCATACTGCACGAAGATGCGCTAAAATTAATTCCAGTATATGATAAAAATGTAGGAATAAATAATCATCATACATCTACAATCTAGTAATTATCTTACTCTTGCATGTATAATTACAAGACTACCGTGTCTGATGTTTTCTTGATAGTATAGGACTAATATTGATAGAGAAAAAGGAAAAAGTTTCAAATATAACAATATATTGCAATTTGCAACAATGAAATACGTTTATCTTCATTGTTGCTTCCTTGCTACTCCATTTTCATACAGTCTAACTGCCTAAAAGCAGATGTTCACGAATTCTGGGATTCCGGTTACCTATTCCCGGGATACTGAAAGCCGTATAAATGCGATGATTCTGGGATTCCGGGATTTAAAACTTTAGTCTGCAGCTTGATCTGACTTCTGATCTCATCGTCTGAGAAGAAAGCACATGAGGTCAACAAAGAAGTAATTTCCCGACAACACGTGCAGCGATGATGACCAGGCGACATCTCTTACTTAGTCTAAAGAGGTGTGGCAAGAGTGGTTGTGGGAAGATCTCAAAAAGCAGTGGATGAGACGAAGAGGGAGAGAGAACAATGCACACACGAGTAACAAGAAAGCGTCGAAAGGACGAAGTCAGATCAAGCTGTTGACAACGCTACACTTCACGCTATCGTCTCTGATGCAACAACTGTCTGATCTGCATGAATTTTTGTATGTGGGTAGAAAATACGCTAAAGTACGTCTACTTGAATTTTGGTGGTGACTGACATATTTTTGCATATTTCAGACAAATTTGAAAGCCTGGGGGGAACCGATAAGTACCGGTTAGACTATCTACAAAGAGAGATCAAATTATAAAGGATGGTCATGTATTTCATTAAACTTAGCATCATTCGTCCGTCGCACACAAACATCCATTGTTTGTCGACAAGAAATAATATTCAAGAAACTTCATGAAACATAACACGGTTTTCTGTTCAGAAATGGGTAGCACATTTGAGACGTACGAGAATAACAGATGCGAGAAACAGAAATAATATAATACTAGCTTAGCAGCGAAAGTGAAATTAACCCCATCTTTGAGCTAAAAAAATGGAAGTAATCGATTATTTATGGATTTATTGACCACTGATATATAGGTCAACATATTATACATCCATTGGAACATTGATCTAAGCGCTCATAAAGTTGCAATACATCAGACCCACGGGTAGACCTTCGAATCGGGTCAGGTCTGATTCTAATTATCAATGTCATTTCAGACCAATTTTAGGCAATGTGAAGAAGAAAATCAAAACATTAAATAATTGCTTTATTCAAGAAATTTTCAAATGAAAGTATTCTCTCCCGAAGTATTTATGTCACAATAAAAGATAAAGTATAGATACAGAGTTGCCAACGTTTCGGGTCCTGACCCTTTCTCAAGGCAGTTAATTATCCTAGGCAACTGCCTTGAGAAAGGGTCAGAACCCGAAACGTTGGCAACTCTGTATCTATATTTTACACAGAATTATATTGTTTAATCGTGTCACTTTGCTAGAAGTGCAAACTGATTCAAAGCGATGGTACATGCAGGAACTTAATAAATGGACAAAAAGAAATTTTTAATACCTTACAGAGATAGGAAAAATAGGTAGTTATGCGTCGCTTGCGGATTACTGTGAATTCCTTCAAAATGCTCCGATCGCCACGATTCCTTCAGATTCGAAGAATTCAGATCATTGCGCAAAAGTTTACTCGATAATGTTGGGCCCTCTGATCATTATTAAAAAGTTAGAAGGCGCACGAAAAAACGTTCAAAAACTTCTCTGTAGAACTTGACATCGACTGTATCTCTGCTGTGTGATCTGGTTAACAGCAGTCTCTGAAACTTTGCACCATTTGGCGTGTTTGATGTTGAACTGGTTGCTCATTGTTCAATTGCTATGGCATTATGTGAGTGTCATTTCATTAACGTTGCATGTTCCAATGCTTCCTTTCTAGTCAAATAGAAGAAGATACGACCTGTCTAATTCTGTGACTTTATCTTTTATTGTGGCATAAATACTTCGGGAGAGAATATTTTTTGTTTTGAAAATTTCTTGGATATAGTCCTCCCGCCACCATTACTTTTTTAATTTCTTTATTGCAATTCTCAAATAATTCACTTCGCATCGATGTCATGGATTTTCTCTTACTATTTCAGACGTCAATAAAAATTCGGAACAGAAATTGTTGACGGAATATCAAAAATCAGGCATACGAATATGAAATTTTTTCATGTTAATGCCACAGGTTTACACACGTTGATGTTGTGGCCGATGACACAGTTAAGTGTTTTCGATCATCTCAGTTATAAACATACCAATAATCAGGGAAATTGGCGGCACGATGAAAGCGGGAATAAAAGAAAATTGTCTTCTGTGGATCCTCTTCGTGCCAAGATAGCGTGATTCACAAGATATAAATGATTCCGTAATTGCTGTATCGTAAAAAATCTAATCCTCCTAATTAATGTCGAAATCTGTGCCATGTTGACATGATCGTCCTAGAGACGCATAATTATCCTGCTCTGGTCATCTCATGTCCAACAGCGGTAATTGAAGGCAATTTGAAGTGCTGTTGCGAAGCTGTAAGCATCTTGTCAATTATCAGATCTGAAAGATAATTAGACCAACGAATCGTGAATTTTGTAATGCTAGGATTTTGCCTCTTTGCAGCCGACGGATAAATTAATAGCTCGATGATGTGGGTTGAGCAACGAAAGCTAGAATTTTCATAGATTCGAAACAGAGCTGTTCGAAATCGTGAATTAATTCACAAAATAATTATCAGAATGATGTTTCCAATGCGTTTCTCTCAATATTTCTCTAAATAGGGGATTCATTTCAAAATGCAAGTTTGCAATGATTTTAATTTGCAATCTAATGAGGTTGTAGAAGCACATTGCTTCATAAATTGCAGTATATAAAGTATGACACAGGAATTACAGCTACATGAAAAATTCAAGAATCGCCTGCAATTAAAACATGAAATGGAAATTAAATCAACAACAACTTTTCAGAAATATGAGCTATGATCATAGTGGCTACATGCCTTTTGCTTGATCCTGTTTTAAGGAAATATATACTCAAACCTAGTATAACTAATTCACGATTAAGAGCATGCTTTTGACGTTAAAAGACGAACAAAGAGAACGGATGCTTCCTTGATGTTGTTTTGTTACGTACAGCATTCTATACTATTTTTCAATTGATTAGGCTTTTAGAGGAATAGGCAACCTAGATGGATGTCTTGACGAATGAAAAGTAATACCCCTCTGAAGGATATCCTTCATGTCCTTAACTTAACTGAAAAAAGGATGCAATCAATGTGCATTTCTGGAGTGACTGAGGTTTTCGAAATATGTGCACTGGAAGTTTGCATAATTCCCGGAGGCATGCATCACTAATTTGACTAATTGATGTTGTTTATATTACTGCAGTTGATTATGCTATAAATCAGTAATTATTTCAGCATATTCTGCGAAAACCCCAAATTTATTTGAATTTAGATAAAATGTGCATGGTCTAAATGTGCAGTTTCTTCCACTGAGAGAACAAAGTGGAAAATTTTACTAAGTACCTAAATACCCAATTATTATCAATAGTGCATGTCAGAGTTTCAGACGCAAACTTTTCAGACAACACAGAATTCAACAGCCCTTATATCATGCTCATGAATAACATGGATTTCCACCTGGGTTGAATAATATGATTAGTCTTTTGATAACCGCATGAAATACTGCTTGAAAGTGTGATTTAAAAAAAAGTTCCTTTGATTCCTCTGCTTTGGCAGTGCAGCTGTTCGGATGACGATGTAAATCCACTTTAGTCCCACTAGCTTAAGCTAAACAGAAATGTTCTAGTTTGCACAGATGAAAAGACTTTTCCTTTGTATATATTTAGAAAAATTGATTTAGGAGTCAACATGCTGCACATGCAAGACCAACACAATATGAGTATTATTTTGTCTATTTTATGTAGTTTTTTTAAGGTGACTGATCATCATTTATGATTAAGGCGATATTGAAGAGAGCTAATAAATAAGCAAATAGATAAACAAGGATGACAAACATGGAATTAATGACGTATTCTTATACCGACAATACAATAAGCTTACACGCGATGATGTTGTGGCATATGGTCGTCGAAATAAAACAGACCATCAATTTAGCAAGCAATAACTCAATGTCAAATTCAGGCCTTAAATGTATCTTTACAGGCAACCATTGTCAAGTATCTGGATTATCGCTCAATAGCCTTGATCAATGGTGACATCATAAAATCTAAAATTTTCAATACTTATTTTACTTAAAAACGCTGGATACAATAGTGCAATTCTCATCACTGCACTGAGCTTTGAACTCCAGTAAGAACTCCATTCCAATGGTGAAAATCCTAGACTATCGTTTTCTATATGCCAGGTGCTACTCCAAATTGTGGAACATGCCCAATTACTCATAGAAGAATTCCGATTAGGCAATCGATAGCCTAAGAGGTATTAATCAGCATACATTATATATAGTATTACAGTATATAATATGCAACCTCGTGTTTCATCAATTGATATGTCATTTGAGTGCCTGGCTGTACTGCTGATAAGTTTATTTTGCTATTTGAATTAGCTAAATGGAAATTGTGCTGACTTCATTGATAAGAATAAATTTAACGGTAAATGCGCGCTGCTGAGCTGCTAAATAGTTGCTCATGCAAGACAAAAAGATCAGACTGATTAAAAAAACTGTTTACCCATGGGGCTTACATCTTTCTCAGCGTAAAACAGGATGAATAACACCACATGGTGTACAATAATCATTTTCTCGAACTTGCATGGCAAAAAGTATGGAATAATGATGATAGACAGCTCTTCAGTAAATTATCAGGCGCCGGAATTCAATATCGTTCAACTATGAAATGACCTAACTTATATAATAATCGTTGATATCAAATTAAGTGAGACATCATAATACGTCAAATGCTGTGGTAATTAGATTCAAGATATGATACACGCAATAATTGGCGATTAATAAAACTCAATGAAGCATTTCTAAACAATAATGAGAGAACACTTTGATTAATTTTGTTGAATAGTCAAACAATTTGTCCATGAATAACAGACAGGCGCTCTTTGAAGCATGAAGATACTCAATTTCTTTGAATTCCTTGTATGACTTCACAAATTCAGGTGATATCAATCTGCAAGTTTGTCAGCATATAGCACCAAAGTGAAGTTAAGGACAGGTCATTATGGAAATTTTGGAATTCTGAATGCATCGGTGAATGCACCACTAATCAGTATCATGATCAGAGAGTGAAAATGCAAACTATACTCATTGATATAATTAATGAAACAAACTGTCATTGGCTTGAATTGAAGTTTGTTTCATTTTTTCTCAGGTATGATGCAATATCTCGCTTTCTATGTATTGCCATTCAACACATTACAGAATGGAGAAAGATCTATGGTGGTCAAATTTCAAATTTTGACATCGATACAACTGTCACAATTGCTTTTACAAATTGAACATAAACATGAACTGAAATCCAGCTTTTGTAAAATAAAATGGCACACGATCAGTTTATCAGAGGTATGGCTATTGGAATGATTCGTTGTGGTAGAAGTTGTGCGAGTTTTGCCGAACAGCTGCAATTATCGAGAGTCGTTGTTTGGAGGTGGTTGTGTCGATGGAAAGCAGAAGGGGATGTTAGAAAGAAGAAGGGATCTGGTCGACCAAGAAAGTCTGCAGGAAGGACAGACGCACGTCTAGTTTTAGCTGCAAAGAGGAATCGATTTGTGTCAGTCCCAAAGCTAGTCGTACACTAGAAGTGCCTCAAATATAGACTGTAGCGTTCGAACGGCTTACCGAAGATTGCGAGAAGCTGGAATTCAATCGCGACGACCAGCTTTCCTAATTCCATTGAGTTTTGAGCAGCGCAGAAGACGAGTTGCTTGGTGTGATGCCCATCGCTCATGAAATGGCCATCACTGGCAGAAAGTCTTGTGGACCGATGAATCGAGATTCACTCTGGATTTCAATGACGGTTGTGTCAGAGTACATCGTCTTCCAGGAGAACGCTTTGTCCCATACTGTATTAAAGAACACGACAGATGTGGTGGTGGAAGTGTTATGCTGTGAGGTGGCATTTGGCATGGCGGACGAACGACAGCAGTCATCATCAAAGGCACGTTGACTGGAGAGAGGTATCTCAATGAAATTGTGCTTACTGTTGTTGCCCCAGTGGTCAGGGTGGAGGATCTCGTCTTCCAAGACGACAACGCAAGACCACATCGCTCCTCGGCTGTCATTGCCACTGTTAGGAGATTATAATGTCGCTGAACTTTGACTTTTCGGTTATAGAGAGAAATTGAACATCCAAATTTTCGACTATCAATAAAAGAGAGTCTATTTTCAGTAAGAGTGATATTAGCGATAAATAACATAATCGTGCAAGAGATATGCGACTGGTGACTTGAATTCCAAATAAAAAATGGCGCTTTATCAACCGATGAAATAATCGTTGAAAGCTAGGGAATCTATATGTTTAATTCTTTGGTCATCGTTGAGAAGAGGTGATTTTCAATTATGTTTGGACCCCAGATATCTCAACAAAGCAATACTCAGAGAACATTATCAATTGCCAAAATGAAATTGCCAGCAAACAAAGTCAAGCACAGTATTCGGTGTATTAGACGCCAGCTCAGCATTTTGGCAAATACGTCTCAACAAAAAATGTGCTGACCTGACAACTTTTAATACACCGTCTGGAAGATTTAGATTTCTAAAGTTCCCATTTGGCCTCGATTCTTCAGTTGAAGTTTTCGCTTAGCACCTTCACCTTTGAACACATTCCGGGAGTTGTGACGTATACATGCATGGACGAGTTGTTTATTGGGACAAGGAATTAAAAGAACATGATGAAAAACTTGTGCAAAAGCTTGAGACTGCTAGAAGAAAAGGCATCAAAATGAAATCTTCCAAATGCTATTTTCGGACACATGAAGTTGGCTTTATTGAGCATGTGTTTTCAGAGAATGGCATAAGACCGGACCACAAGAGTTAGACAGGTCGTATCTTCTTATCTTATTCCGTTTGACTAGAAAGGAAGCATTGGAACATGTAACGTTAATGAAACGGCACAATCTGCTAAGATAATACCATAGCAATCGAACAATCAGCAGCCAGTTCAACATTAAACACGCCAAATTGTGCCGAGTTTCAGTGACTGTTATCAGCTGGATCACGCAGCAAAGAGACACAGTCGATGTCAAGCATAGAAATAAACTGTTTATCTGAAGTTCGCTAGAATGGAAATTGACTCAAGGTCGCGGCACATCCGGGGGAACTAAGTTGGGGCATGAAGCACCAATTAAAAGCTTCGATTTACTCATGTGACTGATTCTAACCCAATGATACAGACGTTGGCAGGTGCATCTAAGTGAAAATGCGTGCGATTTATGTGCCGTTATTGTGCATTGCATGAAGCTCAATTTCCATTCTAGAGGTTTTATTGTTGTCAATTTCTATGATGTCAAGTTCTGCAGAGAAGCTTGTGAACGTTTTTTCATGCGCCTGCTAACTTTTTTAATAATGATGGAGGACCCAACATTATCGAGAAGACTTTTGCGGAATGGTCTGAATTCTTCGAATCTGAAGGAATCGTGGCGATCGGAGCATTTTGAAGGAATTCAGAGCAATCCGCAGGCGACGCACGACTGTTTTTCCTATCTCTTCAAGGTATTAAAAATTTCTTTTTGCCCACTGAGTAAGTTCCTGCACGTGCTATCGTCTTGAGTCAGTACGCATTTCTAGCAAAGTGACACGATTAAATAGTCTAATTCTGTGGACCTGACAGCTTGAAAATCACTTCAATGCCCACTCTTCTGAGCCGCAAGGAGCTTGAGCACTTGCTTAATATGATAAATTGCATTGGAAAATTTCTGCTTGCCTCACCGTTTCCCGATCTACTGAAAAAAAGACATAGAATCGCAATGGATGAATCAACACAATTGACTCACCGTCTGGTTTTGGTGCGATATTGACTAAAGATGATAAGCCAGTTGTCTTTGTGTCACGCACGCTCCTTAACTGGTTGTAAGGCTGTAAGCAGCGCTATACGCACAAATTGAAGAAAGAATGCTCGCCGTTGTATTTGGCATGGAGCATTTTCATTAATGGCCAATCTGTGATAGTGGAAACAGACCACAAGACTCTCGGGAGTCAATCATCAAAAAATCTTTGTCGTCGGGACCTCCACGCCTTCAAAGAATGCTCTGTGCCTTGTGAAATACAACTTAGCACTCGTTTAAACAGCAGTCAAAAAAATATTTGTCCCAGACGCACTATGAAGAGCAGCACTGCCGAATCACTCTCCATCCAGCGATGTTTGGGAGGGCCAGGTTCACATGATCGTTAACAGCTTGTCCATTACTGATAGAAAGTTGCAAGACTTTGCTTAGGCAACGGCTCAAAATAATGCCCTTACGGCACTGAAGAAGCAAATTCAAGAAAAATGGATATCCAAGAAAGATGTCACACAATGCATCAGATCTTACCATGGATTCCATGGAGAATTCAATGAAACCAATGGATTGGTTTTTAAAAGAACTCAACATCCATTTGGAAAGAGGCGTTAATCAAATTGCATGAATGTCACTTTGGACGCAATAAATGTTTAGCCAATGCAAGAGAGGGTATTTATTGGCCTGATATGTCGTCGCTAATGGATATGGTCGGAATGTGTGGCTTAGACTTAGTTCCTCCTGATCTTGCTGGAACATCGGGCGACGAGTTGTCTCCATTTCGCGCTGTCACCGGCAGCTCTTGTAGCACCTCTCCATGTTAATCGCATCGTTGTAAGGTCTTCACGAAATGTCGTTCTCCATGTCTTTACGGGTCTTCCTCTTCTTCTTGTACCGCCTTCAGGTAGATGGAAGATGTGTCTAGCAAATCGTATCCTTCTCCTTTCCATAATGTTTTTCAAAGTTTCGAGATCAAACCTCCTCATCACTTCCTCGACATTTGGTACATGGTCTCTCCATGATAAGTCTAGTATGGTACGGATACAGCGGCGGTGAAAGACATTTAGTCGGTTGCAAATACTTTTGCAAGTCTCGCAAGCATAAATCGCAGTGGGAACCACGATGGACATATGCAGTTCCATCGTGGTGATCTGTTGCTGATGAGGCGCTTTGACCATAATACGACTCAATTGTTTGAACACGTCTGCAACCTTACTTAACCTGCCACGTACGTCGACTTCGGCATCACCATCATCAGCTAGCTCGCTCCCGAGATATGCAAGCTGGTTAACACATTCTATGTCATGACCGACCATAATTGGTGGATTTGGGGGATCGCTCGTCAAAATTGTCTTCGTCTTTTCACTGTTGATGCGAAAGCCTATCTTTGATGTATTTTCGAAAAATGCGTTGGTCATATCTTGTAGAGCTTGTTGATCGTAACTCATCAATCCAATGTCGTCAGCGAAATCCAAGTCACCTAACCTTCTCCAATCCCAACTTATGCCGAAGCGTTGACAATTTATCGTTTTATTCATGACGAAGTCTGAGGAATAGAAGGGGTGATAGTATAGTCTTCGACGAACACCGGTCATTATCTCAAACTTCTCCGTAAGGACATTCTTGGTCCTGTTGCAGCATTTTGAGCTTCGAAAAAGAGACTTAAATATTTCAATATACTTATCAGGGACACATCTCACAGCGCTTATCACAGATATCAATCATTGGCCGCGCAGTTTCACGGTCACTCATAGTTGCAATCTTCGTATAGATGTAGGCTTATTCATCTGACATAGTATTTCATCAATTTCATCAAATGTGCATGTACAGATCTTGATGCTATTGGTCGCCTGCGAATATTGAAAAATTCCAATGTTCTATATATAGAAAAAGTTCTTTTTATATGAAAACAAAATGGACAATGGAGATATTAATTATATAAGGATGACGTGCAACTGATTACGCAAACTTGCATTCTGTTGACTCTTAACTCGACACTATTGGCCTAAGCTTGAATCATTTGCCAATAATTTATGAATGAAATTGAAGTTAAGATCACCGACAATTGCGTTGTAAAATGTAAACGCTACCTGAAAAATGGCACAGATCCAAAATGAAAAGTGAAAGTGGCCCGCCAATGTTCTACTAAGCAAAATTGGCCCTCTAAGAAAATAAGTTGTGCACCCTGGTAGTCACGTTGCATGCAAAAATAGGTTTTGACTATACATGTCGTAATCAATTGATTGATGGTAACTTTATATGAAATCTGTTAAATGTTTTTATGCAACTTAGACGGAACACAAAATAAAGCATTTCATAAATAACAACCTACTATTTCTCGTTTAATCTTGCAAGACTTTGAACAGCTCTGGGTATTCAAATATGATATTATATATTAATTTTAACAGACGGAAAATAGCTGCGCGTCTTGGTGGATTTGAACCACCGACCTCTGGCATTCTAGGCCAACGCTCTACCAACTAATAATATAAATAAATAATATCAAACATAATATTTCGCTTGAAATGATAATTCTAAGTTTTATTATTCCAAAACGCTTGCGATCGATGCCCTCGACCTGATTTTGTTCAGCCAAAAAGTCTGCACGTTCTGCTCTGGGGGCATTACATTGACCAACCTAGTTTATGTTTGATTTTCAGATGCTAATGTTGAACACTGAAAAAAATTGGTGGTACTTGGAAAGTTTGAGTCATGTTTGTAGGCCTACCACTGACAACACCTTGCATGAAAGGAACTGATAAGGAGATATAGATTTTCAAATAAAATTTGAATAAAAAGTCAAAATAGCAACAGTTTGCAAGCCTAAGTTAGGGCAGAATGCTCAGAATGTTGTTGGTTAAGCATAGTATAATACTACTGTCAAATATCGTCATCAGTAGTCACTGAACTTTATAAAAATCCCTAATTCTGCTCTGCATGACAGATTTACATAGGAAAAGGTCATGAGTTTGCAAAGGAATATTTTATTTCAACAGGAAGTATTCATCTTGTCTTCTGATTAGGAATACTTCTGAAAGAACAAAATGCAAGCGCGGCAATCAAACTTACATATGAACATTTCACATATTCACAAGCAATCGCTGACGCGGAGATCGCCACATGAACGTTGGAAATTATGCTTCACATTCGGAATTTTCAGAAAGGATTGTCCAATAGATCCATTTTCCTACTAATACGGTACTGCATAATAGTCACGCAACGGCAGCCAAAACGAGCTTTTGCAGGGAGAGCGGCCGAAAATGAGACTTTACAGAATGAGGCATACCATATGCCAACTACGAATCTGCGCGTCAGTCGAGTTCAAGAAAGTTCCTCTTCTTGTCAGACACGATCAAAGAAAACACATCCTAATTCAATGCCTGGACGCGGACTACAGTTTTAGGCAAAAATAGATTTTCCTATGTTTTCTCTTATTAAGCGAAAAGTACTCAAGCCAGAGTCATAATGTTTGACATGGAATGTCTTCAGGTCTTTTCCTATGTGTGTTATTATCATGTTTCTGATCGGCAATGTATGCGAGAATGTGGCTAAATGCAGATTGAATTTCTCAAAATGCTTGTGTTTGCCCACATTAGGAGGCTTGCCAAATCTAGGTATGCTTGGCTTCATAGACAGGGGTGCATGAACGTGATAGGAAACGACCTGAAGACATTCCATGTCAAAAATTATGACTCTTAGCTGCTGGGCACTTTTTGCTAAACCAGAGAAAACATAGAAAGAATCATTTTTACCAACGATTGCAGTCTGTGTCCCCTTGGATTAACATGTATTTTGCTTTGATCGTGTCTGAAAAGAAGAAGAACTCACTAGAACTCGGCAGACGCGCAGATTCGCAATAAGCAGAGGGTGTGCATATTCTGTAAAAGTCTCTTTTTCGGCCTCGTTCCCTGCGGAAATTCGTCCTGGCTGCCGGAATATATCATTGAAGAAATTTCTTGTTTCGCTATCTGCGAGAAAATTGTGGTTGAGTGGATGTTAATAAACAAGAGTTTGCCAATAATCAACGATGATTTTCTGTCAATGAATAGGTTGAAATGTTCATATGTAGAACTACTCTATAACTGTACATGAAGTATTCAATAAATGCATCGACGATTGAATTGTTTATCATCTGATATATACAAAGATTAAACAATATCTACAACAGGAGTTTGAATTCCAGCGTATAAGCCGAAAGACTTAAAGACGACATTGCAAGATGCCTCGAACATTTGGATCAATACTTTCAATAGCTTCGTTCTTTGGTTGTTAGAAAGGAATCACCTGAAAGATAAAGTCACACTTGATTATAAGGAATACATAAAATTTAACTTTGAAGAAGGTAGTGGACATAGATACTCGTAATACACATGCATTTACATTAATCATCCTATTACGCACATGTCTAGCACGTAGATCCACTTCAGATTCGGATATTGATTGGATAAACATCGTAGAGCTAGACACGTATACGCTAGGTTTTGGTTGAGATATGCAAGCAAAGCAGAGCCTCGCCGACCAGCATGGTTAACGATTCGGCGGATAGACATCTTATAGCAGGTCATCCGATATGATCTGTGAGACGAGTATTTAAAATATTTCTGCCTGAAGGATTCACACAGCTCACCACCGCTCGTGTCTCTGTAGAGTTGTCTCATACTTGAAAACATTTGGCAGGCAGTACCTTTGCACGCAAAACTCATCTAAAAGATTTTATTGAATGTGACATGCAAGAGCTATATCAAGAAGCCTGTCGACTCTTTGTAGTCGAGTCTCATTGGATGAGCTACTTCAATACATTAATTTTACAATGCTCAAGACGCCAGATTGTCCTGATACGGTCAACCCAAGGAACGGACAGCAGACCTGCCAACCTTGAAACATGAAAATCCGGGACAAATTTTATTACCGTAACTACCCGCGTATAGGACGATACCATGTATAGGACGCAGTGGATATTTGACCCCAAAAGCGATGGAAGGACTGTGTGCCTGCGTATAGGACGCATCCTAATTCTAATCCTTAATTTCCATTATTTTTTATAGAAACGGTGTCATTAAGTTAAGTCATCTCCATTCAATTGCTACGATCGCAGTGTGTGCTGATTCATGACTCACTCATCCTGTCAGTCAAAAATATTGATGTATTGATAAATATTGACAAATATTGCAAGTATGAAATGTTTATAGGAAAATTTTGATTTTTTCACAAATGCATTATTTTTATAATAATTAATGATTATGCATAATTGACGTTTACAAGTCAACAGTATGGTCTCAAGTCTCTTCAACAGAAAGATTAGTCTGAAAGCAAGATCATAAGATACATCCCACTTTGTTAACAGTATTCGTCGCAAAAACTGGAATGCAAATTTGGAAAACACTTACTACCTTTTTAAACTCAATAGAAGGAAATACATCCGGGTTACATAATGATTAATAAAAGACATCAGCGTGAAAAGACAATGTCACTAAGAAATCCACAAACTTCATCATTATGCATGTTTCCTTAAAGGATTGCGCGCGCAGCGCAAATGTTTGAAATATGCGTTCTTAAACAATCTAGAATTCATCTTAGGTTAATAAATTCAAAATCCGGGACAGCATTTTAACTTTTCCGGGGCATCCGGGACAGCTCCAAAATCCGGGACTGTCCCGGAAAATCCGGGACAGTTGGCAGGTCTGGGACTGGCCCCGAGGGAGCGTACCGGAAACCTCATCTGCCCTACCACGCCGCCGCAGCCTTGCTGATAAAATGCACGTAATTCCTTTGATACATGTGTGCACGCCTGGGCGCGAGTCCAAAATGCAATGACTCGGCTATTTGATGGATTCGCGCGATTCCCAAATTTATATACTGAAAATAATGAGCATTCTTCAATGTAATATGAATATGATACTAATGTTCTTGAAACTTTGATCGGTCAATAACCCTGTAATTCCTACATTGAAGATCAGTTGTCTAGTGCGCGATTACTTCGGGTGGCATATCTAAAATCGTGCAGTCATGTAAACATTAGGAAGCTGATGATATGAAATATTCTGACCATAAGCTATTTATCGACTTCATTTCAAATCAGTTACAGAATTAAATCATTTACATGTACATTTACTCAGTACTAACAATACTTTTGTTTAGACTATGCAGAGGCAGGCGATTCGAACTAAATATTCATTCATAGAATAGTTCTGTCTATAGTGGCATAATTCGATCAGACTACAGAAAATTTGTAATGACTAGCATTCAGTGCCATCAGTTTTTGGCTTCAGTACAGCAATTTTTTTTAATGATGTTAAGTTAGAATGTTAGATGATTTTATGTAAATGATTAGGAGTCTGTAATTATGATCAACAAAACGCCATTTCTGAAGCTGTAAAACTGCTTTCTGTAAAAATAGCATCGAAATAGGATGATCCTCAATCGGAGAAAGGTATTTTGACACCTGAATCAAGTAATCGCCAGTGGAGAACGCCAATCGCTGATCGGAACATTGGTTTTTCAATTTTTACACACCATCTAGTATTTTAGGTATTTGTAGATTTCAATGCTATAGCAGATGAGTCTACACAGCATGTAAGATAAAGCAAACATTAAAATTGATTGAAATGAATAGAGTCAGAGATATATTGATTGTGTCATGTGTCTTAAAATTTACGGTAATTATATTTAACATGGTCACAAGATACATGTCAATTACATCTCTCATCAAAAACACGACCAGCATTTGAAAATACTGGCTCGCACGAGGAGCGCATTCTTAACGAGTTCACATACACTATGGAGATGCGAATGCTGTATGAAAAAGAAGAAACAATTTTGAGCTGAAAGATTTGTAGATTCGTTCCGACGGATTCGAATATTGGTGCCCAGTCCTAGACGCGAAATTGAAGCCAGTAAATTTAGGCTGATTTTTCTCATAAGTGTGAATAGAAAGTAGGATGCCGAACTGACTCGGATAAAACCGTCCTAGTTGTGGCTACCCTGTAAACCGCGGACCGACAATTATCCTACAAAATTACTGACAAAATCAACCGACGATTGTCACCTCCAATGTCCTGCGATATCCGACGAATTTGTAGGTTCTCCATCGACATCGACATCGAAACAGATGCTTTGTATGCAAATTAACGAAACAAAAACTTTTGAATATTGATTGATTTTTTCGATTATTGATTGCTTGACTTTTGGGCAATCTGTATTATTGTCTGGTAAAAAAAACATTATTTATTTTGACATAACTTAATTAATAACCTACATTTTTGATAAAATTTAAGCATTAATTCATTGCTATTCATTTTGTCGCTTTTTGTCAGATATTGTAGGTGTTCAGTGGCAATCATCCTACAAGAACTAGCAATGACCGACAAAATAGATTTTGTAGGATAAATGTCTGTCAATTGTCAGTCAACGGTTTACAGTGTAGAGCCGCAGCTTCAGCTTGGCTATATAGGCTTGAAATAAGGTAAATTCGGTTGTCATTGGCTAGGGCTTCTCGAGCCGCGCAGATGGCTCTCGGTTCTGGCAATCGAATATGCAAACTGTAAGAAAGTATTTATATCACCGCAATGATGTATTGGTTATTAATTCAAAGGTCACTTTTCGATCACATTGATTATTATGATATCTTTCGGCTAGAATGTGCTGGAGTAAAACTATCGATATACCTGAATTTCTCTCAAACACGAGGACAAAAGATAATTTGTTGCCCTTTGTGGATTTAAGTTTTTATTAGAGCTCAAAATCGTGATAGGTTCTTTATTTATATCATCAGTTCACTAAATCATAATGTAAATTTTGAAATCTCAGCAAATATCTTATCGTCGCATTTTTCTTTTGCAAAAACTTGTGTTTCATTTTGCAGATTCAGCCTTGTATACTCATCTTATTTGATAAAATATTTTGTAATTTGAAGATGAACAAGACTTTAATTTTTCTCTTTTGCAATCGGATGCTAATTTGTCTCTAAATTTCTTTATGTACACGTCCTATTCACTTGGAAATGTCAAGAAAGCTTGTTTTACGCAGTGATTTCTTTTTCAGGGGTACGTGTGCACATTTTACATTTTTCTTTAGAATGAAACTACTTTCTACGTACAGTATATGATAATGATTTTTGGATGAAATTTCAGTGCGTAGTATATAAGCTTTGAACTCCTTCACTTTATTTGTCCTTCATAGGCATGTCGCTAAAAATATCTTATTCCACGATGAAATGCAATTAGTATAGTAGAAATATTTCAAATGAAAGGAAGACATTGTTCACATGGTTACCTTTGAGTAATCAACACCTCCTTACTAATTATATTTCAGCATCAAAACTAATAGCATCGGGTACAAATGAAATCGATCTTTAGTTGAATTGAAACAAGTCAGAATTTCAGTCATAAATGTGAAGCAAGTCTATCGCACCTTTATCACTAAAATCATCTGTGTTTTTCTCTGTTAATATTTAGCCTCAGGTGCAAAAAATTGGATAACCATTACGGAGATAAAGACACGCAGACAACGACAAATGCTAACATCGTGTAGGTGTCTGACGATAACATCTCTCACAATTTTACAATGATGGAGTGGTTTGTAAGAATGATAGCATTTAAAGGACAAGTCTTGTTTCTTCTACCTTTGATAATTGTGAAATTTAGTCAACATGAAGAACGAATGAGCAACAGTTTAGGGAAGGTGCTGTTTTCATGTTTGTCCAGCAAACAGATTCTTGTTAGAAGGATGAACT
This sequence comes from Prostheceraeus crozeri, assembly GCA_907163375.1. NCBI lineage: Eukaryota > Metazoa > Platyhelminthes > Polycladida > Euryleptidae > Prostheceraeus > Prostheceraeus crozeri. The sequence continues at coordinate 136,071 of CAJQUW010007876.1, forward strand.
ATTTACATATAACATAATTTGCTGATGTTCGTTCCTTCCTTATTTATATCTTATAATTTTCTAGTTCCCTCTTAGTACAATGGTTGATATCGCGTGTGCAATCCGTCTATCGAAAATTGCTTTTGATAAATATGAACAGTGACGTATTCATGGAGTTAATGAATAAAAGGCAGTCGCAGAAAAATTCGCTTATCAAGTCCTTATCTCTCATTTGGGCCTACGGCACCATAAAAAACTTTCCTATTGCTTCGTTATGTTTAAGCATATTACAGAAAAAGTACTTAGCGATGAATGCTGTATGACATTTGAGTATAAACTCCATCATTCGTGTAGTAAAAAATTGAAATATTGATGAATTATAGTCATTATTCACTATCAATTAATTAGTTGATAATGTGAAACTTTATGTTTCCAATGACTGAACTTTCAATCACGATTTTTACAGCACTTTTGCGAATTTTCATTATGGCATATTAAGAGGCTTCACTATCCAAAATCACCATTGCATTCCGTGCATTGATAATTTACAGTATCGCGAAAGTCATTCTACCAGCATATATTCATGTTTTTTGTGGTTCCTAGACCGAAACTAGAATTTACTGGAGTGAATCGAGGCTCACATGGAAGGATGCGATTAGAAGCTTTGTTAAGAGCGTGTGTGGGGAGCTCCGTGTAGCAACAATCTTCTATTGTACTTGTTTCGATGTCTATAGCTAGGAGAGCTAGCCCACCACCAAGTCTATTATATTATTTGACTGATGAGTTTATCAAAGGGATACAAATGAAATAACATGAGCGGTGGTCCGAGTTTCGACTGGAACCTGAACGTCAACAGATTGAGTCAGAATGTGTTTGAATTGGACCGGATCCTGAATAGCGGTCCTGTATAAAATTCCGAAATAATCTCATGTCTGATGGGCTCGAAATTCCAAATTAAAGTACATTTAAGAAGTCACCTGACCAAAGTTTCCGAATGAATGCAATCCGGGTCTGAGATTCTGAATAAGTAAGGGGTCGGATAAATAAAAAGTCCGAGTTTCAAGAGTGCTTTGACGCCCCAGACTCGATTTTCTGCGATCTGGGTCCAGAACTAGGACGCCCCACACTAGCCTGCGAACTGCCTTATTAATGAGCAACCACTGTTATTGATAAGTTTGTAAGCGGTGCAAAATTTCCCATGTGAACGACGATCATCATTTAAAATTACTAGGTCTTCTTTCTTTTTTGTGGAAGACGAAACATGTTACATTTACATCTTCTTTTCATAGCGTATTATAACGTAATTGAAACTGATTTTTGAAATATTTTACTTCACACCAAACCCCATACCAGAGGTTGTGCCAATAATCTGTGCCAAATTATACCAAAATTCCTTCCTCTCACAAAGACATTGCGTAACAACTTTTTTAATCGTAATTTTCCTTTTTGGAACTTGTTGCCTAATAAATGCGTTTGTGCATCATCTTTCCAGCGTTTTAAAGCAATATTGAAATCGGAGAGTTTTCTTAGTCATGCTTGATAAATGCGCTCTTTTTTTCTTTATGCAATCCTGTAAGCACCCCCAAGGCCATGGAGCGTGTTTCCTGTAATATCGATGTCAATTTTTCAAGAATGGATTGCCTATCTTATCTTATATGAAAACATAAAGCTAGCGAACTATACATGAACTGTATAGTGCGGACAGAAACATGCATAAAGATGAATTGTACAAAGACTTTGTCTAAGTTGAGGTTTCAATATTACTTACCCTCATAGTTTCTCTAAAGATTTGGGATTGGTAATGAGGTCTCGTAACAGTGTCCACGTCTTCTTGGCCGCTAAATCGAGGGCGTGACTGCTCCGTCCCCTGAAGAGGTCCATATGTGGAAGGAAATAATGCGGACATCTTCTATTTTGGAGGCAGGATATGAGTTGTAGAAGAATGCCGTTGATTCGATCTGCAAGACATAATTCGTCCCACTCGCTTTCTCGGGGATGTTTTTCACACTCGTAAAGAAGAAGTGTTCGCAGATGAATGGCTTGGACTGGCTTCTCGATGACTTCATCAAGGTGTCGATCGACAAGGCATTTCAGAATGCTCAAACATCTTCTACGGCATCCACCGTACAACAAGCGTTCTTGAGCGTCCCAGAAGTCAAGGACCCAAGCATCGCCTTCCGCTGAGGACTGCTTTTCGCGCATGTAGACAGACTCTTGGCTGAGAAGATTGAATCCATCGCCCTTTACTTCCGCCACGAGACTTGGTGCAGGCCATGGCAGACTCGGGACAGGCCAATGTGAAGCAGTGCGTGGCCAAATCCCACCACACCGAAATGCAAGCGTAATTTGTACGAGGAAACGTTCTCGGACGCGAACACGTACCTGGAAAGAGCGAACTTTGTCATTGCCAAGTACTTGTGATCTGCAGCGCATTTTTCCATGTTATACACCCCTATATAGACTGATACGCATAATATACATCATAAAATTTGACTCAAAAATGGATGAAAATGGATATTAGAGCATCATATTTTTACGAATTTTTGAGGAAGCTTGACACAAAGCTCCAAACTTATATTCTACACTGTAAATCGTTAGATACGAAAATTATACATAAATTACTACCAAATTCACATACTATTTGAAAGTAACAATTGCAGAGAGTTGATATGTATTTCATACGAATATTGACTTCCTTTCGTACATTTTCGTACATGTTTGGTATGTAACGATACGAACAGCTCCTTCTGTGTTTGGTATATTAAAAGCAACATATCGCAAGTTTTTTTATTTGCATCCTTCGTATGCATTTGGTAGTGAGGACTTACAGTGTAGTTATTCACATGAAGTTGCTGAGCAATCAAACACTAGTAAATTACATACCTGCTATCATAGTCCGTGAATGACGTAGCAAACATATTTATTCCACATACGTTCCACCGTACATTCCACATATCTTTCGAAAAGGTTTTCTAAATAAGCCTACCCTAAAATCAACGCGAAATTCTGTGTGCATACGCTCTTGAAAATTTTGGCTTTTTGTGGCTTTTCTAGAAGCCTTTGGTTTTATGGAACTATCCTTCAAGTTCAAGTTTTATATTTGCTCTCTACAAATGATGTATGTGACAAGAGTTGTTTCAGATGCGGTTGTAAATGTAATAGTTTTACTTTAATCCTTTTCGGGAAAACTTAGAGATTTTAATCAATTAAGTTAATTTTCTCATGCTTTTTCCCTTCGATTTTTGAAAAAAGGGGTTTTCGATGCAAATTTTGTTTTCTCCTAGATAATAGGTTTGTGATTTTTTTGCGATTGCATAAATATCATAACAGAGTGGAATATGAACTAATGTGTCCATAAGTGTACATAAGTGTATGATGTAATTTCTAATCATGTTCATTATCACAACGTAGCACCAGTAACACACATGCTTTATAGTGTAGAGAAGCGTTTGAGGTTATTGTGCTTGGTTTGTAGATGGCCAATCATAGAGAAACGTATGCAGCTGCGGTGATTAAATTGTTGAAGAGGTGATCATATTCCGCTTGAGAATACTTTTACAAATGTTTAAGAAACATGCTTTCTAGACCTGTTTATCTGCATGTATAAAACACATGTATTTGACGTATTACCTGCGATTAGTACGAGCGTATATAAGTAGAAAGGTATTAATATAAGCTGCGAAGGGAAAAAAGCATGAGAAAATTAACTTAATTGATTAAAATCTCTAAGTTTTCCCGAAAAGGATTAAAGTAAAACTATTCTATTTACAATCGCATCTGAAACAACTCTTTCGAAATGATGCAAGAACATAATAAGTATGATTACGCAAGCTTGTATGTTAAAAATGCGAACATATAAAACCAAAATGTAAGACTGATAATAAAAGAGCAATAATTTCGAAGAAAGAAGAATGAAAGACATGAAATTGAAAAAACATCCGATCAAAATAGCGAGGTTGTATGACTTGTCATCCAGAATCCAATTGAACGTTCCTAAATTATGGCTTCCAAGAGACGAAATTAAGAGAAGTGTAATTAGAAATTCCAAATCTGGTTTTTTCAAAGAATTTTGCTTCTTTGAAAATCCATCATATTTTAAGAGTGAGCTATTCATGATTTTTTGTTCATCATGAATTCCTATTGGTTAGGGAATCTCATAAAGCTGTGGGTATTTGCAATAGATAATAATTCAGACATAGATAGTCACTTATCTCACAATAGCAACGTTGATGAATGGTCAGAGTGTTGCGCTTCCTTGTTTTTAGTGTACATTTAAAGTTTGAAGATCATATGCAGCAAATCAGAAGTGAGAAAGATTTGGAAACCAACAATAAGATTTATATATACTTGCAAGTCACGAAAAGTTAACTGAGTTAATTTTTTAAAAACAAAAATTCAAAAGTTTGTTCCTCGGTCATATTGATTTTAATTTTACATTTTTTAATGTCTATTGATCATATTGATTACATGGATGAAGTAAATGTGCTCACTAGTTTTGTTGTTGCTTTGTTATGGGAAAAGTCAGGTTAGTGCACTTCGAATGAACAATAATATACAATAAAAAGTTAATATATGCTTAATAAGTGTAGCCCTGAAAAGGGCTGTTGAAAGCGTTCACGCCGGTCATCGGGTAATATAAAAGAAAGAAATAATACTTAGATGGCGTACCGAACAATAAAACATATTTACAATCTTTATACAAGACATACCAGAAAAGAATAAACATAGAAGGGGTTCATCAGCAAAATGACCAGCTAGGTCGCGTTTCGGGTCCTTTAACATTTTGTACGCTCAAACCCTAGCTGGCGGACCCCCGCCAAAAAGGCGGACCCCACACATGACTTAACAATGATAACACTCTTAAATGAAGGCACACAAAATAAAAAATTCTCTGGCTGACTGCAAACCAAATTTAAACAAAACTAAAAAATGCTTTTTCAACAGTCTCTCCATACATTTGATTAACTTGCAGGCTTCATATCCGCGTTTCACAAAAACTTTAAACGTGCTTTTAGCTTTAACAATGGCATACGGCAGATGAGAACATATCCTAAGGTAACGAAGAACTTGATGGCAAAGACATTCGCACATAGAGGAAGAAGACTGTCGGGAAAAGTGAAAAAAAAATAACAAAAACAAAAATTGCTCAACCTCAATGAAAAACTGATGTATGTAAACCATCACTACAAATATTAAGCTTGACATCGAGATATTCTGAGGTGTTATCCGTCCCATTTCTCTCAGCCTTCAAATCCGCGGGATAAATCTTAGTCACCAAGGTGTCAAAATGTTTATAATTGAAAAGACATATATCATCGATGTAACGTGTGGTGCAAGACATCAATCTAGCTAATCCGAATTCTAACTTTTCACAAAAACGAATTCACAACAAAAACAAATCAGCTAACATAGGGCTGCAATTTCCCCCCATAGGAATGCCCCTAACCTGCTGAATGCCAAGCCACCAAAAACAGAAAACTTCCGAATAACAAACAATTGCGGACTTCAACATGTCCAAACTAAAACAGTGATAACCTTTGTACGTTTTACCAGCGAAAAAAGTTTTATTAAAACCAACACAAAGAAATTTTCTCGACGTGGAGTTAAAAACTAGCTCCAGCAAGCTTAACAAATGTGCACATATGTCTTCATGATTGAGGTTAGTGTACAATGTAGAAAAATCGAATACTTGAATTGAAAAGACATTATTTTTATTATTTGCAACGTTCAAAAATTCTTCAGTAGACTTAATGCTCCAAAAACATCGGAAGCCACTATTCTTCTGTATTGCTTCACAATAAAGTTTAAAAAAGTCTCTTATTAAGGTGTGTCTATTATGTCTATTATGTGTCTTATTTATTGTGTCTTTCGACAGTGAATTGTGACACATTCAAATTTTGTTATGCTTGGATGTTTAATCTATATTGACACAATTATATTTAACATAGAAATTTACTGCAATGTAGTTTTTCTATAGAGCTAACATGAAGATTAAATGAAGTTTTGTTGAGAATGAAAATACTTTATCAAAATGAACTCTTTCTAATAGGATTTCTTCTAAACAAGATGTGTTTAAAAGATAGAGGCAGTATGTTAAAAAAATGAGGCATATCGAATAAGCCTAACATAACAGACTTTTCCATTCAAACATGCTTGCATTCTTATTTTGTTCTATAGCTGTCAAGTTGGAGCACATAATCATTGTTTGACAACAGCTTGATAATTCTATGACCTCTTAAAGGTCGGATTCACACCTCATTGATGAATTACATGGTCATTTTATACGATTATGGTCATTTTATACATGCGATTTACACATGTATCTAAATACTTCGATTGCGTGGATCAATTTACAGAGATGTAAAGAGATTATTTTCCATTATTTTTCTATCATGTCGGACTGGAAAGTACAGTAAAAATGATCAAAAACAAATTAATTCTGATGATATTCTTTTGTTTTCAAAAACGTGGCAGGAAGCCCCATGAGATGATTTTCTAATTTCTGATTTCTGAAACTGAAATAATCGGAAAAGCTTATAAATGTCTGACTTAACTTTTAACTGAATTTCGGCAGAGCGTTTTTAGATTCGTTTCCGAAAGTGATGAAAATCTATAGGATTTCATCTTGCTAAATTATCTGTTGTTATTGAGCCTCGCATTAGTTTTTCAGCAGCCACGAATCAGTGTCTAATAAATTAGAATGTTTTTCAGCGTTTTGAGTACTCAGAGAACGACTCACGCTATGTTCATTACTAAGAAAACTCAAAATACATAAACGCGTAGCAGTACGTGCATACTTGTTTTTTTTGCGAAAAGTTGTCTGTTTGTCCCTTTCTATGTGATTTGATGTCGCTCGCTTACTGTTTGATTTGAGCTTTCAGTCACGCACGACAAATGCTCAAATTCCAGCATTCGATCAAACATCATAGTTTTATAAATTTATAAATCATTTTTCTTGTAATTGATTATACGAAGATGCTAATAGAAAAGATCCTAATACTGACTTCTTTAATGCATGCAGTTAACCTTTATCACCTAAGCATCCGTAAACGAATCGGCGATCCACTTTTGTTTAAAATTAGTCATCATTTGAAATTTGATCATTCGAAAATCTTCATTGAATTGCTGAGGGAGGCATCCTCACCCAAAATGTATTGAAAACAAAGGTATGAATGGTTGTGCCGAACACTGCTGATGTTAAAGATAGATCAAATTTAGTATAGATATCTAGCAAATTAGTAATCAGTAAACAATGAATTTTCAAGTAAAAAGATCTTGTGAAAAGGACTCCATGGTATTCGATCGCATACTGTTTGGATATTTGTTTTTATTCTAAAGGCCTGGACACATGATGCATCGTTTTCGTAAGATTCTATTGCAAATAATAATGAACATTTTGAAAATCATGAACATCGCACACTTTAAAAGTTATTATTTTCTGTTATTGTTTGAAATGACAGAATTCTTTCGGCGTCAAACCATGCTTGATTGACGATCACATCACACGGCATGTCCTCCTTTATAAAAAGCCCATTAAGTTAAAGATTTCAACACATAATTAACTTGCAAATACTTTTTATTTCTTTATACTATCATTTACTAAATATACTTGTGAAACTTTACATACATGCAATCTGCCAGACATAAATGATTATTCAGGAGAAGAAAATGTTGTGTGTTTAAAATACAATATACCGTGCTAATGCATAAAAGAAATGATATTGCTTAGTAAAAACACGTGCATTGTTTGTACTTTGTACATCGCACAATCCATAGGCCCCATTAATATGAATGTTCTAAAAATACAGCCGTTCTCTGATTATTTTCCTGATTACAATGAAATGAATCAGAATTTAATCAACTACAGCAGAATACATAAATTCGAATATATTAGTGTGCTAGGCATACGCATGTCATAAGATCGACCAAAAAGTTCTGTGGAATCTATAGAAGTTATAGAAGTCGTATTTTGTATTTTAGATATTCTATAGAAAATACCGACGACTTTGTTGATGACAAGTAAAAGAAAGAAGAGAAGCAGCAGCTCTAGATAAATTAACAAAGGAAAAATAGATGGATAATTTCATGCGTGTAATTCCCTTATAAATGATAAAAAGTATCCATCACCCCATTTCCAACGCACCTCACTTGTATCCGACGTCAGTTTCACGATATCTCTGTAGCTGCTCTTGTCCACCGCTTGCGCCACCAGGGTCTGGAACCTGGATCGAATTTTTCTCGCTGATAGATATCCAGAGGCAGTGATGAACTCGACCCACAATGACATAGATCGCTTTCGACCGTCGCTGAGCTTGAGAACCGCACATCCTGGCACCCCTCCGTCATCCACGAAGTTGAAGACGCCCATTTGGTTAAGATAAATGGTTACTTCGAAGTCTGTGGGAGAATGTACACGTAGGCCTTCGTAATGTCCATTAGCCTCACTCAAAGTGCTGATGAATCTCGGCTCCTGACTTTCAACTTCTTTTAGGATATCTTGCACAATCTTCGTCACTTCCCGAATGGACTTAGCGATCCCAAGATTTCGCGTTTGAACACGCTCATGATAGTAACAGTTCAGGTAATAGCAGGATTTTGACTGATGGGAGAGCACGGGCTCGCCAGAATTGGCCTTGACGGATGAAAGATATGATGCCACCGCGGCATTTGTATCCGCGTACATCATCGTGGAAGGATGAACAAATAATGGAGACTTTGCACTCACCTTCTCTTCAGACGCATCCTCTCTCTGGAAACACGTGTGAAAGCGCATTCGATCGTCGGCTTTTCATTGGACAAGGAATTCTGGCAAATAGTTGGGGACGCGTGGGTTCACTGCGTTGTTGCTCTGATGACAATGTTATGTCATTTTCATTCTATTCTTGTAATCTCATTAGTTATCTGATGACGCTATTTCGCATTCCATTTACAACTTGTCTGAGACCAAAGTCTGAAATGATCAAGTCATTTTCTTTTTTAGCAATCAGCATTTGATGATATACACCAATTCTCAGATTATCTTTGGCACTCTAGGAAAAGCGTTTATGGCCTACAAGATAGAAGATATTTCAAAATTGTCATAATGCTGTTAAGTTTTCACGTAAATTAAAAGCTTTGAGAAGTTAACTTTTAAACCTACAGATGCATTCCAAAATATGATTGACTAATACGCAAAACATGTAAATGAATTTATACTTGGGCATGACCATCATAAAATAAGTCCTTCTGGATAATTACTGAATAAAGCTGGTGCTCATAGAAATTATGATTTTTAGGAAATATCTTTTTGTAGTAGCCATGCCCTCCTCCTCAGTCATTGTTTTCAGTATCATCGAAGATCATAAACTGTAAATACTCAGTAGGCCAATCACCAAACATGCCATCCAGGTTTCTTTCGGGTCCACTTTACTTATCGCTAGATATCAGGTTTTGCACTCACCTCCTTGTCATAAAGGATTGTTGATTCAATTGTCTTTCTTTCCTCATCAATTGAAAATTAAACGATCCACTTTTACAGACATCTGTTCAACGCAAGGGAATATTTGTGGGCTTTTTTAAAATCATTATTCATTTCTTCCATTTATTTGGCAGAAAAGATATTGATCTTTTGCCATCCGCCTCATGCGCATGTCATTTTGTTCCAACAATTGGTCAATCTGGAATCATTTTGCTGTATTATTATTCACCTTCAATCTGATAATGATTTTGAATAATCTCTCGAAGTTTGCCTCACCTTCAAGATCAACCATAAAATTTGCCTGTCTCTAAAAATCTTTGCACTTCATGGCTTTTCATGATTTTTCAGAAGATTTGATGTCTCGATATTCGCCACGAAGAAATGACGAAAAATATGCTTTAAACCAAGAAAATCTGATCAATCATTTTGGACAATTAACTGAAACTAATGGATTTTTCATTTTATTTGTGAGACTAAAGCGTATAAAGAGTCATGATTAGAATTGCCATTTGTATTTATTTCGTTTCAACAAATGATCATGACACCTATTTCATTACGTTGCTCCATCATACATGCATTAGTAAAATGATGAATTCATTCAAGTGTCACTTCATCCGCAGATTTCGAAGCAGGTAGGATATCTCACTTTTTGATAGAAACTGAGGTCGAGGTTTCCAAACCGCCTCGGCGGTCGGCTAAACAGCTGGTTGGCCGGCATATGTCAACTTTAGACTGATTTAATGTACAGTTTCGGCAGTTGAAACCCGTCTGTGGTCTAAGTCACTTTCTAATGAGAAGGATACATCAATCCCTTGATGTGCGGAAAACGTCAATTACAGGTTCCATAGCGCTGAAGCTTCAGCCACAGATGATAAAAGAACTAGGCCATATGAAATTTTTGATCTTCTTTGAGACCTTCATTGTTGTGAAACTAAAATGCAGATTCTTTGTAAAGACAATACAAGGATAACTAAAAAATCACAAGCAACTCATAAAGGGCCTGTATTCACCTGCTTATATATGAATCCTATATCATTTAGCGGGAGAAAGTTTTCAGATTCTTTACAGGTAGATCCGACGAAAGTGAGTGTCACTATCTGCATGTGTCCTATGGGATTTTTCTAACAAATAAATCTATTGGATTCCAATATATGATTATTCAACATCTCCCAATGGTTCTTTAATTTTGAAATAGCTATAAAAAATCAATTAACAACAATGAAATTAAATAAACAACGATGAAATTCCAAGTTTAATCCTCAAGATTATCTTTAAATTGAGAATTGCGCTTAGGTACAGTATATCATTTTGTTCGTTTGTATTTGTGTCTGTGCATTGTGGATATATTTACATGTAGGCCTACATTGCCGCTCTAGGCCAGTAGTCTAAACAAGTCTGGGTTTTCCGGGAGTTAAAAAATTCGAACAAGATTAAATATCGAAATATATATCCCTCTGATCTTAAGTTGAGAGATCTCTAAGACTTTTTCCTCATTTTCGCAGCAGTCACATTTTTTATTTATGAAAATTTATCATCAGCATCATAAAATCCTTAACAAAAATGCATCACAAAACTGCTAACTTCGACTTCTTGATTTGCGGAATTCTTTCAAGTGATTTATTGAATCTTACATTTTTATTTGACTGATTTTCTGTCAGTAGAGAATTCACCAACTTCACGAACTGTTAAAAACCTCAGGCTTTTGTTTCATTCAACATTGATTTTTGGAATTATTTCATTAAACTTAATTCTGATAATTCTCCTCCCACTGTCAACGTCTCCCAGTAGTAGAAGTGCTTTGCTGATTTCTACTGCTCATTTGCGGGTTGCTACCTGAGAACTTCTCTCGGTTCAATGTTTGAGAGCTGTCGCCAAAATCGCTCAACAAACATGAGCTTCCGTGCATTCAAATCTCTGCCCCGCGCTTTCTCTCTTTCCTGTTTAAATCGTTCGCTCTCTCCTCCACTCCTTTGTCACGCGAAGCCCCTCGCCAAGTGCTCGTGATTTCGCCATAGCGTGCAGCAGCCATCTGAGTGAACCAACGGTTAAGCAGCGCAGAAACAGTCGTTTTGAATTCCCGGCTTGAAGGTAGACTAAGTTGAACTCGATGGGGAATTCTAGTTTGATTTATGAAGAGCATCTGACATGTTCAGAGGAAGAGGGGTTTTAGGTAAGTGGAAGCAGAATGTGGTGACCGAATTTGTTCAATTATAAAGTCGCTTACCTTCTTCCAGAGCTCTTCCATTCTTTGCTTCCTAACACTACTCCACATTGATCCACAAAAAGGTATTTCATTTTCAGACAGCACTCTTACTTGTGTATTTACTCATTTTTCACATCATAATCTACAAACCTGCACTTGTAAATTTGCGTCACTGCACGAGTGTGATGACTTGATCCAAGCCATTGAAATACATGAAATAAAAATGAAATTTATAGAAGCTGTTTCATACAATCCTGATCTTTCGTATAAAAGTTTAAAAAGAAGGTAATTGTTGCGCAGTTTTCATCGGCCGTGCATTCTCTCTGGGGTAAGAATAATTCTAATGTTATCAGAAACATCACATATGGATAAACAAAAGTGCCTGTGTCAATTACTCATGACATGAAATTGATTACAATTACAAGTTATTCCGCTTTTCTTCAAATACATTTCAATTACTTTACAATTACTCAAGATAGCCGCCGGTTCTTAATAATTTAGATCTGAAAGTAACCTGTGCATTAGATTTCTTTTAAATAGTTGCAGGTATTTGAACCCATGGTGCGCTATCACAATGTCGTATTACAAGCAGTTATTGTAACGCATTATCGACGAGGAGAATAAAGTAATTTATACTGCATGTTGAATGAATATTTAAAAGTGGAGGCTGCAAAGTAATTGCAATTGAAATTACTTCTCAATTACATGGCTCAAAATGTAATTGATTACAATTACTAATTACAACAATTGTAACTTCAATTACGCCGTTGCAATTTCAATCACGTAGGCTAATTGTAATTACAATTACAACACAAGTCTGTTAATAGTAATATTCATGCGATGGGAATTGAAATTGAGCTACGAACTGTAAGCGATCAAGGCAGTTACAGTAATTTCTAGCTCGATGTCAATGCCCCAACTTTGCTACTAATCCCTGTCATGAGCTCTACATTATATTTTACGTGACTTCATCAAGGGCATAAATAGTCACCTGGTTGATGTTTCAATTTGCAAAAATGCTTGCAACAAAAGACCACAATGAAAATAGGAGTTTTCATTATTTTTAAAGATTTTCCCGATACTTAGTTAATTATCTAAGTAAAAATACTACTTTCAGCCTACTGCCTATTTTTACATTAGATGCTACTTTTAGACTACTGCTGACATAGCGTCAAAATTAGTGTTACAATAATATACAACAAATGATGATCTTTCATTGAGCCTGGATTACGGAAATTTATCCCATGATTTGGTCTGTGTCATCACACTGTAAACTGTTGACTGACAATTGACTGACATTTATCCTACAAAATCTATTTTGTCGGTCATTGTTAGTTCTTGTAGGATGATTGCCACTGAACACCTACAATATCTGACAAAAAGCGACAAAATGAATAGCAATGAATTATAGCTTAAATTTTATCAAAAATGTAGGTAATTAATTAACTTATGTCAAAATAAATCATGGTTTTGCCACACACTAATACAGATTGCCCAAAAGTCAAGCAATCTATAATCGAAAAAATCAATCAATATTCAACAGTTTTTGTTTAGTTAATTTGCATGCAAAGCATCTGCTTCGATGTCGATGGAGAACCTACAAATTCGTCGGATATCGCAGGATATTGGAGGTGACAATCGTCGGTTGATTTTGTCAGTAATTTTGTAGGATAATTGTCGGTCTACGGTTTACAGTGCAGGTCTGCTCGTTGAAACGTTGCAGAATGCAGACAAAATTACGAATTACTCAATGATTCAATCTTATAAATAATAATGAAAAACTCGGTGTTTCGCCAATTAGTCTCCTCATCAAGAGAATGTGACACAGTTTGAGAAAACAGTTTATGAAATATTTAAATTCAATATGGTCCTCATTACCGGCGGTTGTATTACGGTGACCAGATGCATGTTGATTGATCGGGTATCATATACGTAAATGCTATTTTCATTGACAGAAGCCTACAGGAAACGTGAGGCTAACACTGAAGAGAATCAAGTGAATTCGCTTATCCAGTCAACTAGTGGTGAAGGGGGCACGACACGTGACAAAGGGAGCGGTACAGGCTCCGGTGACCCAGCATGGCGACGGACGTACAAGCAATGGGTTTGATTTGCATCCTAAGTTCATTTTGCTTACATGTTTCATCATAAACGTTACTTATAAGTTCATTCAAAATAATAATTGCTGATGGCTTATTTCTGTTTTTATACTACAGATAGATTATGTTTACATTCTGTTAATTCTCCTATTATCAGCACCGTGATTCTCGTCCCTATGCATGTATTCCTTCATCGACTCGACATTATTCCTGCTTCATCCCTTCTTCTTTATTTCCCCCTTCTGCGTCTTTCTTTTCTCCTTTTCTCTGTAAACCGTCGGTTGAAGACGCCCCCGTCAGTGTTAATTCGCAGTAGTTGCTCTGAAATTATCGCCCCATTACCGCGCTTCGAGTCGGCGACTATCAGGTGTGACATTCCCTAAGGCACTGTGGGAACGTGTACAGACACATGAACACGCGGAATGCTTGTTGCACGGCGCCAATACATTTTTAATGTCGGTCTGAGTTGTATTTGACTCTGGAGTCAACAGTCGTCTAATTAGACGATGATGTACCGGTGATGCCCCTCCTATTCCATAGGGAAATGAATGGTTGGAGAGTGGAAGCACACGAAGGTGAATGGCGATCGCTGATTGTAATTTCTTCCTTTCTTTAGTTTCTTTCAGTCTTACTTATCACCCATTCCCATCATTTGAAATTCTGTTCATGAATAGAAGTGATTTTCTTTCTATTACATCAAAATGAATCATTGAAGCTCTTCATGCACCTGATAATTAGGTTTAGGATGTTTATGTTAATTTTATCAATGGTTGTGTGCAAGAATAACTAAATGCACATCAAATTTTCATACGTGATAAATACGAGAAAAGGCAACTGGGTGAATAAAATGATACGCCATACTTTCTCAGATGATGCTTCGCTACTTCCTCAAGAGGCTGGTATGAAGGTTGAACTTGTTGCATGTTTGCAGATTTCATTATATGCGTATTTATCAAACATCATTTTCTTTTTTCAATAATATTGTCAAGTAGAAAAGTATTTTAAAAAATTAAGGAATTAAAAGGAGCTGAAGATTCTGAATATGTAGATTCTCGTATATTTGGAAATTCTTTCAAGCCTTCAGCCTCCATTTGCCCTAAGATCGAGCACTTTCGGCATGAAAGCGATCAGATGGATGGTAAGATGCTGATTTTGGAAATTAAAATGCTCAAGCATGAGCGATTGAAAGATGCATTTTCGTTACATAATAAAGTTAGTGCAGAGGAGGCATGAGTTGTGTAAGAAAAAATAAATGTGATTGAGTAAGGCACCTTATGGTCACCTATTAACATGCAGACCTCAAAGTGACGGTCGGGCATGGTCGCTGACTTAATTGCATAGGTAATTTTTATCAACCTAGCAAAGATATGACCAATCTGATTTCATTTGCGCATTACTAATAGGTATATTCTAAAGACGGTGTGATGGCATCCGAGGGGGGAGGATTGGGCCCCTACAAGATTTTCGAGCGCAAATCTGTCATGATTCACAAAGTGTGATATAACATTAATTGAATTATGATCTGCACTGTAATCTGTAGGACAATAACTTAGGCACGAAGCCAAAATTTCGTGCCAGTTAGCGCCTGTACCAGTAGGTGCCACTAGGCACTAATAGGCACCAAACCAAATGTTTGTTTATCCAACGAAATCGAAGGAAAAATCAATGCGCACGAACTCGGCTATGTGAATTTCGTGCCTACTCCTGCTTTGTGTTGGTTAGAATTGATGCTTAAATTTCGTGCCCTAGAGTTTACAGTGTGGATTTGAGTCGCCAATGTACAATGAACAGGCACATCGTACAAAAATTACACTGTTTGAAAGCATGATCTACGAAAACCTGAAACTTTTCAACAATTGGGAATGTTAGCTATATGCATGATGAGAGACTCAGTTACTATGGATCAGACGGGCAGATTAATTAAGTGTTCTTTCAAAAGCTGTATTCGAATACCGGCGTTGTACCGGTACTTTGTCGCCAGTTGGAAGATGCTGAACTTATAAGAAAATGATTTCGAGATGAAGAGACGCTGTACCGTACAAAATTAATCAAATCAATTTATTGTAAATTTTGGTTGTGTTTGGTTGTCATCAATAACCATTTTGATTTCAAAAATTGTACAGAAAGAAGACACAAGCATTTCGATAGTCTCGTTACAAATCAATGCGATTCTCTGTGAAATTGGATGCAAAATATCAAAAGCAGATTTTCACAGAACGCGCATGCGACTGACATTGCGAAGAAATCAACATGCGACGTAATATATGATTATTTTGAACAAATCCGACAGAGAACAATTTCACGAAGAATATTTAATCGAAAATTCAAATTTTCATGAAGGGAAAATGAAAGTACCAATTCCAGCCATTGACGGAATTATAAACGTGGTAGAAAGTCGGTTCAGCTAACAATGCCACTTTTGTGCTCCATGGCGTGTCTTGCAACCCGAAATCTGGAAGATCGACGAATGAAACTAATTGTATAAATCGAACAATTGCTACAATTCTATATACAGTGCATGCCCAAGAATATTTTATATGAATGTTAATGCATCAAGATGCTGTCTTCCAGATACACTTCAAGAATTTTCAATTATCTATTAAGCGATGCCATATACAGCCACCTGATCAAATGATTTTGACACAAAGTTAGAGAGACACATATTTTTGACACACATAGAGAAAGAGAATAAGTCACTATAAGTAAAATTTGGTGCTAGCCAGAATAATGCTTGCATAAATTGCATTCGGCAAGCAATTTAAAAGCGTCCCTGTGAAAAGGAACGCTTTTAGCCAAAAAAAGCGAATCTAGAAAAAGGGTATGATTTCAAAAAAGGACGACTGGCAACCCTGCTATGAGCATGACTAATATCCGAGTATAATATAGATAAAAGAACATTTTGCGCCATGTTTTGAATTTTCCCAGCATATATACTGCAAAGCGAAAAAGTAAAGTGATCTTCGAATCTATAAATCCAGTAATCTTCGACGGCCTCAGAGCGCGACGCTATCTCAGTCGGTTTAAGTGTGACTTTTGAACCTACGTGAAAAAATCTAAAGTGCGCAATTTGCTTGGGTGTTAATTGTCAAATTACACGTATATTTTAACGTATATGGTATACACCAGGTTATGACATAGTTGCTGCATGTGGAGCTACCACAGGAAGAATCGGAGCGGAGGACTAACTCACGGTTAGGTATCGGTAGGCCAACCGGTGAAATATGCATATGAGCGGGAACGGATGATGGATGCGTGCTGTCTACAGTGGAACTATTCATGGATCCAACCCTGTGCCCCCAAGGTGGAACGCTTCATGAATACGGACCGTTGCACAGATGAACAACACGTCCGGGCATGCATGACTTTTCCTGGATGACACCAATCATACATATCTTAATTTACACAGTTTTTACATGAAGCGACTGGTTATCCTGTAAGTTGGATCCACTTTTCACTGATTTGCAAATATTCAAATTCTGATTATCATTATTTGTGTCAACTAAACAATTTTCTATCTTTGTCACCTTTATATATTCCAACATCTTCTCCAGACTCACAGTGTCCTTTTCTCAATGATATCTGGTTTTCTTGGCGTCATCTCCACCTCTCATAAATTCAGCGATGCGTACACAGCAAGCATGGTAGCGTAAAATCTCCTCTCGCTGTCTGCTCAATGATGCGGAGAATAATTGATTGCTGATCAGACATTGGGATTGAGTTAACCATTGTCTTGGCTGGCAAGATAAGAAATCAAAATCTGCATCGCCTTAGAAGAAATAATGACAATACGAGAAACAACAGAGAGAAATGCGCAATTGATAGAAGAACAGGTCAATTGTAGTCAAAGAGGATATTCTTATTTTGGTATATTTCATTTAAATGATCTTAGAGTAAGCTTGTTAGCAGATTAACTGTCGAAAGAAGAAGTTCCTGGATGGAATATTCGATCAAAGACTCAGACTTAAAAAATTCCGCTCGATGATTTCATGAGATTGAACATAAAAGTCTAGAGTCTAGTCTACTGTACAATGAGCCTTTGTGCACTGTGTTTGCCATTTTAAAATGCAAAAGAGTCGAAATACAAATTCATTATCACTACTTTAATATATCCGTGAGCATCTGTAAATAGCAGTATTTTAAATGTTGCAATTTATTTAAATAGCTGAATGAAATAGCAGTATTTCGTGCGCAATTTTAGGCCTAAACTGAGCGGTAAGTTCGGCTAGGCCACGTTTACATTCGAAGATCCTTCAATTAACTAGAAAAGATGAAAAAAGCTGTTCATTGTTTTTAAAAATATCAGCTTTACACTTAATTCAACTGTTAATAATAACGTTTAGCACACCAAGTCGAAAATATTCAATTACCAGTTAGTAGCAACACTATACAAGCAGGAAACTGACCTGCTAAGTCAAAAGCAATTGTATGTGTTGAGTAGATGAGAGACCTTAATATACACATGCAAAGGTCAACAAGTTTTAGAGTGATGAGAAGACCAATCTGCTTAATCACAGGTCCTCTTACTCTTAAATCCTTTAATTAAATCATACGTCCACCTGTTCATGCCTTCTCCGCTCTGCAATACGAAGGTCGAGGATACCTGCTTACTCGCAACACCAGAAGCGTACTGTCAATTAGGAATGAACAATCTGGCCTCTATGAATTCACGATTCCTATCTGCAACCTCGAGACAAAATTGGCAATCGCCAGTAGTATATAGTGTGACATCCGGCGCGACGCTTCGCTTCGCTTTGCTTCGCTTCGCTTGCGCCGGATGTCACACTTTTGCGGGTTTTTTCAAAAAATCAAAATTTCAAAAATTTCAAAAATTTAGGTAGACTTCAAATTTCACGTGGCCGAAGGCCGAAGGGCGAAAATTTAAGCGTTTTTAAAAATACCCAATTTTTCAAATTTTTCAAAATCTCAAAATTTGAGAATTACAATTTTCACCCTTAAAATCATGACCGTTCCAGGACACCGAAAATCATAAAAGTTAAGAATCTCAAAATTTGAGAATAACAATTTTCTCGCTTAAATCATGACCGTTCCAGGACACCGAAAA
Organism: Prostheceraeus crozeri; assembly: GCA_907163375.1. NCBI lineage: Eukaryota > Metazoa > Platyhelminthes > Polycladida > Euryleptidae > Prostheceraeus > Prostheceraeus crozeri. The sequence continues at coordinate 154,871 of CAJQUW010007876.1, forward strand.
TCATAAAAGTTAAGAATTTCAAATTCATGAATTTTATCCATCTTTCAGGTTTTCAAAATATATCATGTGACTAAAAATATTTCTTTAAAAATGGAAGAAACAAAAGTGGAAGGAACTTCAGAAATGGAAGGAACCTCAAGAATATATCCTTCGTTATCATATGAACGTAGTTCTACTTTAATGGACATTGAAAAGATTAACATTGAAAAAATGAATAAAGAAAAACACAAAGATAGAGTAAGGTATATGAAAGATAAGGAATCTCAATTATTATTAAGATTAGAGCATTATAAAAAATTAAGAAAGAGATGGAGTAAAGTTAAGAATGTAACACAAGGAATTGGCATATTCTTAACAATAAGTTTAGGTGCTTTAACAATTGTTATATCTTCAGGTGTTTTAGTAATTCCAGTAGTTGCTACAGCTTTAACAGGTACGGGTGTTTTTGCAACTTCACTTGTTACAATGTTAGATAAATCTTTAATAACTAAGAAACGAAAATCATTAAAAACTAAGCATTTACATATTAAAGAAGTCTATGATAAACTACATTACTACTTTCAAAGAGTATGTGATGATAATGTTATTACGTTAGATGAGATTGAAAAATTTGATCAAATAGCTAATGAAGTAAATCAAACCTTTCAATTACAGTCCGAAAAAGTTGATGATAAGAATAGACAGGATGGTAAAATTTCTAGTGATGGTAAAACTTTTACTGGTGGTAAAATTTCTAATGAAGAAAATGATAAAATTTTTTTAGAAGAGCTAAAAACTTTAAGCGAAAATTTAAGCAAAACTTTATTAAACAAAACTTAAAAAGAGAAAACTTTAAACGAAAAGATGTCAAACAACAAAGCAATAAAAAAATAATTTGTTCAGTAAAATGTTTTTGCTGTATTCCAATGTTACCACAAAATTCAAATATTATATTTTTAAAATGGATAAAATTAGAGCTGATAATTTTAAAAGAATAAAACAATTAGAAGAGTTAATAAAACAAAGAAATATTATGAAAGAAAATCATCTTCAACATAGAATGATAAAAGCTGGTATTCAATCTGATATGTTTGAAAAAATGCAGCAAACCGAGCAAATAAAAACTGATTTTGAAAAAACTATGAAACCATTTAAAACTCTTGAAAAAGAACTTACAAATAATGATAAACAAATTGATATAACAGATCCAGAGCACAAAACTATATTAGATGACTATGGATTACTAGAATCAAACATTAATAAGAAATTACCAAAGTCTATGCAATTTGAACATTCTATTTCATTTATAGATGGAAAAACAATACCTAGATTTTATCTCGGTCAAAAAGAAATATTTCCACGACCTTTTCGAGGTTTAATTTTTTCACCAGATAAATCTCCTTTTAATTTAGATAGAAATTTTGTTAATCTTTTAAGAGGAGCAGATTTAAATAATTATGCTGTAGAAGATCTCATAAAATATAAAGCTATGTTAGACAGAGTTGGTGCAGTAAAATCTCTTAGACGTTATAAACAATTAGAAAATTTATTATCATCGGGAGTTAAAGTAGGGAAAGGTTTATCTGAAAAACAGAAAACAGAAACAACTATATTTTTACCAGATGATCCACAAGAATTACTAAATAGATTAAATATTTTAATATCTGCAATAAAAGAAGGACATAATTCTAGTTTCAATGAAATTCATGCTATATTGAAAAGACTGTTAGAAAAGAAGATTCTAAATGAAGAGGATTATAAAAGTGTAGCTGAAATATGTTGTTGTTTTTAATTTTTTATAAAAAAAATATTTCATAAAAAAATATTTATTTAATTTTTTAGTTTAAAAATGTGTTCAGCAGATTTAGACAAAATTAATAATCATTTAGAAAATCTAACAGAGATTTTGGGTTCATCAAAATTTAGTACGACGTTAAAAATTATAACAACTACTTCATCACACACTTGTAATTTAGAACCCATTCTACATTTGGAACAAAATAAAAATTATCAAATTGCATTGACTAGTTTCTCTACATTTAACACTATTCAAAACGTTATCAAAGATGTGAATGATCAATTTAGATATTCTACTGATAAAGGCAAAACATGGAAAATACTAACTTTTCTTCCTGGTTCTTACGAAGTTGAATCAATATCAAATGAAACTAAGAGACATTTAGGTATATCATTTAAAGATAAGAAACAATTACATTTTGCAGTTGAACCGGCAGTTAATAAATTTTCTCTTACTTTAGACGAAAATCATCAAGTTGATTTTAATCATGATAGATCATTGTCAAAGCTATTAGGATTTAATAAACAAACCTATAGTCAAGGTTATCATTTAGGTGAGAAGATTCCAAAAATAACTGAAATAAATTCAATTGTTGTACATTGTGACATTATTGAAGGAGGATATATAAATGGTAAATTATCAAATTTAATATTCAGTTTTCCAGCTTTTACTGTACCCATTGGTTATAGATTAAATGTATTTCCCCAAACATTAATATATTTTCCTATTACAAGAAAAACTATTAACAACATTAACATTAGAATCACTGATGAAAAAGGACAAGAAATAAATTTTGGAGGTGAAGAGATTATGATAGATCTTTTGGTTCGAGAGGTATAAACTCCCGTTCGAGAGGTATAAACTCCCACGCGAAGCTAGAGAAGTTTAATTTTTTTCTTCTTTAGAAACAAAAAATAAAAAAAAATAAAAATAAATTTTTTTATTAAAAAATGAGTGAACTACCTCCATTAAATAAAAAAAACCTTACATTTAATCATCATCCAAATTTATCTAATAAAGTTTTGTCAGTTATTTGTGGAAGATCAGGTTGTGGAAAAACGTATCTATTATTTAAAATTTTAACGACTCCAAATTTTTTGGATTATAACAATCTTATAATTTATACAACAACAGCAGAACAACCCGTCTATCAATTTTTAAAATATGGATTTGAAAATAATCTTAAAAAAACAGCAATTGCTTCATTATTCAAAGAATATGAAAAATCTGAAGATGAAGAAGAAATAAGTTCGTGGTGTGAAGAAGCAACAAAAAATAATCAGTTAGTAGAATCTAATAAAAATAAGCATATAAAAATACAATTAATAGATGATAGTGGTAATATGCAAGATCCTAGTAAACTAGATAAAACAATGAAACATTGTGTAATTTTTGATGATTGTGTTAATGATAGAAATCAGTCAGTTCAGAGAAATTATTTCACAAGAGGTAGACATAATAACTGTAGTGTGTTTTATTTAACACAAAGTATGTATTCATTAGACGGAAGTGTTATTAGAAAGAATGCAAATATATTTATACTATTTGAAATAAATGCAAGAAACTTAAGTGATTTGTTAAGAGATTTATGTGTAAGAAATAAAGATGAATTTAAACAATCGTGTAACAATGCTTGGTCAAAAGATTATGGATTTATCACAATTAATATTGATAAAAAAATTCATGAAAGAGTTATAGAAAATATTTTCGAGGAGTGATCGAACGGAGTGACCGAACGGAGTGGCCGAATAATTTTTTCTTATAAATTTTTTGTTAATAAAAATAAAAAAAAATATGTTGAATGATTATAAGATAGAGCATGTACCAGTTTTAAAAGATTATCGTCATCCTACAAATCCTGTAAATTCGAAGAAAGAAGTTAGATTTTATTATCATCATAAATACGTAGCGCTCCTTACAGATTATAAAACAAAACATGGTATTAAACCGAGTGTTAAAACAAAAGACTTTCCACTTTGTTTAAGAAGTTTCCGAGTATTTTTGGCGTATAATAATTTATGGTGGTTGGTTAAGAAAGAACATTTAACAGCACATGAATTAGAAACATTACATCAATTACATATTCCTGTGTATATGCAAAAACGGAACCGAGGTTCTATGTAAAAATTCATTTTTTCTTTTAAAAAATATGAATCGTGAAATGTCTCTCGGACAAACGTCTAGGATTGATGAATTAATCAAGAAACAAACTGCTGAGTTTGATGCGCAAATTAAACATAGTAAACGTATTAAAAAACAGAAACGTACTAGGCGTAGTATTAGACGCAATATTAAAAAACAGAAAAGTGGAACAAAAGAAATATTAGAAACTCCTATTACTGATATCTTTTTCGATGATAGAATTAAGGATGAACTTGGTGATGATTTATGTAATTTATTTAATCCAAATGAAATTAAATATGAAAATGTATCTTTTATTAATGTAGTAAATGATATGAGGAAACTTTTAGCAAATGGTAAAATTATTAATTTACTTGGAAAAGTTATTAAAGATCAGGAAAATATAATTCAAAATTTTTACGTAACCTTCTATAATAAAAATTCATTTGAAACATGGTTTTCGAATCTGGATGAGAAATCCGATGCTAACGAATGGATTTTTACAGGTAATATTAAATATGAAGATTTTGGAATGAAGTTAGTACAAAGATCGCATAGAGGGGCAGGGATTAATATGAAATATAGAATCAAAGAATATTTCGGTGAATATTGTTATATTCCTTCTGAAGATTTTTGTTTTATTAAATGTTATTATGTTTTACGAGGTTTTAATGAAGAACAAGGAGAAATGATGAAAGAAATGTTTAATAATTTTTTATATAAAGAGAAAGCCACATCTAGAACAGGAGTAATGACAAACTGCAAATTTTCTCAATTCAATAAATATTTTGGAGAATGTGTTCAATATTATAGTCCTGCCAATCGTCATTTAAATCCTAGAGGAATTGAAACGCTTCATAATTATGTTTATTACAATTATTTTCACGCAGGTTCAACAATTGGTCACTATTGTTTAATTAATAAATCTCATAAATTAAAAGCTATTAGAGAAATTGAAAATAATTTCAAACCCATATATAAAACAGTTACTGATGAAAATCTAACAACGCGTCCATATAAAATCATAACAAAGAAAAAAATTGACTATGGTTCAACATATATTTGGGATCTCGAAACTTTTCCTGATCCTAACTGTTCAACAGCTCATCCTATTCCTTATGCTGTAGGAGCTATTAATTTTAATAAATTTATATGTTGTTTACCGAAACAAAGATTGAAAGAATTAGAAACACGTTTGTTAAGTGATATGATTAAAATTAAACGATCAAAAGATGAAGATGAAATTAAAAAACTTAAAAAACAGATTAATGAGTATAATAATTTAACTGAATTAGAATTTAATAAACTTCAAAATTGTGTGAAATATTTACGAGAACTGAGGATGATGAATGTTCGATCGGGGGAAACCCAGAGGACGTATGTCCGATCCATCAATTTTTTAAAACTCTTGGAAAATTTAATTATTCGAGAGTAACTTTAATAGCTCACAATTCATCAGGTTTTGATTCCTATTTTCCGATAAAAGCTAATTTTAAATTATCTAAACCGCCTCTTAAAACTTCAAGAGGAATATTGACTGCTTCATTACAAAATCCTTATACAACTGAATGTGTTAGTAGATACATCCAAAAATCTTTTAGATTTAAAAACAATATGAAAAAAGATTCACCTTCAGGTAAATTAGCACTTCAAACTATTATAATGAAATGTAGTTATCAACATGTAAAAACAAGTCTTTCAAAATGGTGTGAGAATTTTAAAATTCCTACGAATGTGTGCAAATTAAATTATGAAATTGGAGACATAACACATGAAAATTATAAAGAAAAAGAAATTGAATGGAGACCATATTTAGTTAACGATATTCTTTCTTTAGCTTTTTGTATCTACAAATATAATAATGTTATGCAAGATTTAGTTGGTGAAGATATAACTACTAATTTGACATCCTCTGCTTTAACATTTAACGGTTGGATGAAAAGCGTACAAAATGACAATATAAATATTCATTCTTATATAGATTTATGGGCTAGAAATTATATTAGAAAATCTGTTAAAGGTGGAAGAGTTTCAGCAAATATAAGAAAATGCATATCGCCATTTTGTAGCATCTTGTTACCAATATTAAAACAGTATTTACCTGGTCGCTACGCTGGTGGGGCTTTGTCCCCTGGAAATAATTTAATAGATTTAATGAAACAGTATCGAGATTTAGGAGATAAAACTGAAATTTGTAAGAAAATTTCAAATCAACTACTTGAACAAAAAAATGAATTTCTAATGGCTTTTGATGCAACATCTTTATATCCATCAGCTATGTATGATGAAAATTCAGAATACCCTAAAGCTGAATCAGCTAGAAAATTTCGTCAAGAAGAAGAGCGGGAAATAGTATATAAATTTAATACTCAAACATTTAGACCTAAAACTGGAATATTCTCTGTTGTGTTTCAATATCCGAATGATATGTTTTTCCAACCAGTTCCTATAAAAGATAAAGTTAAAAATCAAAATAATAATTCTCATGTAAAAGTAATCAGGTTTAGAAATGGTATATGTTATGATGTATTAACTTCTTTAGACATACAAGAAATTGTTAGATGTGGGGGGAAAATCTTACATATTACTGATGGTATAATTTATGAAAAAAATTATCAAGTTTCACCATTTCGAAATTATATTGAAAAACTTTTTAATTTGAGAAAAAGATATAAAACAGAAGGAAATACTGTAGGTGATGAGTTAATTAAATTATTGATGAATTCGCTATATGGCAAAACTGTGCAAAACGATATAACCACTAAATACCATTTATGGAATGAGAATACATTGAGAAAAAATTTCACTCAAGAAGTAAAAGATTATGAAAAATTAAATGATGAACAATATTTAGCGAAAGTAGAAATGGAAGATGATGAATTTCTCAAAACTAATATTGTAAAAGATGAGAAGACGTCATTCATGCCATCACACTTAGGTTCTTTCATTCTTTCTCACTCTAGAAGAATCATGAATAACTTTATTTTAGAAATTAATGGTTTCAAAGAAAAATACATTCATTATACAGATACTGATTCAATATATATTTTCAATGAACTCTTTAATAAATTAGACGCTGCTGGATATGTTGGAGAAGAATTGTGTCAAGGGAAAAATGATTATGGAAATGGTGGAATTATTTTTGCAATGTTTATTGCACCTAAAGTAAAATACTGTATTACTGTAGATGAACAAGGGAGACTTAGTGAAAAGAAAACATTCAAAGGTTATTCACAAAACAAAGTAAAAGTAGAAGATTTTCTAAAATTATATTCGGGGAAAACATTATCGACTACAGTTAATAAACCATGGAAACGATCTTTAGAAACTGGAATTAGTATTCCTGATAAAAATAATAATACTGAAGAAAAAAAATTTTCTGGTCAAATAAATATTCTTAAACGTCAAGCACCTGATGAAAATGAAATTATGTTACCTTATAACGGAGAAGATATTCAAGATGAAATATTTCAAACAATAATCTGTGAGAGTAATTTAAGTGATGATGATGACACGTGGGAATAATAATTTTTTTATTACATCTAAAAATTTTATAACATCTAAAAAATTTATAACATCTAAAAAATTTATAACACATCTAAAATATTTATAACATCTAAAAAATTTATTACATCTAAAAAATTTATAACACCTAAAAAATTTATAACACATCTAAAATATTTATAACATCTAAAAAATTTATAACATCTAAAAAATTTATTACATCTAAAAACTTATTACATCTAAAAATTTTATTACATATGAAAATATATTTATCGAATATTTTGGTATTTTCTATTAAGTTTTATCATATTAAGTTTCATCATATAATGTTTTATCAAAAGATAATTTAAATTTATTTTCACTAACTATTGATTCTTCATCATCATCATCAATTGATTCTTCATCATCATCATAAATTACACTTTTTGGTATAGGATGCCATTCCCTGATAGGATACCATTCTCTTATTGGAATATCTAACTCTAAATTACATCTTTTATCTGATAATAATATAATAGAGAAAAATATTGGTCTTTGATCTCTTTTGGAAAATTGAATAACACCACCATAATCTGAATCACTTTTAGTTTTTATTAAAGATGATAAAATTTTAAATTGATTAGATGTAAATCCTAATTTAAATTTTGTAGACCCGACACATAATTGTCTAACAGTATCTTCAACTATACCATCATTATTATTTTCAATTGTAAGAAAATGAATTTTAGATAAATTTTTATCATTACTAATATTTTTATAATCTTTTTTACCATTTACACCATTTTCAGATGTTTCTGAATCATCATCTATATTATCATCTATATTATTATCATCTATATTATTATCATCTATATTATTATCATCATTATTATCATAAGATTCTTTAAGATCGGGCAAAGCCCTAGAACCTTCAGTTCGTTTATTATGAATATGATTATGGTCATTGTTAATAGTATAAGGTGTAGTCCACATATAAATTTTCTCTTGTTGAGCTAAACCATTTATATAAGATTTTAATAAATTAATATTTAAGTTGGAATATAATCCTATATACGTATCATCATCATATCTTTGCGGCATTTCTAATGTTTCTTGTTTATAAATTGTATCTCTATAATATACTTGACATAATAATTCTTCGTTATGTTTTTTACTCTCTATGTGAATGTTATATTGATTTTGTTCATCAACAAATAATCTAATTTTTTCTTTGGAAAAAGATTTTAATTTTTTAACTAATTCTTTAATATTAATATAATTAATAATTTTAGTTTCTATCCAATCAGTATTACTAATCGGCAAAACTGCTCTAATAAAACCATAAACATTATTATGACCTATTATAACCATATTTTCTTTATTTAATTCCACATAAGCTACATCATTATATTTACTAACAATCTCCATAAATTTAATAAATGGATCACCTGGAAATAAACAATAATTAGTTTCTATAGAAGGTAAACCTTTAGTCTGTTCTCTAAATATTTCGGCTTGTAATTGAAATAAAATATTAACATCTATACATGGATTTGTAATAGTATTATTATTATTATTATTATCAAAACATTTATTTTCAAATCCCGTTGATCTCGTCGAATAAGAAGAACAGGATGATGCGGGCGAATATGATTTTTGAAATTTGGTTTTTCCATTTTTTTATTTTTATTAGAAAAAATTTTATTTTTTTATTTTTATTAGAAAAAATTTTATTTTTTTATTTTTATTAGAAAAAATTTTATTTTTTTATTGTTAAAAAATGATGTTACCAAATGTTGGTGGAGGTGCATATATCCCGAATAATCGTGAATTAGAAATAGAGATAGAAAATTATATCATGAAAACTGGAGACGTTTTATCTGGTCCATTGCATCTTTCTATTCTTCCACAACAAAATACAGAGTTAACAAATAAACAATATGTTGATACACAAATCAATGACTTAAAGGAAAAATATATATACGATGCTTTGGTTCCACTGATGAACGAATTAAAGTTGCTAAAACTTAATGACAAATCATTAAACGAAAAATTATTAAAACTTGATAAAAAGGATAGAGAGCTAGAAGCAGATATAGCAAAACTATTTAAAAAGATTTCAGAACAATCAAAAATTTTAATATTACTTTCTATAAAGTTAAAATCTGCAGTCATTAAAAATAAACATCAGATAAAAATGTTAAAAGAACAATTAGAAGATGAAATAGAAAAACTACCTGAAAGAATTAAAAAAATTTAAAGCAGTTACAAACTACATTCCAAAAAAGTGTTGATGAATTAAGTTCTAAAATTACTCAACAAATGAAAAAGATGAATAGAATAATAAATGAAGTAAACTCACTTAATGAAAAAGTTGATAAAATGAAAACTCTTAAAATCAATTTAGAAAATGAATTAAAGAAAAATTTACAAGAAAACTCTTAAGAAAATAAAGAACAGTTAGATTCCGTTAAAAGACAATTAGATGTTCTTAAAATTAAGTTAAATGCACTTAAAACGGCGTTGAAGATGAATCAGGAGAAAATGCAAGTTAATAGAAAAGAAATTAAAGTACATCACACGCTGCTTGACGCAATAGATAAAGTGCAACAGTCAATTAATAAAGTTATCTCGAAGTTGTTGTCCATTCACAAACGTAAATCTTAACACGTAGATATTTTTCCCAAAAGTCAAATTTAATCCTAAAAAATGCCTATAATTTATAAACACAATCTTAAACATTTTGCTTCAAATCAAAAAATTGCTCATGAACCATCTATGAAATCTGTTTACCATTATAACAATGTAGAAACAATCGGAACACAAAAGTTCCTAGGCACCTCAGGTGCCGTTCAAAAAGAAGGGGCTGGCATCTTTTCTGGTATTGGAAGTATCGTTAACTTAATTAAAAATAATAAAGATTTGATTACATCTGCTGCAAAAGGAGCAGCTGCTATAGGTAGTACAGCTAGTGCAATATCAAATGCTGTTAAGTCTCAAAACGAATTAAAACAACTAGAAGCTATTCGTAAACTTAGGAATGATTCTGAAGAACTAAAAAATTTAAAAAAACTTTCAGAGGAAACAAAAAATAAAATTGCTAACATTGCTGTTGGGGAAACCTTGAGGAGCGGAGCTCCGTCTGATAGTAAACATAATGAAAAAACAATTGAAGAAATAAGAGGTAATGGCATTAATAGCGGAGCTGGTCTAGCAAAATTCTAAAATTATATTTTAGTAAAATTTTTTAGTAATTTTTTTAGTAAAAATTTTTTCTGTCTGTGAGAAAAACAAAAAGTCAAATTATTTTTTATAAAAATGTCTTCGCTTATCGAAAATAAATTTAGATTAGACGATCCTCCGTTCGTCAGTAATAATCAAAAAAAGAATGACTATATAAGAATTGCTATGAATCCCGGATCTTCCAGTAGAGTAAATACTGGAGGTGATTTAATTTTTGAAGTTGATAATCAGCAGAGTTATATATATTTACCTGATTCGTTTTTACATTGTGAATATTCTTTATATAGTGATGCCAATTTTACAACACCATTACCAGAAACCGATAATATTGCACTAGAGAATAATTTTTTTCCAAGATTATTTACACAAATGCGTTTAGATGTTGCAATTCAAAATATAGAAACAATAAGTGATTCTCCAGGTGTAATTGATACAATGCTTAGATTTGTAACAATTGGTGAAAATAATAAAAAGTATGAAATCGAAGGTTGGTTTCCTGATACTAATGATGGTATAATTGTTGATGATTTAACTCACGCTGGAACAGATGCCGCAGGAATTGCGAAAGATGTAGAAAATATTGCAAAACATTTAAATAAAACAAATAATGATGCATATAAAGAAAGACGTGAATTTAACAAAAAAAGTAAACAGACAGTAAATTGGTCATTGTCTCCATTATTCGGATATTTAGATTATGATAAAATATCATATCAATTAAAATTTAAATTAATAATTCATCGTACAGCAAATAATGAATTAATCTTTTTTGGTAAGACTGGAAAAAAAGCATATTTAAAAATTGATAGACTTGAATGGTGGATTAAGCATATTACTCCTAGTTTAGAGATTGAAACAGCTATTGCAAAAAGATTAAATACTAACAAACCAATTCCAGTAAATTTTCTAAAGAGAACTGCTAGTTCAGTAACTTTTTCCGAACAAAGATTTAACTGGCATTTTACTAGAACTGCGAATACCCCAAGATATTTATTATTAACATTTCAAAGAAATAATTCTCCAAGTTTTGATAAGAACAATAATATCTTCCATATTAATACAATTCGAAGTTTACAAGTTTCATTAAATCAAACCCGTTATCCAATTGATCCATTAAGATTCGATGATACCAATAATCAATTTATGGAAGTATATGATTCTTATCGAAATCTTTGTATAGAATTTGGAGTTGAACCACAATTAACTCCTGGAGATTGGAGACATTTATATCCTGTTTTCTGTTTCGATTTAAGTGCACAATCTGAAGATATTATCAAGACTGGCTGTGATGTAACAATTAATATTGAAAAAAAAGATTCCACAACTTCATTGATGGCTTATGGTTTATTGCTAGAAGATGTAAAATATTCTATTGAAATTCTTAATGGAAAGATGGTAAGGATAAGTTAATTAAAATTTTTTCATAACAAGAATAGATTAAAAATTCTTAACTTAAAATCTTTCATAACTAGAATAGATTAAAATTTTTCATAACTAGAATAGATTAAAATTTTTTGGTAACTTAAAATTTTTTAGTAACTTGAAATTTTTTAATAACTAGAATGGATTAAAATTTTTTGGTAACTTAAAATTTTTTGGTAACTTGAAATTTTTTAATAACTAGAATAGATTAAATTTTTTGGTAACTTAAAATTTTTTTATTAAAAATGTCGCAAGCGAAAGGTAATAATAATAAAACTGTTGAATTAAAATTACGTAATATTGTTGACAAAAATACCCATAAAAACTATTACGATTAACAAAAAAAGTATTACATAAGTAAACCAATGATAGAGAATATTCAATTACAAGAAGAAAAGAATGGCGGGATTCTCCCATTTATTCCACTAAATAATAGGTGGCATAGCTGCAGCAGGAAGTGTTGCAGGTGGGACAGCTGGTATTGTCCAAGCAGTAAATAAAAATAAATCAGAGAAGGCAGCATTAGAAGAACAAAAACGACATAATAGAGAGTTAGAGAAAGTTGCTAGGGGTGAAGGAGTAGTAGATAATTTTATTAGAAAATTAAAATTAGTTGATGAAGGAAAACGAGTTCTTAAAAATATTCTCCACAATGTTGATGATTTAATTGGAATTAAAGAAACTAAAGATGGTTCTGGAATATATCTAAGTCCTAGTATGATTCGGTAATAACCTCAGGACCTTTGGTCCGATCGGCTAAAGCCTCTGAACAAAGTTCTATTAGGTAAAACATTTATTTTATCTTTTAAAATGAATTCTACAAATTCCGAAAATTTGATTAAATTAAAAATTTCTAATTTAGATTTATTAAATTATCTATTAAACAAAAATAAAAACTCAAATTGTCAGCATATTGGAGGTGACAAGAACAAAGTTCCATACCACTTCGGTGGTGACATACAAAAAGCATTAGAAAACTTTCCTGGATTTATTTGGAGTAAATATTCGAAAGAAAAACATCTTCCTGGTCATTCATATACTGGTCCAGGAACTCGATTAGATATAAGACTAGATGAGAATAATAATCCGAAACCAGGTGAAGAACCGATAAATAGAGTAGATGCCGCAGCTTACAGGCATGATTTAGCTTATCGAAATCATGATCTAAGTTCTCGACATGCAGCTGATAAGAAGATGATTCAAGAATTAGATAGTATTCAAAATCCTACATTTAGAGAAAAAATTGAAAGAATGTTTGTTAAGAAAGCTTTACAAGCTAAAATATTATTCGGTCAGGGTTTAAATGAAACGACAGCAAATGAAACGACAGCAAAGCTGTCTGAGAGCAACGCTCGAACCTACGCGTCCGAAATTCATAGCGAATACAGAAAGCCTAAATATTTATTGAAAGTAAAAGTATTTAATAAAGATGATATTTGGAGTGCTGATCTTATTCATATGCCGAATGAAAGGGACTACAAATACGCATTGACCGTTATAGATTTATATACACGATACGCTTGGGTAAAGCCTTTAAAAAATAAAAGTGGTCTATCAGTTAAATATGCGTTTGAAGAAATCTTTAAAGAAAGTAATAGAAAGCCAAGGAAATTGTTTGTGGATAAAGGATCGGAATTTTATAACAGAAACGTTCAGCCACTATTTGAAACTTTTTATTCAACTGAAAACGCAGGAAAAGCTGTAGTGATAGAAAGATTCAATCGGACGTTAAAAAATAAATTATTCAAGAAATTTACTGAGCAAAGAAATCAGAAATGTTTGAAGATATTACCAAGAGTTGTAGAAGAGTACAATAATAAAGTTCATTCTGGTATTGAAGAAACTCCAAAGAATGCTTCTGACGACCCTGATTTGATACGAAAGAAAATATTCGAGAATAATAATTTGAATGAGAGTAATCCGAATTTGCAGAAACTTAAGCCGAAATTTAAAATTGGAGATAGAGTTAGAATATTTAAATATAAGAATAAATTTGAAAAAGGCTTCGTCGGATACTGGAATAAAGAAATATTTGAAATTTGTAAAATAAATCAAACTTATCCGTTTACTTATGAAATTAAAGATTTAGATAATGAGGATATCAGAGGCCGTTTTTATCAAAATGAATTACAACGAACTGATTTTTAATTATCATTATTATTATTATTATTTTTATTATTAGGCGTAGCCATAGAACCTACGGTTCGTTCAATTCTAACATAATATCAAGAAATGATACTCCTTTTTGTAATTTAAATAAAACATAAAGACATAATTGACCGCAATATGTAGTTCCTGGTTTTTGAATTTGAAATGTATTATAAATTCCATTGCCAAGTAATTTTTTGACTTCGTTTGTAGGTGGAAGTCCGTATGAGTCAAAATAATAATTAGAACAGTTTATATTTCTTTGTCCTGCTGATCAATGTACACCTTTTTCATCTGACGTATGAAGATTTGTTATGAAATTTACAGTTTGAACTTTGTTCCGGGAACTGAAGGTTCCTGTTGGCCTATTTTTTAGGAATTGTAATTCGTCTCTCATTAGAACATGAAAATTCTTTATTCCTAATTGATTTGCGATTTTCTTTAGGTCGAAATTTGTTGTCGTTTGTGTTCCATATAATTTCAAAAACTCATTTATGTTGCTCATTTTATAATAAAAAAATTTCTTAAGGGATCCCTAGAAGTCAGAAGGGAGGGGGTATTGATTTAAAACTTTTCTCTAATGATGTCTTTCCTTACTACTTATTCGATTTTGAAATGATTATACTATAATTATTCTAATCTATATTGTTTTATATATTTCCATTTTCTTCATGAACTTCATTTGTAAAATATGTTTCATCGTTAAAATGATTGTTTAAAATTGCCATAACAACTAACCCGCATATCGGCGTTTATGCGTTCTGTGTTCACAAGAAGAATTTTATTGTCATTTGCTTTTATTGTCAATGCACTCTTATGTGCTTAATCTATTCATGTCTTCACAATGGGAAGTACTTTACTACCCGTATGTGCTTGGCAAACGCTAAATGAATTTTGAAAACAGACTTTACAAATGGATTTTGAAAACAGACTTTGCAAATGGATTTTGAAAATAGATTTTGAAAACAGATTCTGAAAATAATTTACGTAGGGGTAAATTGAAATGTCAAAACTTTACGCACGCGTAAGTTGAAATGCCAAAAGTTTACCGATGAGTAAATTGAAATGACAAGAGATAGCACGATAATTTTAGGGGAAAGCTGCTAGATGTTTCTCTCTCTTCAATTATCAGCCAGTGTACGGGTTCATTGAATAATTTTGAGTTTATGAGTTACAATGATCTTCTAGTTCACACAATTAGTACTTTAAATAATGTTGAGCATACAATAACGAAGAATGACTAAGTAATAATTGCGTCTTCTTAATTTATCATAATGCTCTAATCTTAATAATAATTGAGAACCATTTCACCTGTTTTTAATTGAGATAACGAAGGATATATTCTTGCGGTTTCATCCACTTTTGTTTCTTCCATTTTTAAAGAAATATTTTTAGTCACATGATATATTTTGAAAACCTGAAAGATGGATAAAATTCATGAATTTGAAATTCTTAACTTTTATGATTTTCGGTGTCCTGGAACGGTCATGATTTAAGCGAGAAAATTGTTATTCTCAAATTTTGAGATTCTTAACTTTTATGATTTTCGGTGTCCTGGAACGGTCATGATTTTAAGGGTGAAAATTGTAATTCTCAAATTTTGAGATTTTGAAAAATTTGAAAAATTGGGTATTTTTAAAAACGCTTAAATTTTCGCCCTTCGGCCTTCGGCCACGTGAAATTTGAAGTCTACCTAAATTTTTGAAATTTTTGAAATTTTGATTTTTTGAAAAAACCCGCAAAAGTGTGACATCCGGCGCAAGCGAAGCGAAGCAAAGCGAAGCGAAGCGTCGCGCCAGATGTCACACTATATACTACTATCGCCACAGACCAACAATTTTGAACCTAAGAGCCGGAGTGTTGTGAAGGTCGAATTCATAAACTAACAATGAATTAACAAATCAAAATCAAACTATTCTAGAAGTTAAAGTGCCGTTTAATGATTCGGGAAGAGACATCATTTTTTGGCAGCGAAAAAAAGAAAGGAAAAACACAATTTGTTAATACATGAAGAATTGTAGTTGGAGCAATACCTGCGAGGATCGAGAGGAAGAACGTTTTGATCTGTTGCAAACAGCTTGATGATCACTAATCGTTGAGCCATTGATCTTTGTACAAGCTCCACTTCAGCATAATGGAGATGGTCTATTTTTCGACTTTCGTTTTGTCTAGTTTTTATAGATTTGTGCAAAAAATTCGCAAAATGCCGGTTACCTGAAAATCATGTACGATATGCTTATACAAAGTAATGCTAAATAAATATTTATTAATATCGGCTTTTGGCACCAGCGATTAATCTTTCTAAACTAACATTTGTTTATCTTTACCCGATAACTTTTAATTACGGCACGAGTGGTAAGCTATATTTACATGTATTTGTACATCATGTATGGATCTCGAAAGAAGGAAACACTACACAAAACAGAATCTATTGTATCGCACTTCACTTATTCTTTTAACCATGAAAGGGACGCCGGCTGGCGGTCAGTGCAGGTGGTGCTCTATTGAAGGTCGTGGTTCGAGATCTGATTTTACGGCATGTATTGAAAATATAGCTATGTGATATCTGAATAAACTTGATGGGCTTGGTATTGAGACTTGATTACTTCAAATAGTGTTGTAATTGCAACCATGGAAGCAATGATGAATGCGCAGAAGTAGATTGTTTAAGCGTGTCACTTTACTAGAAATGCTAACTGATTCAAACCGATGGCACATGCAGGAGCTTATTTTGCGGGCAAAAAGAAATTCCTATTACCTTACTCAGATAGGAAGAATATACATTTATTGCTTGCGGATTGCTATGAATTCCTTCAAAATAAACTGATCGCCACGATTCAGACTCGAAGAATTCAGATAATTGTGTACAAGCTTTGTCGATAAAGTCGGTCTTTCCAATCAGTGTTTAAGAAGATAGTAGGTACACGAAAAAACGCTCACTAACTTCTCAGGAGAACTTGTAATCATGTGTGCCTCTTTGCTGTGTGATCCAGTTGTTAATTAACAGTCACTGAAACGCACAATTTGGTGTGTTGAATTGACTGCGTATTGTTCGATAGCTATGGTATTATGTCAACAGATTGTGTCACTTCATTAGCATTACAGGTTGCGATGTTTCTCCTAGACAAGCAGAAAAAGAGACGACCTGTTTAATTCTCTAGATGAATAGGATAGAAATCAGATAGTTTCACTTTCATCAACATTAGAATCAACAATTTTAATTGAAAGAATATATTCAAAATTCTGAGATTAGAATGAAGAGAGAGAAGAATGTAGAAGGGTAGAGATTCCCCCATGGCTCCATCATCATATCGTCATTAGAGGGGCGGCTGTCGTCACGCGCAGTACATCCACATGTGGGAATCGCCACGGACGCCGCACCTTGGGCATGGCGCCATGTCAGTTCGTGTGGAGTGACGCCAATTACTGTACATATGCCGGTGGTCGCTCGGTTTCATGAGAAGAACATGAGAAGTCGAATGTGATAGACTCTTGAAAATATCCAGATAAGTTGAAAAATTAAGTATCGTAGCGAGCTCTAAGAACAGAAACATGACACTTTTTAAAATTTCTCATCATCCTTCCACTTTCACGGCTGTGCTTCGATTTTTTAGTCCTAAAATATTTGACAAGGAAATAAATGATTAATATGAATGCAAAATTCTGCTTTGTTTCATTTATTTCGATGAAATCTCCAGGTCGATGATTTATCCAGATAGAAAAATTATCTAATAGTCCTGGAGCTACTGACACTTTCTTCCTAAATTCGCGCACAAAGGGCTTCATAGCATGGATTTTGCAGATCTTGAAACACAGAATACAAAAATCAAATTCTTGAATATCACAGCCAGTCGCTTTCGGATATAGGTAAGGCTGAAGGATTCCCATTGGAATATAGTGGAAAATTCAAGAAATATACCGTAAAACCTCTATTTGAACGGCACCTCTAATATAACGACACTTTGATGAATTTATCTCTTACATCAATTAAATGACTGAAATAATCTTCTGCAAAACGTGTAAAACAGGAAAATAGTTTGTAGAATGCTATGGAGCTATTTTTAGAGACTGGGAAGTCCCATTCAATGGACTTGAAATGATTGTCGATGCCTGGTATCAGCTGCCGAAGGATCTGATCATCAAGTCATTCAAAGGATGCGGACTGACCAACGCATTCGACGGCTCGGAGGATTGCCAGATCCATTGTTTCAAGCCAGACTCGGACGGTCCAATTCAGACTGGTTTGCAACTTCTCCGGCAAGCCCGAACCAATGTTGGTGTCGAACGTGGAATCAATCAGAAATTTGGCGATGATGCAGAAGGTGATGCGAATGACGAGGACAGCTACAACAGCGACGTGTCACTTGATTTCTAACCAGTGATTACCGGTAACCTGTGTTTGTTAACTTTTGTCAAATAGATATATGCAGAGTTTTTATGTTGCATCTATAACATTTACAAATTTAAGATAAAAATTACTGAAAATTTCATCTCTAAATTCTGATCAGCTAGTCGAAAAATAGAACGGCACCCTCTAATTGAACGGCACCTATAATTAAACGGCAGTGCGGGGAAAGGTTTGAAAAATAGAGCGGCATGCCGTTCAAATAGAGGTTTTACGGTATATGGATTATGAAGCACTTGGCAATTTTCGTACATATTCTTTTGAAGAAAAGAAACTTTTTATCAGAATGCCATGAAATTTGAAACATGATTGAGCTCAGAACATTAACTTCGATGTTGAAGTGAGTCACATGATTCAGTATTTGATGTTTGAAAGCCTCTACAAAATGAGTAAAATCGCCAAAATTAAGTCAAAACATGAAATTTACTTATTTTGTACAGCCTCTCAAACATCAAATACTGAATCATGTAACTCACTTCAACTTCTATATCAAAGACACTCAAGAATGTGATTTTTATGGTGAGATTATCAAATCCAAATGCGATCAAATCCTATGATTTTACGATTATTATTTGTTCTATGCATGTGATGAAAAGTTTTGAATATATTGTCTTGGCTATTTTTCATGTTTTGAATGTAGTTGGAAAGAGCCAATATTGAAATATGGTGGTTTTATTTTCTTCTTGTTATTTCTTACTAATAATAACAAAAAGAAAATAAAACCACAATCTTTCAATATTAGCTCTTTCCAACTACATTCAAAACATGCGTTGAAAAGTTGATATCAACATAGCTACAGTCCCTGTTCAACTTTATAGTCCTTGGTCAACTTTGCAATCTTAACGGTTAACACTTTGCAGTTCGTGAACTTTTATGCTGCAAAGTATATTTACTTCATAATTCTATTTTCTATGCATAGGCAATAATAATAATGATGATTTATTAACTTTCAATAGATGAAACAACATTTCAATTAATCATTAATTATAATAGAAATATTATGCAATTCTAAGTATGGCCACAGACTTCTTAATGTCATGGTATGGCCGACAAATATGACAATGAGATATCTAGCATATTCCAGATGGAGATGCATACATGGAAATAAATTACCTTTACTCGATTAAAATAGCTATTTTCTTGAGAGAGGAAATATCAACTTTTCCTCCCGCAGCTATGGTCTACAGCCCGAGCGCAGGAAGCTGAGGGAGGAAACGTTTATTTCCTCTCGAAGGAATGTAGCTTTTCATTTTGTGATTTTTAGATGTCTATTGTTGATCAAAAAATTGATCAGTCTAAAATTGATGGTTGCGTCGCGATATCTATGAATGAGTAACTCAAATGACTACATGGATATCTTGGTAGTCTCTGGCTGATAATGACTTGTTTGCAGACTTCTATGATTTGTCCATTATAGGAGTTTACATAGAAAGTTAACTGTGGGAGGAAAAGTTAGCCTTCTCATCCCGCGGGACTGAAAAGCTGATTTTTTCACCCGGCAGCTTGCATAAAAGAGATATCTTTTCACTCCCACACAAACTGAAAAGTCCTTTTCAGTACTCAGTGATATCGTTGTCTCGATCGCTGAGCTGTCTCGACAACGACATCGATCCTCGTCTACTGAAAAGTTGACTTTTTAATCTTCGTGAAAATAATGATACCAGCCAAAGTGATTACCATTTACCAAATTTTTTGATCCGTTGACCAACTTCCATCGCTGATAAGAAGTCTGACTCCGCTCCTTGATCGCATTTTATTCCTTATGTTTGTCCCGATGTTGTTTATATTGAAATGTTTTGATAACGAACTCATATGTAGTAAGAGATTCTCAGAAAAATGTTTTCAACGTAAAGCTGAGAGCAATGTCACTCGAAGCTGTAAAATTCTCAAAAGAGAAGTTATTCAAGGAAAATTCAATAGATATGAATGTTTTACATGTCACCCGAACGATTATTACTTCTTCGCAAGTTCAATTTTTCTCGAAAGAGGGAGAGAACTCGGTCATATATTGCTCAAATGCTCTCAACGCAAATTTGTCCTAGATTGTGGCAATTAAAAAGAAAATCGCAATGATCCTGAGAAAATTTTATGCATGTGTTTCAATGGCGACATGATTTCCTTAAACTGAACAAGTGCTGTTCACAAGTTATCATAATGTTGCATTCAATCCACCAGGTACAAACCAAGGTTTTTATTTTCACATGATTCATGTCGGGTGTGCGGACGAAGGACAGTGGCGAATTTGAGGGAGGAAGGGGTTGTTCCTCCCATTTTAGCTCGTCCTGCAAGCTGCAAGCGAGTGATAGTGGTGCTTTGCTACCTAAATGTGATAAAAATAAGCAATCGAAATCTAAAATCCACAATATTTAATTGTTTAAAAGGGCTAGATGAGAAATACCGGTAGATACCTAAATTTGAGCCCATTTTAGTACGGTCCTTATCGGGGCAAAAAGCATTACGGCAATGGTGCGAAATGACTGTTTTATCGGCTGTACGATGTGCGATGCGACAAAAAGCTTTAGAAATGGCATATATGCATATATGATATGAAGCATAATTCACTGATATTATATGGCAAGTTTCAAGAATATTCATTCAGTTGTTTCTTTGAAAAAATTGTTCAAGATGAGAGAGGTAATACAGCAATTTAATGCAGTATTATCAATCCAAGTGGAAGAAAAAATATTCACATGAAGACTGATGGGGCATCAATTGATAAACACCTGTAGAATTCATGACTATTAAGAAACCGAATATTGCACTGAGGAAATGGCTATTAAAAATGCCCATTCATGTCAACAACGCTCTTCGAGTAATTCACCAGGCTGAAACTACAATATGGATCTATTGCAAATAATTAACAGAGGGCATCTTAGGACCAACTGGAATCGATCATCGCATGTCGGTCGATGTCAAAGATGTTGTCAATGTGCATTGTACGAGTATAACATACGCAGTATGTGTTGTTTGTTTTTATTTGCTTAAGACAATTTTATATCAAATTTTCTGATAGTACATATTTATTTTTTTTGTTGTATCATGTAATTTCTTATCACAAAATTGCATATACATGTTAGATTATTGCCAAGCTTGGCAATCGCGTCTGGTTTTCATTTGTATTATTCCTATATAACATGCGCTCTTCAAATAATGTATAATAATCAATTGACATAAAGTAATTCAATAAAGTCTAATTGAAAGAATTGTATCAGCAGTACTCTTATTTACAACTCCGTTTTGCAAAACATCTGAAAAAGTGGAATGTTAGACTAGGCCCTACTTGTTGCAATTTGGACGTTGTCTTTAGACATAAATGTCTTGATTTGTTATTAAAATGCGTTTTAGTTCTGTAATTACTAAAAAGAGGCAATGAAAAGGACTATTTGTTGTTCGCTTACAAATCTTTTCAAATTCATGCAATATCAGCTCATTTTCTCTGGCTTCGTTGCACACAAGGTAAAAACACGTCTATTTCCTATCTAGCCCTTTATAATATTAAATATCTTTGCTAAAATCCCATTTATTTGTCAATGAGACCTTCATGCTACGGGAAGATATCATAAATGGAATTCTCTTCTACGTATTTTTTGCAACAAATTATGCATGTACGGCACACATGGGCGTCTTGAAATCAGTGGTCCGGGCTTTTTCTCAGCAAGATGCCGGAAAATCCGAGTCATTTATAAGTCTGATCGAACTGTGCACATTAAACCACAAGTTAGTGTAATTGGCTCTCAAAACCAAAAGAGTGGATCTTCATTTCTTCACAAATGAAATTGTAAGATTTTGTTCCTATCTTGTGTGACGTTTTCACTATACAGTGACATGAATGACTTAAAAGTGATAAAATCTTCTCTCCTGAGTGTTTAGGACAATAGAAACTGGCCGAAATGTGAGGGATCAAAGCATTGATGAAGCGACGATCATTTCCCTGCTGTTACGACAAACCTCTCTGCGTGGTGCTGTCATCGCACGACATGTTTGCAGGAGAATCTAAATTGTTTACTTAATGCATCATCTTGGAAAGAGGAAAACAGCAGCGGGGATTCGTAAACAGTCTCAAGTGCTGATTTGAAGGGAAGAGAAAGTGAATAGGTAACAGTATTACACCAACTTCGATGCGGCATACATACCACAGTGTCTGCGAATGTGAATAATGATGATAATAGTTATTTAAGTAACTAGTGCGTGTTTGCTTCTTTACAGCATTCCACGAGTTAAATATCATAAATCCCCGGACCCGTTGGGTGAGGACCATTTAAATCTAACGAGTTCGAATGCTATGATGAAGCAATCTCATGCACGAGTTGCGTAGAGAAGTTTATTTGCCGACGTGCTATGATGATCAAGGACAGATTGTGATTGACATGTCTATATCATTATCAAGAGCCATAGAAATTAATAATACCATAAAGTGGAAATAATATTATCCACTTCTATGTCAAGAGCATTTGAATAGAAATTTCGCCTGACCAATCGTGAAAATGTCTATTCACAGATCAAGTCTGTACCATAGAAATTAACAATACCATAAGAAAGTCCACTATCATCCACTTCTATGGTCTATACTAAAGCAGGACAAGGGCACTCATAATTGGCATAGATTACGCTCCTTCCAGTGCATTGGAGTAAATGTAGGACTAGTATCCACTTTTAGAGGACATAAATGCGTAGATTCCGAGGACACGTTAGTTCAATACATGCAATGCATGCACGGAGACAAATAAATAAATGTACGTCTGCTTGTTCATATTGTTAGAATGATTCTCATTCGGTTTTTAGTCCAAAACAGGCGGTCTTCGTTGGGGAGGGGGTCATTATGCATCATTCCAAAAGGCAAGAAAATGCGTCACTCCATCAATTTTAAGATTTATTTACATTTTACTTTTTAGACATAAAGTTCCCTGAGGCGATTCGTCACAGTGGACAGTCTGAAGGGGTGCCCACCTATTTCACCTACTGAGATTGCCCACCATTTTTTCTTACCTGGAAAATTGTAAGACAAGTGGGTACAAATCACTAAGTGAAAAAATAATGAAATTGAATAATCTCAATAATAATCAAATTGATGCATTGTTCGCAAGTTCCTATTCCATTCAATTGATTGTTCGCAAGCTTCTACTTCAATTAATTGATTGCTCTAAAATTCCTATTTGAATTCATTGGTTACTCACACTTGTTTATTTAACTTCAACAAATGAAACACAAGAACGTACTAATCTGATTTCTCTTTCTCGTGGTTTGAAGATTTGATTGATCCATTCTTTGTGGCATTCTCTCTCATGTTCTGTGCGGCCTCAGCAACAGTGTCCCCAGGGACACGCTATACATCACAGGTGCTTTGACAGCTTCCATCAGCTCCGAAGTCAGCGATCCCCAGAGTCTCACAATCTGTTGACAAATGAGAACAGGGGCCGGGATCTTAGCATTCCGAAATGTCCCTTCTGAGGTTTGGCGGCGACGTTTGGGGCTTTGCCTTCTTTTGTGTATCAGCGACACGTAAATCACCGTTGTGTTCAGTCCTTACCGCGCCCCCTGCTTCGTCTTTCATTTCGGTCTCCACTCAAATACAATCATTTTACGGTTATATTAGCTAAGACTTTTCATTCATTGCTGCTAATCTCATGATTTTCGAAATTAATTCGAATACATGCAGTACATTGCATTTCATATTTTTGAATTTTGCTTTGGATGGAGAAAGATGAAAAGCAGATTGAAATGTACTCTTGAGAATCTGGTACATTCAGTCATTCACAATACGTCTGTCTGTATTAGTGAGGAGCGACCAATGAAGCTGATTTTTTACAATTGCACTGTAAACCGTAGACCGACAATTATCCTACAAAATTACTGACAAAATCAACCGGCGATTGTCACCTCCAATATCCTGCGATATTCTACGAATTTGTATCTTTTCCACCGACATCGAAACAGATGCTTTGTATGCAAATTATCTAAACAAAAACTGTTGAATATTGATTGATTTTTTTCGATTAGTGATTGCTTGACTTTTGGGCAATCTGTATTATTGTGTGGCAAAACCACGATTTATTTTGATGTAATTTAATTAATTACCTACATTTTTGATAAAATTTGAGCTATAATTCATTGCTATTCATTTTGTCGTTTTTCGTCAGATATTGTAGATGTTCACTGGCAATCATCCTACAAGAACTAACAATGACCGACAAAATAGATTTTGTAGGATAAATGTCAGTCAATTGTCAGTCAGCGGTTTACAGTGATGCCGACAGATGCGCGCGTGAGTTTGTGTGCGAGTTCAAATGTGTTCTTGCGATGTGCGTGCAAGCATGAAGTGATTTTGTAAGTGATACAGAAACTTGCGAAATTTCCAATACGCATAATCATGAAAATTTCCTTTATTCTGAATCCTCGCCCCACTGAGGTATTTTCGAACGCGATCCACTGGGGGGCTGATCTCTAAAAATATTACATTAATTTCGCCAAACCACACGTCAATCGAATGGCATTGAAAGTGGATTCAGAAAACATGATTTCTTTGATTTTCAAAGTCATCCCTGTACCAAGGTGAAGGTCAAAGTTCGAAAGTGCCAATTTTTAACAAATTTCATTGAAATTTGAAATGAAAAATGAAATGGAAAATGACAACAACAACAAAACACCAATCGAAAGATCTTGTCAAAGTGGCTACTACAGGGATAATTATCAATCGCTATGAGATTACATCATTGCATTAGATGAGATGAATTCCGAAATCACTTTACATAAGGACAGTTGGTTGCCGCAACACGTTAAAAACAACTATGTTTATACTTCCAAGAGTCGTATTTCTAGTAGATGTTCCTCATCGCCCCTAAAACAAAAGTCCATATACAAATTTAAAAATAGATTAAGGAAAAATAATTACAGTAATCGTGACCTTAAGCCAAGAATTAAATGTAAACCTAGAAACAATAAACCATAACGAAAATAATGTAAAATTCTCTATTAATTTTATTAATGATAGCTGTAATACAAAATTGAATCGTTTGATTAATAAATATAAGTTGCCCGTAACGTTGATAAGTAAACCCAATAAAACTACTATTCAATACTTTTCTCGTAAAACTAATTATAAACATGGTAACTGTGAACTGTGTGATACGATCGACTGTAATTATCCGTGCGAACACAAGCGTAGCCTAGCCCTTAGGAATAAAATCAGCGCTCTTGCGGAGCACTCTAAAAATGAACATAGCGATAGGTTGACCATTTCTGACTTTAGTGTGCACTTTTTAGCGAAACATAAATCACCTTTAGAAAACAGATTAGCTGAGGCCCGCTTCATCCGCGAGAACAGACCGGAGCTCAATCGCAAACAAGAGCTGGTCGCCTGAGCGATACTCCGCTATGCGGTGTCGGGATTTGTCAAAGGCTGCTATTTAAGGAAATCACACAGTACTGCTGGTCTTCTTCTAGCACTGACGCTGTGACTGGGTCACGAAACGTTTGCTGTTTTGTAAACTATTTTAATTTCTTTTATTTTACTTTGAAACAGTCGTAATTAAAGGGAGTGCCTACATTGATTTCTTTTCTTGATCGACGATGAAGAACTACCTCCCCAATTCGGTGAATTTTTATCGAGACATTGAGGCTAAAAGCAACATGATTCTGAACATTTTCAAAAATTGCTGATCAAATGCAGAACTAAAAAGCTAAAAAAAATAAAAAAATCATATTTCAAATCTCAAACATGCATGCATAATGAGCAGCTAATTTCAAATTCAAAACTATGCATTTGTGAATATCTTTACATTGATATAGGAAGAATTCATTTTTTCATCTCAGCCTATTTCATCAAGAATTGATGCCGTAATATGCATTAGAAGTGAATATATACCAAAACCAGTCAAAATATTCCAAACATTCACATTTTAAAATTGATCTCACGACAAAAGTATAGCGCGAAATATGTTTTCCTTCGAACAAAAGTTGGATAATACGTTAAAAGTAAGCTAGTAGGAATCTGGTGGTCACAGCTTCCTTTGTTTAAAAGATGTGTTCAAAAATTCGCTAGGGGGAGAGACCACGCCCTGGCTGCGGCGAGGGTTAAGTGTCTAATTGTCTTGATTTTCCGACGAAAGTAATAACGAAGTAATACATGTAACACTGTCGTTTCCGAGAATGTCAAAGACACAAAACTATGCATTGTATGGATGGTTTAGCTGATAATTGCTGTCTAAGATGCGAGCATTGAAAGCTGAATGGAAACTACAGGCACGAAGACTAATGTACTCGAGAAAAATTCTCTTCCGTTCATCTAATTCTCTGAAAAACAATTCAATTGCGCAATTTCTAAATGTACGAGTACCTTCTTCTAAAACAATATTTCGTCATGATTAAGACTTGAAAACATCATTTTGAATAGAATCTTCAATATGTTGCCAAATGTCTCTTGAAGATCAATTATGTTTGTTGTGTCAATTATTCACAACTCTTAGCAATATTTTTGTCAGATGAATGCATGAGCAGTAAAATACAAGGATTTTGACAGTCATAAGACATTGAAAGTTTGCATGCGATGAACAGAATGTTAAAGCTCTGTCTATACGTATTTACGGAGCAAGTTGGTGCAATATTGTGTTCTTAATGAACTCACCAATGCTCAAATGAGTGTGTGACTTTTGGAAACTGATGCACATGTATGCTGTTCTCCAGAACCAGAAAAAAAATCAACAAAAAATGTCGCAAATCAACCCATTGCGTACTTGATCAAGCTAAATCCATGCAGGTACTTAAATCATGAATGTAACATGAATTTATCTCAAATTTTATCAATCTGATTGGCCTGAGAATGTAGAATCAAGTAAAATCAGATTGGAACTCCCTCAATAGTATTTGCGGACTTGAACAGAACAGATTTTTGCTTTTTTGTTCTGCAATATTGTTATTGTATGTTCTTAGCTTGTTTATTTAAAGGAAATTCATTCTTGCATTTTTGTCATCTACAGAAAACCTTCATTGGCATGACAAATTCTATCAGGATAATGACAAACTTCCATGTATTCCTAAGCTACGTTTCTTGGGAATTTTTTGACGAATTTGCGGAAATTAGAGGACATAGCATCGATGCATATATTGAGAAGTAATTAATCCAAATATCTTGCTGTGTCATCAAAAATATCAGAATTTCGATGCATGATTGTACAACAACAGCCGGACATGTCTCACAGCAGTTGGCCTTAAAATGACATCGACACCTGTGGCTAGGTCCGTGTACATGTCAAGTGAACAGAGATTGCATCATGATGATTCTGAATAACAGAAAACAGAAGGAGAAAGGAGCTTCAATCGTCTGCTAAAGCGACTAAGAATTGTCTTATTGTCACTGCATCGGCGTGCGCAGACTTTTAGACGGATTGACCAAGGACAGACCTGCTGGAATGCCGGTGCCAGGAACCTATGTTGATTCCTTCGCTCCTTCTCTTTAACAGTCAGCATCGATTGCTTGGAACTTTCTTACGATGGCGGGATATAAAGCATGCGCAATACTGTTATTATATTGGATACCCATTGCTCTTTAATATTAAGTACGAGTATACATTCACAGTGTATAAAAAATTAATTGTAGATGTTTCTATGAAATATGATTGCACTTCAGTTAAAAGAAAAATATTAATAAGATGCCTACTAATCAAACTCACGCAATGCCTGAGTTGACCATAAAACGACAGGTTAAAGCCTAGAGTATTAAGATTTGGAAGAATCAACTTATCATAAATGCGAGTACATCAGTGATGGAACATTATGCCAATATGATGCATGATACGTTGAAATTTTCTTCATGATCAAAAGCGACAAGTTAGTGAAATTTCGACGGGCATTCATTGAATATCACTTTAAACACATTGTACTGAAAGCGGTTTACAGTGCAGGCATGGTGTTCATTTTATTTCGTCTCATCTCAATGCTTCTCGCCTGATTTCTAGTCTCAGTGCTTCTGGCCCTATTTCGGGTTATTTCGCAAAGCTTCAATTTTGCTGCAACTTATTCTTGAAATTTGCAATCAGCAAGTTCGAGATATTTCGACTGGCATTCATTAAATATCACTTTATACACACTACTGACAAATCGCCTGAGCTAGTGCACCTGAAATAATTGCTAAATGCTGCTTTTTGCAGAGACAATGCAAATAATATCTGTTCAATAGAAAAACAAATAAAATGAACAATAATAATGAATAAAATATAAATATATAAATAAAATGATAAATAAATCGAATAATGAATGCTGCATTTTGCAAACAATATGTAAATAGAATCTGTTCCCATATTTCAACTGAGGATGCAACTTAAATTATAATTATTCTGCTTACATTGTGTTTGCAAAAAAATACATTTATTAATTATTGAAGGCACACTTGCTTTGATTTGTCAGTAGGAATTTCACTAACTTGCTAATTGCAGATCACAGATTTACCCGGGCATGGCTGCAACTGAAAATAGGGAGTTGTGTCGATGTTGAGAGATGTGAACTAGGCTTGCTGATGATTCCTAATGTTAGATAAAATGGCAGCTATTCAGGTCTGTTCCCATTTTTCAAATGAGGATGCGGCTCAATATTTAATTATTTTATTTACACAGAGACAGACATTCTATATAGATCTCGGGGCCGATCCGGCTCTGCTTGCTTTGTTCCTATAACGCATCGGTAATGAAGAAGTAAAAAATCACTGTGCTATAACATGCTTAGCGTGTACAATAATTTGATTTATAGCATGTAATCTATATCCGCATGAAAATTCTTGCGGAACATTTTCCTGTTTCATCCCCGGCTGCAGGGCCGGTTGGTACACCCCCTCGCGCATCTGTGTCAGTATATTGCAGTATTTTATTGAGTTAATGCACAAATGAAAACAATCATATATTCACATTTTAGACATAATGCATGCGTGGAAACGCAAATATTAGATGAAGAGCAAAACTTTTCCCATCTGCCAACTCGGTGAGCTTATCTTCATTGCTTTTCAGAACCTAGCTCTTGATCAAATTTACATTGACTTTCAGTTGAGTTGGATCTGCTACATTTTAAGCAAGATATCTACACTAACCAAATCAAATAATTCAGAAGTTTGAATTATTAATCTCACCCTACTGTAACCTGTACTCTCACCCATTAAACTATGCCAGTTTATCTAGTAATGTATTTTTTGCTATCTAGAGATCTCATTAAATCCCGTAATATCCCTGTCCCTGTTAAAACGAGGGGCAAATTAACTACGCATAGAAATC
This sequence comes from Prostheceraeus crozeri, assembly GCA_907163375.1. Taxonomy (NCBI): domain Eukaryota; kingdom Metazoa; phylum Platyhelminthes; order Polycladida; family Euryleptidae; genus Prostheceraeus; species Prostheceraeus crozeri. The sequence continues at coordinate 184,722 of CAJQUW010007876.1, forward strand.
CCTCATATTGAAAAGAATCCCCTCCCCGAATAGAGATCAACTATAACATTGTTAATCTGTCCCTCCCCGAATAGAGATCAACTATAACATTGTTAATTTGTCCCTACCCGAATAGAGATAAACTGGCATAGTTTAAAACGGTTAAAGGAGTTTCATTGATATTTGCTGAGATATCTCGGCCAATTATCTGTCAAAATTCCCTCGGGCTATGCCCTCGGGAATTTTAACAGATAATTGTCCTCATTATTTCAGCAAATATCAATGAAACCTCCTTTAACCATTACGCAAAATTCACAATTTTTATTTAGAAAACAGTGGTACAACTTATGACTTCGAAAATAACACTGAACATTTATTTCTTCATCTGCAAATGTTTCGTAACTTTGAAACTAGTCAACGACTCATAATTGCGAGTTTGTGAGTTAGTTAAAAGTTTCCTTCTTCAACCTCCTCCATGAAATATTTTAAGCATCGAATGAGACGAATCTGCTGTATTGTATTTCCTGCTAATGGACGAACGGGGAAAGCTTTCAGCAGCTTTCTTTGCACCTCAAATTAGATTTAAATTAATTGCATTCGCTCACTGATGAGTTTTGCCCAGTCGACCATTAAGGAGTTGATGAAAATGAGGGTGAGCAATCCATTATACAGATATAACAAGCTTGCAAAACGATGCCGATTGCGACACTTTCTCTTATGAATCACATACTATTCGGAATGCACTCTTGAACATTTTGCGGTGTTACAGCACGACATTGCTCATTTTTGAAAGCATTTTTGAATTAAGAAAGTAAAGATAAATCTAGCACATCTTGAAGTAAAATGGATAGCTCAGCACTGATGACAAAAGTGCACATGCGTACTTCATTGGTTAATTACGAGCACATTGCTTCAAAGAAATCCAAGAAAATATACAGCGGCAATTTAGATAGCGGAATATAAGTTGGTGAATCTTCACTGCTAATGTGTCAGATATGCAGTAAAAATGCAAATTTAAGTTAAGAAGAATTCAATCTAGTTCCGGGACAACACGAAGTCACAAGTAGAAGTGAGACCCTCTGAGCAATATTGGCATTTTACATTGTCCTATTTTCACAGGCAAGCTGTTTTAAAAGTCTTTATCACAGCTGATCCTCTCAAAAGTAATTTGGGGTGTTCTAGGCATTGTGCAAGATTGGGAATTGATTTCATTGGGATCACAGGTGGAAACGGCATACCGGTACCGGTGCCTGCCCAGTATAGCCCGGTATGAACGTGACTGACCGGTTCCGGACCGGTATGACGAACATGAATAAGAATGTCGAAATTGACCAGTAATAAACGGTATAAAGACTAGAATGCTGAAACTTCCTAAAAGGATATTTCTCCTGCATCAGCAACCGCAGAGCCATGTGTAACACGTCTAACAACATTCGCTTTCATGGAAATCGATCTATATTTTCTGCTAGCGTTGCACTAATTGACATTCTTCATTAAATGCATCACCATCTAAATGTCGTGTCAGGTCATTTTTTATATTCCGATTTTTCGAAATTGTCAAACAACTAAACAATGAAGTGTGTTGAAATCTGTTTTGCTGTATATGGTTTGTGGTAAAAGTATAGCTACTAGCTTGCATGCACTTCGACATCCATCGACATAAAAATTATCTTATCCGGTCATGGCTGCAGCTTTAAATAGGGAATTGTGTCAATCTTGAGAGATGTGAACTAGGCCTGCTGATGATCCTGATATTAGATGAAATAGCAGCTATTCAAGTCTGTTCCCGTTTTCAACTGAGGATGCAACTCAATATTTAATTATTCTATTTACAGTTTGTGTTTGCAAAATGCAGCATTTATTAATAATTGAGGGCGCACTTACTTAGGCGATTTGCCTGTAGCGTGTTCAGACTTAAAATGGCATTTAATTAATGCCCGTCGAATTTCAACTAATTGCAAATCTTAAATAATTCTCTGTACGAAGAGCTGAAATTATTTTAAGATAATTCTGCATCTGATGTCGATGTCGATTGCACTGAATTCTTGAACGTCAGATGGTAGGCCTACATGACGCTGCATCAGACCTCTCAACAAGATGGAAATTTTATTCATCGAGAATTCATCCTGATCATTATCAGATTAAATCGACGGGTAGGAGTCAATAAGGCAGATGGAATGCTAAGTGGGCGGACGGTTCAAACAAGGTCTCAGAAAAGCTTCGTCCACTTCCACTGTCCATTGTTGACAGACGGTATCCGACCGATCCCTCCTTGTCAATTATCGCTGACACGACAGGCTTTTCTCCCGAGATAACAAAGTGGACATTTCGGTCCACTGTCACCAGAAGACGGATATCAAAGTGACAGCTGCGGGAGTCTGACGTAATCCTCAAACCCATTAGAGAGTCACCACTTTCCCCCGAGCATCGCATCTCTAATCTGGTGAGCTCGGCGCTTGTAAACCAGCTTAGACCTGTCAACATTAACAAGAAGATAATGCGGGGACAATCGGATCTGTCTTTGGAGCCATCTGTGTGAATCTTCACAGGCTACACTTATCTTCATTTGTGGCCGATATTCGGGTTTGACTGTCCACCCTCGTATCTCAGTCGATTTGTTAATAGTTGACAGAGGAATACGGGAGATCAGTCATGACGAACATCGCCAAATTCTAAAATTACAGTGTCTTGGTTGCAGGATTGCTCAATTCAACGTAGTAAAGTGCGTCAAGGTAACAAAATTAAAAAAAAACAAGCTAATGACTAGTTAATTTTTAGTAGGTGCAAAATATGATTTAAAAGAAAATTTTTATATCCTAAAATGTCTAAAAATTCAAAAATACTTACTAGAAGGACAAACAAGGCTTCTCCTTTCCTCATGTGTAATGAATTGGCAGGTAAGTCGTTCTGTTCAAAATTGTGTTTATCACTTATATATTGAAAAGATCCTATTTAACGGTGTGCCCATTCAGATGATAAGAGGACAGGTCTGTTTCCAATCAAAATGCCAGATCTAGCTAACACAGCGGGATTACGCTATCTAAACTCTACCAGGTGTGTAAGAGAATTAATATTAGTTCTTTAAGCTAAAACGTGAAATAAAATTCTACAAAATATGCACACAAATTATTTGACTATTTTTAATGAGGTCATCAACAGGAACTTGGTTAGGACGATCGCGTTTCGACCACTAAATCCTGGACGCTCAAACCCGACCAAGCGCGGTCCTTTACATTTAAGATGCACAGCCTCAAAAATTAAATTTATAGTAGAGAAAAATTAGCATCTATCAAAAAAATAGAGTCACTATTGACTGAAATGTACCTCTGGCATTTGAAAGAAGGACAGAGTCCAGCCAGAAGAAAGGCAACAGAAAGGCAACAGACCAATGCGCTGAACACATGAAGCGTGTAGCTCAACTGTCATTTGGTCTAACCATGATAAAGTTGGACTTTTGAAATATTACCAATATGACAATGCTAATTTCTGAAATTGAAATGGCAAAATGTTGGCTTCTGGGTTTGAAGTTGGTTTATATTGCAATTCTATGGAGACAGGGCGATAATGCGATGTTAAGTAATCAGATTGTGGTTATCCGTGGTATTGGCTTCATTCGGTGAGTAAAAAAAGATGCTTGGCAGGGGTTAATTCACAATGAGACTACAGCCGATTTCTGCCAGGTGCAACTCCCGGGGAGTTGCATGCTGAGTTGCGAAAATAAATACTGAATCTTACATACATGCAAATGGTTTCAAACGATTTCAAAGGCATCTCGATTGTGCTCTCTTCGCGATTTCAATGTCTTCGGAGTTTTGTAAGAGTTGTGATAGATTCAATATTCGTCCGAAATGTTTGATAGATTTGACCGCAACTATAATCACTGATATCAATTTGTATCATAAGAATTTTGCAAATTTTGATGATTTCTGTGGAATTAAGTCTACAATTTCATAAAGTTTAGCGGAGATAGTGCAATTTACGTAAATATATTCTGCGTTATTACCGCTCAGACACGAGATCACACAAAATGTAGAAATTGTGCTGTAAATACTGTATAGGCCTATATATCCTTCTCTTCCATTTTTCTGCCCAGCGACGTGTTATCTGTGAGTTCCTCTCCTTGAAAATCTGCTTTGACCTACCTACCAACCACGACTATACGGAGGCAGCTTTTTAACTGCAGTCCCATACAGCCTCTGTCTCCAATCTATACCACAAATTCGCCTACACCATCACAAGCCTTGCTGATGTTATAAATGTATGCCTTTGCGAGCATCTTGATATTCCGTTGGTTTTTACTGAAATGCAATAACCGGTACTACTCTTTATCTCGGTTACATCGCTTCAGTTTTCTGTTTGAAAACATCCCAGGCGTGCACCTTAAGTTCTACATGCTCTTGCTATCTGATTAGATCAAATTTTCTTGAGGGTCAAAACGATATGAAGATAATGAAATTTCAAGATGCGATTTGAATTAATGTTATGATTTCATTCACACTGATTTCTAGGCACAGACCTATATTCGTTTGTAGGCCAGTAATTAATCTCATTGCGCAAAAATTTAAGCGCACATTCAACTTTGAAATAGCTCGTTTACAGGTGTACTTGGGTCAGTTAAAAATTTAAAATGTAAGTTTACGCCTTTCGATATTTTATCAAACTAAAGCTCACAGGCCTGCAAATGCACATTGGAAATATTTTCATAGAAGCTAGAAAATGTCAGATCAGAGGCGAAATCTGAGCAAGATTCAACTTTAAATAGAACAATTAAATATTGAGCCGCATCCTCAGTTGAAAAATGGGAACTTACCTGAATGGCTGCTATTTTATCCAATATCAGGAAGCATCAGCAGGCCTAGTTCACATCCCTCAACATCGACACAACTCCCTATTTACAGTTGCAGCCATGCCCGGGTAAATATGACATTTGCGGATGCGGTTCTCAAATTGCAGATCTCAAATTTACCCGGGTATGGCTGCATCTCTAAACAGGGAGTTATGTTGATGTTGAGAGATGTAAACTAAAGTTTATAGTCTACATTATGTGGTCTATAGATGTGCTGATGATTCCTGATAATAGATGAAACATCAGCCATTTAGTTCTTTTTTCATTTTTTTCATTGAGGAGGCAACTCAATATTTAATTTTCTATTTACATGTGTTTGCGAAAAGCAGTGTTTATTAATAATAACTCAGGCGATTTGCCAGTAGTGTGTTTAAAGTGATAATTAATGAATGCCGAAATTTGTCGGCATGTCAGAATGCCGAATATGTCAAAATTTCACTAACTTGCTGATTGCAAATTTCAAGAATCAGTCGCATCAAAATTGAAACTTTGCGAAATAAGCCGAAATAGGGCCAAAAGCACTGAGAATAGAAATCAGGCGAGAAGCATTGAGATGAGACGAAATAGAATGAACACCATGCCTACACTGTAAACCGTTTGCTCCAAATTAAGCTGAAAGAAAACTCCGAATACAAGCCACTAATGAAGAACACTAAGTGACTCCGAATGCTAGCACGCATCTGGAGCAACATTAGGGGCTTTGGAATTTCAGTTATCATTATATTACTAACGAAAGCGTCGTGACATTACTCTGTAAGCCGTGCGCTCCTACTGCTACCTCCTATTGCGCTAAACGTTGTGAGTTTCCTATAGTTGTAGCAGAACCATAGGAGTATGGAGGTGCTAAATTCCACGGATTAGCCGCTAATGGTCTGTGAATCCTTCACGCTACGTTGTAGGTGGAAATATTGAGGTGATTGAGATTCCGAAGCCTACTGTTGCTCCAGATGCTTACTAACATTCGGGGTCCTCTTGTGTTCTTGATTAATGGCTTGTATTCGGCGTTTCTTCAGCTTACTTTAAGAGCGTGCGGTTTACAGTGTAGAGGTTAATCCGCAGAAGTTAGCACCTCCACTCCAATTGTTCTGCAGCAACTCGAAGCTCACAACGGTTAGAACAATAGGTTCACTGTAAACCGTTGACTGACAATTGACAGACATTTATCCTACAAAATCTATTTGTTGGTCATTGTTAGTTCTTGTAGGATGATTGCCAATGAACACCTACAATATCTGACGAAAAACGACAAAATGAATAGCAATGAATTATAGCTTAAATTTTATCAAAAATGTAGGTTGTTAATTAACTTATGTCAAAATAAATCATGGTTTTGCCACACAATAATACAGATTGCCCAAAAGTCAAGCAATCACTAATCGAAAAAATCAATGAACAATCAACAGCTTTTGTTCAGTTAATTTGCATACAAAGCATCTGTTTCAATGTCGGTGGAGAACCTACAAATTCGTCGAATATCGTAGGATATTGGAGGTGACAATCGTCGGCTGATTTTGTCAGTAATTTTGTAGGATAATTGTCGGTCTACGGTTTACACTGTTGTAGCATTGGGAGCGTGCGGTTTTCAGTGTATAACGCAGAATAGAATACGGACTATTTTTTTCAAAATTCATTCCGTTCAGAATTACTTAGATTTCCCCAAGTCTTGTTTCCGATGTGCAGGAAAAATCGATAGGGAACTCGTCGGTTTCGAATCCACATTTCTTTTAAATTCTCATGTTCTTAATGTCGCTCTTCTCAGTCTTAGTTTCTATTCAATCTTTTAGTAATCTTTACATCTGACATTATGTGGAAAGCTCGACAAGACATTCAAAGTCGATATATGGCTGACAACTTCATTAGCTGATGATAGAAGCCGTCTGCCTGCTTCTTTGCATTGACATGTCCCACGAGGGATCACAATTTTCCATCACTGAAAAGAAATTCCAAAGATGAATCAGGAAAATAGTCAGTGACTCCCTCCAGAGAGTTAAAGCTTTTTCTTAAGAGAAATTCCAACACGCAATTTCGTTGTCTTTTGATTCTCAAAATACGGTAATGATATGACTGCAATTCTCATACGATGATGAAAATCATCCCAGCAACCATTTATAATAGAATATAATGCTTACTAATTTAGATTATTAATTGAAGTGGTCCTAATGAGGACTGATGGTGTTCTCCAATCCGCAAGTGTATAAATGCAATGCTGCGGTAGCCATTGGATTGATCTATGCTATTATAATGCTATTACAATACTATTATAGACAATGGATAATAATTAAAGAAACTGCATAGAGGCAGTGTGGTTGCATTTTTGTCATTTTTTGGTGATTTCAGACGTCAACTGAGAACTCTCTCCAATACAGTCTAAATTCAGATCTTTACAGTTTACCTTGAAGACCGCCAGTTGTCTTCAATTTTTCATTTGAGTGAGTCTCCCAAGACCGAGCGAGAGTGTTGCTGTGCCTACGTCAATAAAAATTTATCGCGTGCAGTTAGTTTATTAGCTTATCAAACAATCCACGACCCACTGTCATATGTTCGGGTAGTATGCCCTAGGTTGCATTGAAATCCATTACTATAAGCACCTCTAAGCTCCACGTGTTATATAAAATATTCCATGTAGTGAAATTATTCAAGATCTGGAATAATTTTACGGTATAGGTTCAGGAACACGAAATACTTCCAAAAATCATGCAGGCTAGATTGTATGATTCTGGAAACTTTATTACAGGTGAAGTAGGGTTTGAATTACATGGTATTAGTTGCCGCCAATCACTTTTTAGCTGTTTAAAGAACAGTTGGCAATATTTATATCATGAAGCATGCACGTACAGTAGATAGCGGGGTTATGATCGAGATCGATGTACATTCCCAACGAGGGTTAAAAATGTGGTCTAGTTTTTAGCTTTAATGCAATTGAGTAAAGGAAGAGCATGCTTTTTTGGCCTTTATGCTTTTTTTCCTTGACTTTTGTCAATTAATGACATGTGAATTTGAGTTTGCTTATACAAACTAAAAAGACATTGGATTACCAGCTCATATAGGTATATTTTGTTAGTCTTCGGACATATTTAATAGTCATTAAATGTTCATGACCTTGCACATCAACTTTAAGAGCGAGGAACTTGATCCTGTACCTAAACTATAGGACGTATAGTTGGGTTGGAAAGAGCCAGTGTCTTCGATGCTAAATTTTGCAACAATATAGGCCTACAGCTACATATATTTCTTCCATCATCCAATGGACATTATCAGGACTGCCTAATAATAACCTAAACTCCGTTCTCTAGCCTAGTTGTGATAATAAACAGAAGAGGCTGTCAATTAATTGCAACGATTGCATTGAATTGGCTCCCAAAGTCACCAATTAAAATCAATTAATTCAATAAGCTTTAATTCATTCAATCAGGAATTTCCAAGCCTTGAATGACTGGTTGCGGGTATCGGCAAAGATTGTTTCCGGTAAACATAGCAATGAAAGTTTACTTAAATTGTGGAGACTCTTCTAATATCAACTTTTCTATAATTCATTGAAGGTGTACAGAACACCCTATAATTTTATTACAATGATTTTTCTTCACTGCATGGTGTCACTAAAATAAGTAGAGCATATGTTGCGTGAATATGTATCGCCACTCAGTCTTATGAGGAATGTAGCGTTTGAATTCATCACAGTTATCACCAGAAAATGGGAGGGAGTTTGGTACAGGTCCCAAGCACCCCATTTATCATTTATCAAGAAGAACTTCATCGTCATGCTTGTGCATGGTGAATTCATTTATTGCATTGCTTGGAAGGAAATAATAACTTCAATGTGTTCTGTAACATCACCGCAATATTATATGTTTTCTGTTTATATCAATCACTTGACGATTGAAACGTGAATTGCATGCATATTTTGCAATGAACGCAGGATCCTCCGTGCGATGAAACGCTTGTTTGATATTTCCCATAAATCGCAATGATAGATTGACAAAATTGAATGGAACAACTGTTGAGATTCAGCTCAGGAAGACGATTGTGACCCGCTAAATACAGGCTGAAAGTTGATGGAAATGGCGACAAGTCTCTTAAATTCTAACATTCTCTACATACTTGCTTTGATTTGAAGTTATAGCTGAAACGAGTGCATACTGTTGTCGATCATAAATCTTTGCTTGTTATGTAGTTGATGTATTAGCAGAAATATAAAATAAAGTGATCAAGAATGCTTGAAAGGCGGGCAAAAGCAACTGGCTAAACTGCCACTTATAATAAGATTCTACGTGCAGAAGATCAAGTGCTTGAACTTAAATGGATCTCTCGATAGGTTTAAATACCTGAATGACTTCGGAAAATGTTTCAAGTAATTATGACTTCGTGTATTTGAATAAAAGCATATTATCGAGAAAAAATGAAAGATTGCAGACAAAAGTATTTCAAAGTTTCATGAATTCTTTGTGTCAAAATTTGTTTAGCTGTTTCCTAATGAGCTATATATAGATTACATTGATTTGTCAGAGTTATGGCATACTGACCCTGTTCATAGCTAGAATCCAGTCATGGATTCAAATAATTTTTTTAAAATTTTTAATTTGCACATTGTCACCTAATATCAGTAAATCGACAATTCTTACGCTACAACTACATTCGCATTGATAGTTGTGGAGGGTCAAACATCGTAAAAATCCATTTGTTTATGTCTCCACTATATATACCAGGTGCTTCCTAGCTTGGTAGACTGAATAGCGTAATGATGTAACATTCATGTAATCACTCAAAATGAGATTTGCCATCCAAGAATAATAAAAAAACAATTTTCTGCGATCGTATAACTATACATTCCCAATATTTCGGCTTAGCCTTCATCAAGAGATACAGAAAAAGGAAATTGCACTGAATGCCGTTTAGAAAATTTAAACTAACCTATCTACGGAATGCAACATAGAACCTTAGTAGAGCATGGACATTGAGACATGCAAACACAGAATTTTAATAAAAATATCATGGGTTACTTCAGATATCAAAAGGATAAAATAAAACTAATCTACATGTATAAAAGGGGAAAGCTTAAAAATTAATGTATTAATGAGATTAAACAGCATCTCGGTAGTATCATTCATCTCATTAATTCAACCATTCATTAATTTTTAAGTTTTCCCTTTTTATAGAGTAGTTCTTTTTGTCCATTTGATATCTCAAGCAACCCATGATATTTTTAATAAAATTCTGTTAGAGCATGTCTCAATGTCCACGCTCTACTAAGGTTCTAGGTTGCATTCCGTAGATAGGTTAGTTTAAATTTTCTTATCGACATTCAGTGTAATTTCCTTTTTCTGTATCCCTTGATAAAGGCTAAGCCAAAATATTAGGAATATGCAGCTAGAAGTCGCAGAAAATTGTTTTTTTAATATTCATGGATGAATCCCGACCGATGGCAACAAGTGATTTGTCATATTTTATAATTGCACTTTTAGGGCAGACATCTTCAAGAGCAGGCAGAAATATGATATGCAGGCGGCAAAGAGATTCTTGGAAATTCCCCCTCCTGAGAATTCTGTATGCGGCCCGCAGAGGTTTTCAGAATATAGAGGACTGACTAATTTACTGGCGCTGCAGTTATTATACTATCTGTGAATCACAGTCCAAATATCGGCCTGTGTCAATTCAAAATTCCATTTAGAAACATCACTTTAGAATTTACTTGTTTAACCCGCATGATTTCAATATCTCATCATAGTGGTGTGATGGTGCATGCATATACACCCCTCTTATTTAAATGCTAAACCATTCTGCGCTCTAAAATCGTATGCAAAAGAGAAATCACAGCGCAGACAATTCATCTTCATATTTCTCTGCCAACACAGAGCAGCGCCGTTTCCTTTCGTCGCTCCAGCCTCGTTTTCCGCATCATTTCCGAAGGATAGCGGCTTCCGGGAGCTCTAAACTGCCGCCAGGTGAATCTGTAGACAAATCCCATCCATTCTAATTCCACTCCCCTCCCTCTGACTCTGTCATAAACAACGTCTATCTCGTCATAATGGACTCTCCCATTACCACAACAATCCACAGCGAGCAAAGATGAGCGGATAATCAGCGAGGAAAGGTCGAAACGGTAGAGAGGGAGAGAATAGAGTTATTCCTCCCGTCATATCAGCCAGACTTTAACAAAATTTAATAACGATTGTGTTTACGTAAACCTGTTTTGGATACATAAATGAGGTCATGATGACTTTACCGAAGAGTTAGGGAATACGATCAGTCCGCTTCAGATCTATTCAGTCTTATGCGCATTCTTGATTTGAAATTGGTGGACATCATTTTTCTGACAAGTTGCACTGAATTTGATCAAAAGTATAAGCCTGTAATCTAAGTCTATTACTTATCGACACTTAGGCATGCCTGTTTTCTTCCCATTTCTGCACCATGCAAGATGTAACTTAGGCCTACTTGAATTCACGGGCGTCGTCAGGGACGGGGCAGAGGTGCGGCCTCCTTCCACTTCGACATAAATTACAGTGCAGAACAGCACTGTGGTCATTTTACGGACATTTCATAATATCATTGATCTGAACATGAGTGGCAAGTGATTTTTTTTCTTTTTAGTAATTATTTTTGAGATGTTTAAATTTACATATAAAATAAACGAGGAAGCAGACATCGCTCGCGAGTTCAAAGGTCGCTGATTCCCTGAATTATCAACATAGACGCCTGTAGAGCAAGGGAATAAAACGGTCTTCGCAAAATTTTTGTTTGTGTGTAATAAATGTAAGAAGCAAAGCGGAAGGATGCACATCATGCACTTGTCATGATACTGTTTTTCCAGGACCGCCCCCTCCTTCCGAAAAATCTAGACGACGTTCCTGCTTGAACCGTCATAGGACACAAAATTCTCTTCAAGTTAGGTGCCAAACCAAACCTAGACACTGAACTCTGATTGCACGAAATTTTGACGTCTAAAAATATGAAGGCATTGAACTTTGGTTTCGTGTCTTTGCTTTCAATAATAGTGCAAATAGACTGAGTTCTGAATCTTGAGTGATACATAAGGATAAAATTAAAAACTAATTCTTGCACAATGCAATGCATTTCGTCCACTCTTATTTAAGTGCAAACATGGACTAACCATAAAATACAAAATCTGAAATCATATACTTCTTCAGTAATAAATCTATGAATGAAATTGAGAGCATGCAAACCTATAATCTAGTAGACTTAATAGATATGAACTAATAACAATTGAGTAAATAACCTAGATATTAGAAGAAGCAAAACAGAGACTAAAGCTACCAAGGTAAGTAAAGGGTGGAAATAAAATCTTTTTGCGAACACAGGTCGGGATTCTCGCGCAGAATGACGAGAGACTCTGTGATTCCTAATGTGTGCTTGTTGTTGATGTGGTACTTAATGCGAAAATTATTAAAAGCAGTTTGTCTCTCGTTGTTACAGACTTGCAAATGTCTTGTGATACTGCTTGCTGGAATTTGCAGCGGACCTTGGTGGACACGTTAAAGGGATGGCTAACCACTTTTGAAGATGTTCTGAAACTCTCTCATTCAGACATCTTATCGTCTTCCCAACGTACTTGCTTCCACAGGTCCGCTGCAAATTTCAGCTGGCAGCATCACAAGACATTTGCAAGTCTGTAACAACGAGAGACAAACTGCTTTTAATATTTTTAGCATTAAGTATTACATCAACAACAAACACACATTAGTAATCACAGAGTCTCTCGTTATTTTGCGCGAGAATCCCGACCTGTGTTTGCAAAAAGATTTTATTTCCACCCTTTACTTACCTTTGCTTCTTCTACAATATCTAGGTTATTTACTCAATTGTTATTAGTTCATATCTATTAAGTCTACTAGATTATAGGTTTGCATGCTCTCAATTTCATTCATAGATTTATTACTGTAGAAGTATATGATTTCAGATTTTGTATTTTATGTTTAGCCCATGTTTGCACTTGAATAAGAGTGGACGAAATGCATTGCATTGTGCAAGAATTAGTTTTTGATTTTATCAAAATGAATTTAGTGGCCTTATTTATTTATAAACTGAGTTAATGGGAATCATTTTTTAATGATATATTAGGAATGATTTTTCAAATAAAAATCAGTTGTCAAGTTTAATGCATTATTGTACTGCATACCACAAAATAGAGTATATTTTGTAAAAATTATGAAAATTAAAATACTATTCAATGTTTATTAATAATAAAAAGGAGTCAAACTTTGGTTTCTTGCCTTTCAGTTTAAAGTGCAAATTGACGAGCTCTGAATCTTAAGTGACATAGTAGGAATGATTTGTCAAATTCCAATGTCTTTTTTATGTTTTAATTCCAAGTACAAAGCATTTCTGAAATCTGCATATTGCATAATGAAATATATAGTGTTAAAATAATTAATATCTAAATTGTAAATATTATTTCAATAAATATTTACAATTATAATGTTTTTATATAACATTTATATGTTTTCAATAAATGGTTGCACAAATTAAAAAGTCAGCAAACTACCCAAAAATAAAATTTCATTTTCCGATAATTATTTTACTGGCATTGAACACCTAAAGCAAGCCATGCAACTTTTGTAAAAGGTTGTATACTATTCATAAGTTGTATGATATGCATTTAATGTAGCAATAAGTTGCACATTAGTCCATGCGATGAGACAAAGGGCAGAAATTTGTCTGATAGTACGTGGCATTAGCCAAAATGCCGATTTATCTAATCAATTGTCAGAAAATTTGAAAAGAAAAAGTGTATGGATGAATCATAAGACCGTCAGATTGACACTTTTTCGCAAGTATCATAAGTTTCCATGTCAAGAACTAAAATATCTTTTCGTACCTCGCTCGAAGACATAATATGTCGAAGACACAATGATGGACTGGTGACTGGATGAGCATACAAAGAAGATTGAAAATGTTAGACACGATGTTCACGCGCCTCTTTTCATCCTACATTTTTATCACTCTATGAGGCAATTAGTGCTGGGAGAGTCTGTTTTCTTGTTCAAGATACGGCTTATATCATCACACAGAGTGTTAATTGATATTCTCTACGGAATGACCGATTGGAAAGGCGGATGTGTCAACGGTGTCTTTATCTTCATTCGTGTGATAATTTGGTTGATGACAGCATGTGCGTGTTTTTCATCTGCAACGCTTGTACAAGGTTAATGGAAAGAATTTTTACATAATTAACCTAAGTATGAATAGGATGGAGTTGGACAAGCAATAGGGATGAATATAGATGTGAACATTCTAAGTCTTAATGTTTCATTTATTTAAGATCTATCTAGCAATGCAATAACGATTAGGATAGAAGTTTGATGTTTCGAATTTGGAAAATTTTAAATTGTGACGTTAATCAGTAAGGGTAGAGTTACCTGAGATACACCCAGGTATTCAAAGCAAGGCTAAGCAATATTAAGTAAGGTTGTCATGCAGATTGATCATGATTGAGGGAATGCGCGGGATATATCCCGAAATAATTATACCGCCAGGATGCATCAAGAGAATCACATTTTTTCTATTCCTCGACAAAGTTTGTTTTTTTTGCGCCATAAGAAAATTTTGTGAGCTGTAGTGAGCATCTTGATAACAAAATATTCAAATTCATATTTCTATTTGAAATTTCCCCAAATGTAAGCATACTTCTTTATAGCACATTTCAATACTTGCGACAAAATGATGACACGAGGTCTAGGATGGGGATGGTCAATGACACATAGGCAATGAAATTTCAAGTGAAGTTGGTTTCATGGTACGAGTGGATGTGATGAACCGGGACTTCATCCATGTGTGGTGGAAACCAGTGCATTTGAACAAGCCAATTTTATTAGTTCCCTATACATGTAGTTCCTTGTTCATTTGACGCATTCTTCGTTCACTCAGTTCGCCGTTCACTTTGAATTTGCGCCATAGCCGTTCAGTTCATCGCTCATAGTTCACTAGAAAAAAATCAGTTCTTTTTCCGCTCACTTTGTGAGACGGCATTCATATGGCAGCAAAATTGTAGATGCGGATGCGGCTTATGGAAAAGCCGCCTCTAAAACAGTCGAATCTGCGACCGCAGAATTTGAAACCTCATAATTGTAATGGAAGTCTCTAATTTTCATTCACTTCAACAGTATCGCTTGATCTTCCTGTCGATCTTATTGATATCTGAAGTACGTATGACAAGGGATGCCAAGGATTATCAAACATTAATTGATTGCTCAGTGATTCCAATTTCAATTCATTAATTGAAATAGAGCAATAAAGTTACAATCAACTTTTGTAATCCATAGAAATCGCAAAGAAATAAAGACTGTGTCCACTGTCCTTGTAAGCAAATACACTGCACTTAGCTATATTCAGCTGCAGATTGTTTTTGTTATGCGCATACGTTGAGAGACATTGCAATTTTTTCTACCTTCTGTCACCTTGTTTCATGTATCTTTTGAACTTCCTATTTTCTGAAAAGATTCAATTGTCCTACGTTGAGGGACAGTAAAGACGCAACAATGATCATAAGGATGCAATTATAAAAATATAAGTGTATTGAATTGTTCGAAGGCAAGAATAATCACTGACCAGTTGAAGATTCCTCGCGGACCATTTATTAACAGCAGTCAAACTTGTACCGACATTATGGAATTGGCAGAAATACATTTGGATTGGCTTCGAAATACAAAAGATTAATGGTTAAAATAAAAACTCTCCATATTATAAAGAAGTAAAGAACAGCAGAATTTGAAACAAACTGCCAACTAAAAAGAAAATTTATCACTCAAATTAACTCCACAATTTTAGATAACAACAGAAAACAGTTTGAATAGCGACACCGCCGTCAGTTCGTCATGACAACGTCATCGACCGCCATTCTCGCTCTGGAAATGTCACTTTCAATTTGATTTTAATTTGTCACATCTACGCAAGGCTGCGCCACGCGTCACATGTCATCATAGTCAATATCTCGTTCTGGCAAACTCGAGAGAGGAGTGAATGGTTTTGAATTCGTGTCTGAATGCGGCCGTCGGCTAATGGTAAAATGTTCCATGGAGAGAATCGCGATAGAATGGAGAGAGAAAGTGAGGAAGGATATAGAGCACATTATTGAATAACTTAAACCTGACCGCGATAATTTTTCAAGCTTTTGATTTCACCTTATTATTGGTTAATTCAGTATTATTTGAAATGATAAGAAAAGAAATAAAAATTTGATAGATGATGCAGTGACCACCATATATTTCTACAATATTTTGAAACAGTTCTTGAGTTTCATCATATAGGCACATCGGGATTCCGGATCTTCAGAAATTCTCGAGAAGACCATATTCGACTTTTAGAATTCCGAATTTGAATCCCTGATTTTCATTCAGGCGAACCATTATCTAATTTCTTGACTTTGTTGTCGTTGTCCAGACATAGGCCTATATACAGGTATACTGTTATGCAATCAAAAGATTAATTATGTATGCATTCATCAAAGCTGAACACTCAGAGTCATTCGTCCTTTCAAGTCGTTGAATGCATTTCAAAGTCACAACTTCAAAATGCTTTCTTGCTAAATTTGAAATTTCTTAATGTAGACCTATTTATTTGAACTTAACGGAATGTCAATTGTCTTCAATGTCTATAAATGACAACAGGCCATGACACAGCTGTGGAGACTGAATGCTATGGACAGATCCTTTTATAAATGTTGTTCAATACCTCCACTGATAAATCGAGTTATCGAATGTCTAGATCCTATGCACGCTGCTAGTGACTCTGAAGTCAGAGTTTTCTATCTCGAATTCAATCTCGAGATTTCGAGATATCAGTGCCGAGATCTTGATTATTCGAAACAAGATTTTTCGTTTAACATTCAGTTAGCAAATGAAAATTTATTTTGCGTTGAATTACTTGTTGAGACATCATAGGTCAACTTTTGAAGACAAAGAACAAGTATTCCCATGCCCATTGCCCACATATCAAATCATATCAAATACCTCTGAAAATCTTAAAAGTGAAGGTTATCAATCATCCATTTATGTTAACAGGGATATGTCTGTGTTAGTTGTGTTGGACAATTCATGGATTCCTTAATAGTACTAGTGGCCGGGATGGGAAACTGTGAAATTTCTCTCATCGCGGCTATACGGAAGAAGGGTCACTTTTGGAGAAGCAGATTTTCCCTCAAACCTGTGCGTTATCGCGAAACAGAGAGAACCTCTGACCAAGTGATGAACATTGAAACCTACAACCTGTTGGTCAGTGGCCAAATCAAAGGGAGGAACAAGCAAAATAAATAAACAATGTTCCCGTTCTACAACACATTACGGTTGAAAGCTTTAACTTCATTAGGAATTATGAGACGAAAAGTCGATAAGATATACGTTTACATGCCTTCCTTTCCTTAGTCACATTTTATACTTCGCGTATGTGAAGGTTTGACGACGCCTAACTGTGCTCAGCTCCGAATTGTATTTTTTTATAAAAGTGTTCTGCGACATCAGTCTCCTGGAGTATCTCTTCAACTTCATAAACTTTCGAAGAGCGATGTTTTTGATGAATTGTACCGAAGAGTACGTCATCAAGATGACGGATTCACGCGGGATAAAGCAAAGAATGCTTTTTTGTGCTCCAAACGTTTTAGAAACGACGACTTCTTTATTGAACGCGAGTATTCTAACAATTCAAGAAAACAGTAACAGTGTAATATTCGAACAAGGCGAAATGAGTTCGCTGGTTATAAATATTTAGGATACATCAACTTGATTTTGTGAAGCTTGTCACAATTTACCTACCGCATAAAATGTTTTTTATAAAATTTTCTAGGCATGAATTAAATATATTTTTGCACAACAAAAGTAATGCAATGAATATGAGGATGTGTCTGTGTCTGTGGCATCTTCCGAAGCTCGAAGAGGTGCATTCAAGTTAGAATTATTGGAGGCATCTGTCATGTTGCGACACAATAAAACTTTCTTCTGAACTTCCCTTTTTTGTTCTATCCGGCTTTTGTTTTTGAAGGTATTTGTTGTGATAAATATGCTCTTGCTTAGATCGCATTATCATGGAAGCGTAATTGATGATTTATGTCACAGTTCAAAGTAATACTAATGCGTGATATTTTGTATTGTTTTTCTATATGATATTATGCTTGCTTCGTAGTCTTAATATGAAGAAAAACCGCTTCTCTGAAAAACTGTTATAGCAGTGATGCAAATGTAATCACTTGAATGTATGAATACGGATTTTAGGAACTGCTATGGTAGGAAACAGAAGAAGAATAGAAAATGGTTTTGTTGAATTATTTTAAGTCTAATTCATTTTTAAAGGATCTTCATTTATATTGGTGCATTTCGTAGTATTATTTTAGCTTGTGCATTGTCCATGCTAGGTGGTGGGATAGCTCAGTTGGCTAAGGGCCGCGCTGTCCTATCCCTAGCTTCAAGCATGGCTTTGTGCCTTGGGTTGGGCAGGGATGAGTAAAAAATGCGCGAGACCAAAGTTGAGATAAGATGAGCAATTAATTACAGAATGTCCCTTTTAGATATTATCAAGATAATTTTGCTTATACTGGAAGATGCTGTAACTTAGCTACAACAAGTAATGAAGGTTAGATCTCAATTATAGACAAAATCATGTACCGCAACTTTGAAGCTATACAGCTTAGTTGAGGTATATAGGCTGTAGCAGGCTTGTGCCTGCTAAAACAGATCTTTTTTGTATAAACATACAGACTCATCCTTCCATAGAAAGTCTACACATTGGTTACTTTTATAAGTAGCAGTAATTCTAGTCTTATATTTTTGTGCGAATTTATATCAGCTCTTTTGTTACGTTCTTAAACCTTGCAAGATAATGCTTTCATTTTCTAAGTTTCCATCTTTACTTTTCTCTCTTCATCTGCCTATTGCGTATCTTATCATTTTGCTTTTATGCTTAGACTACAGCTGCCTGTGAATACGCCCAAACTTTCATGAAAAAGTTATTGACTGGAGCGCTTATAACATGCAATTTTTCAGAATCAAATTCAGATGGCCTATGCCTATACTAACAGTTTTACATGGATTTTTATGTAACTGACTTAAATGAGTTTTAGCTTTTAGCGAATTATTTTACTAAGTTATAACCGAGTTTTTTTTTTTTTGAAAAACTCAGTATACCGAGTTTAACTTAACTTGGTTAATTTCCGGTAAACTAGGTTAACTTAGTTTTAACTGAGTTTCTTGAAAAAGTCAGTTGACAATACTGACAATAGTTAACTTTGTATGACATATCAATTGTCAATTCCGTTGTGTTGGATTCACTTTTTCAATTCACTAAGCGATTTCTTTTATGATTCTGATTGTTTTCATTTTTATCGATAGCCAAGGATAAAAGAATGTATTACTATTATACTTTGAAATTGATCCTGCAAAATTTAGACACGTTTATCCTCTTGAGATGAAGGTCCATTTAATGCTAATATACTATTAGCTATGAATTTTTAGTTATTATATTCGTGGTATTGATAATATAAAGGCAGTGATGCGAACAATGTGCTTGCTCTCTCAAGGCAGACAGTGCACAAGATTACTAAAAACACAGGCGATTAGGTACTTATGCATGTCAAATATTACCTGCGTGCTACCATCCACACCTTTAGCGAGCGAGCGGTAGTGACCCTTCTTCCGTATTTCCCTAATTTCAAGTTTCCCATCCCGGCCACTACTATAAAGAAATCCATGGACAATTACTCCAAGTCGCTGTCAACTCAAAGTTGCGTTTTTAAAAATGATTAGTGCTTTCCATGGGAAAACTTATTGCTCTTCTACAACTATGTTCATGATTTTCAGACGTGAATTGATTTTTATAGATGATTTTTCGGGAGTTTGCATGCAATTAGGGCCTACAGTATCTGAGTAAAATTTGTATAGGCAAATCTGCGACGAAATACGAATATCCCATTAAATTAGTACATGTAGGCCTTTTTTATACATGTATTTCGGCATTGACAGAGACCTTGATCTATAACAGCAGATGGTTGTGAAAGATATGAAGTCATGGGCTCAAGAGAATGGAATAAATATAGTGTAGGCACAGTTTCCACTCAAAAATATGTCAGCATAGTAAAAACTTTTATGTCAAAAGATTTAGTTTTTTACGGAGATATTGCGTTCCTGCGGTTTAAAATATACTTGATCACTTTTTAAGAAGCTAAATTTTGCAAATTATTCCTGTGTTTATATACTAGTGCCGTGGACCTCCTATAATATAAGCAGCATGAAACTTATCATCAAAATGAATGAACATTTACTAACATGCATGGGTAGATCCAATTTAATCCACAACACTTGACGAAAATGTGTCTTTGATTTGTAAAATCCATATTTCTGAACCGATTTCAAAAGTTTTTTTTAATCGAACCGTCAGGATCTCATCTATTATGGGATGGTTTTTAGAAAGTCACAAAGCCAAGACCTTCTTCACAAGTTGCCGTTTTTTGCTGAAAAGAGACCAAAAAAGCAAGTCCAAAGTTACAGTGTTCTCACTTCAACATGGATTTTCGATCAGCTACATTAAAATACACCCACTAATATTTATATCATCTGAAAGAAGAAGATCAGCTCTTTAAGACGGTCTAATTTTAAATATTGTAATTAATATTAATCATTGAATTCTCACTGGGTTTCCGTTATCCAATGAAAAACATGTCCTCTAACCGAGACGTCTTCTGTCCTCTGACCGAGGTGCCTTTTCTCGAAGAATATTGATTTTTCCATCAAACGTTTTGCACCAAACGAATCCTCTAGTATGCTAGTCTATAAATCCGTAAAGAAAATTCAGTTTGGTGACGTTACAGGTGAGCAATATTGATTAAAAATATTTCTATCCGTTTTTTCGACCAGAGTGTTTGAATATTCCCAAAAATTTCATATGGATGCTGAAACCAGAAATTTTGTCAGGAATCGATCAAATTTCGCGGCATAGGAGGGATCCATACTCTTAACATCTATGCAAAAGAGATATTTCATTTATATTAATCAACCCTCTAAAAATCTCCAAAAACCCTGAGAATGTCCTCTGACTGAGACCCTAAAAAATCTCGGTCAGAGGACAATGCTAAAATTGAAGATCTCGGTCAGAATACAAGGGTCTCGGTCAAAGGACATTATGATGTATGCAATTACATTTAGATCACTCCGTCTTTATATTTTATATATTATATTTATTTAGTACACCAATAAGTGCAATGAGCACCAAGGCAACGCAGGAAATACATTCAGGAGGGAACAATTAGAAGCTACAATAAAACATAAAAAGCTTTCGTTTGAACTGTTTCACCGTTTCATTGTTCACAATGTCGTGGGGGAGGCGGTTCCAGTCATCTATGATGCGGTGGGAAAAGGAGGATAGGCGACAATTCAGATTTGTTGGGTGGCGGAAAATTTTGTAGTTATGTCCACGGGTTCGGGAAACACTAAAGGTGAAGAAGGAATTAGGATCACTTGGAGTAAGGTGGTTACATATTTTGAACACGGTTGTAAGGTCCATAATCCGACGACGACATTGTAGTGTTGGGAGTTTACGCATTCAAGTATTCGCCGTAAGTTCCCAGTCTCATGAACCCAAATGCAGAAGCCGAAGAGTTTCCTGTTCGACATCAATTTGACCGAGATCAATTTGTCCTCTGACCGAGATGTAGAAGAAAATGGCATTTTAAAAGTGCTAGATTTCTATGGAACGTTTTATTTGTTGTGGTCGCCGCAAAGGTTTTCGTTTTCAGCGTAAAAAATGAGTAAATATGCAAATTTTTACGGAAATCTGAGACCCAAAGTTGAAAAGACAGAAATGTTGTGGAACAGATTGGATTTACCCGTATCATAATTAAGCGGATATTAAGTCTATTTTCAAAGAAATTTCGTGAGCCGCACTATAATGCAAGTCTTTATGGATAAGTTGAGATCTCATTGGGGCTGTTCGATTGCTGAAATTATGCCGGCAGAAAATTGGACCGATTAAACATTCTCTGCCTGCATAATATTTAGCCGACTTAATAAAAGACGGTATAACACCGAAACCGGCAGAATATTCAGTCGGCTTTGCTGCTTTACCGGCAGAATAATTAATTCGGTTAAAGTTTCTGCCGGTAGAATTTAATTAGCAAATGAACAATTCCATTGCGTTTCTTGGCTAAGATTTCAAGTTTTTGATTCAATTTTCATCTGCATGATTTTATCACTCATTAAATTAGTGTTTCATTTCTTGAATCTGAAAAGTAATGTGGCTACTCAGAATAAAAGATACAGCTATCTGTGATCATGAACTTCGTGGTAGATTGTTGTCTACTGGGAACGACAAAGCAAGTGCTGCAAATTTTCCACAAACCAGAGGAATTTCGCACACTCAACGCTTTTGCGTCGGTCGTGAGACTGTACCCAGAAGCAAGAGAGAAGAGAAAATGTTTGACGATGCAACATTCGCGGATGTCAATAACGAAAATGTGGGGAAAAGAATAGAAGCATCCACAATTTGATCTAGTGAGGTGTGATGCATCCCGGCATCCCACGCCGTCGAATCGCCACTGCTTTGAGGCGCAATCTTCGTGAAACAGAAAAGGACCAAGCCACTGACTTTGGTCGAGAGAAACATCGGCCTTTTATCAAAATAGGGAAAGTCTATGCTACTATATTTTGAATATAAGTAACATACATATTCACAACAACATATATTTTCATCAGAAGAAAAGTTTGAGAAACTCATCCATTGAGAGAAATGTCGCTCACACTCCCACATCATGCTGATTTTAATGATACAAAAGTCCGGTAAGGTCGGAGAATCATCGTTGTGTTAAGACTGCGGCCACGTAGTGCTTAGCGATGATATCTGAATGGTGCAATGGACTCGATTTGCACCTATTGCCTCCCACCGTCTTCATAATGCTTTTGGGCATGTTTTAGGCCTCAGTAGTATATAGTGTGACATCCGGCGCGACGCTTTGCTTCGCTTCGCTTGCGCCGGATGTCACACTTTTGCGGGTTTTTTCAAAAAAATCAAAATTTCAAAATTTCAAAAATTTAGGTAGACTTCAAATTTCACGTGGCCGAAGGCCGAAGGGCGAAAATTTAAGCGTTTTTAAAAATACCCAATTTTTCAAATTTTTCAAAATCTTAAAATTTGAGAATTACAATTTTAACCCCCGCTTAAATCATGACCGTTGCAGGACACCGAAAAAATCATAAAAGTTAAGAATCTCAAAATTTGTGAATTACAATTTTCTCGCTTAAATCATGACCGTTCCAGGTCATGTAAAACCGGACACCGAAAATCATAAAAGTTGAGAATTTCAAATTCATGAATTTTATCCATCTTTCAGGTTTTTAAGATATAACATGTGACTAAAAATATTTCTTTAAAAATGGAAGAAACAAAAGTGGATGAAACCGCAAGAATATATCCTTCATTATCATATGAAATGGATATTGCAAAACACAAAGATAGAGTACGTTATATGAAAGATAAGGAATCGCAATTATTACTTAGATTAGAACATTATAATAAATTAAGAAAGAGATGGTCTAAAGTTAAGAATGTAACACAAGGAATTGGCATATTCTTAACAATAAGTTTAGGTGCTTTAACAATTGTTATATCTTCAGGTGTTTTAGTAATTCCAGTAGTTGCTACAGCTTTAACAGGTACGGGTGTTTTTGCAACTTCACTTGTTACAATGTTAGATAAATCTTTAATAACTAAGAAACGAAAATCATTAAAAACTAAGCATTTACATATTAAAGAAGTCTATGATAAACTACATTACTACTTTCAAAGAGTATGTGATGATAATGTTATTACGTTAGATGAGATTGAAAAATTTGATCAAATAGCTAATGAAGCTAATAAAACGCCATTTCATTTAAAGTCCGAAAAAGTTGATGATAAGAATAAACAGGATGGCAAAATTTCGAGTGATGGTAAAATTTCTAATGAAGAAAATGACAAAATTTTTTTAGAAGAGCTAAAAACTTTAAGCGAAAATTTAAGCAAAACTTTATTAAAAAAACTTAAAACGAGAAAACTTTAAACGAAAAGATGTCAAACAACAAAGCAATAAAAAAATAATTTGTTCAGTAAAATGTTTTTGCTGTATTCCAATGTTACCACAAAATTCAAATATTATATTTTAAAAATGGATAAAATTAGAGCTGATAATTTTAAAAGAATAAAAGAATTAGAAGAGTTAATAAAACAAAGAAAAATTATGAAAGAAAATCATCTTCAACATAGAATGATAAAAGCTGGTATTCAATCTGATATGTTTGAAAAAATGCAGCAAACCGAGCAAGTAAAAACTGATTTTGAGAAAACTATGAAACCATTTAAAACTCTTGAAAAAGAAAGTACAAATAATGATAAACAAATTGATATAACAGATCCAGAGCACAAAACTATATTAGATGACTATGGATTACTAGAATCAAACATTAATAAGAAATTACCAAAATCTATGCAATTTGAACATTCTATTTCATTTATAGATGGAAAAACAATACCTAGATTTTATCTCGGACAAAAAGAAATATTTCCACAACCTTTTCGAGGTTTAATTTTTTCACCAGATAAATCTCCTTTTAATTTAGATAGAAATTTTGTTAATCTTTTAAGAGGAGCAGATTTAAATAATTATGCTGTAGATGATCTTATAAAATATAAAGCTATGTTAGATAGAGTTGGTGCAGTAAAAACTCTTAGACGTTATAAACAATTAGAAAATTTATTATCAACGGGAGTTAAAGTAGGAAAAGGTTTATCTGAAAAACAGAAAACAGAAACAACCATATTTTTACCAGATGATCCACAAGAATTACTAAATAGATTAAATATTTTAATATCTGCAATAAAAGAAGGACATAATTCTAGTTTCAATGAAATTCATGCTATATTGAAAAGACTGTTAGAAAAGAAGATTCTAAATGAAGAGGATTATAAAAGTGTAGCTGAAATATGTTGTTTCTAATTTTTATCTATGATTTTTATTTATGATTTTTATCTATGATTTTTATCTATGATTTTTATCTACGATTTTTATCTATAATATTTATTTAATTTTTTTAGTTTAAAAATGTGTTCAGCAGATTTAGACAAAATTAATAATCATTTAGAAAATTTGACAGAGATTTTGGGTTCATCAAAATTTAGTACGACGTTAAAAATTATAACAACTATTTCATCACACACTTGTAATTTAGAACCCATTCTACATTTGGAACAAAATAAAAATTATCAAATTGCATTGACTAGTTTCTCCACATTTAACACTATTCAAAACGTTATCAAAGATGTGAATGATCAATTTAGATATTCTACTGATAAAGGTAAAACATGGAAAATATTAACTTTTCTTCCTGGTTCTTACGAAGTTGAAACAATATCAAATGAAATTAAGAGACATTTAGGTATACCATTTAAAGATAAGAAACAATTACATTTTGCAGTTGAACCGGCAGTTAATAAATTTTCTCTTACTTTAGACGAAAATCATCAAGTTGATTTTAATCATGATAGATCATTGTCAAAGCTATTAGGATTTAATAAACAAACCTATAGTCAAGGTTATCATTTAGGTGAGAAGATTTCAAAAATAACTGAAATAAATTCAATTGTTGGACATTGTGACATTATTGAAGGAGGATATATAAATGGTAAATTATCAAATTTAATATTCAGTTTTCCAGCTTTTACTGTACCCATTGGTTATAGATTAAATGTATTTCCACAAACATTAATATATTTTCCTATTACAAGAAAAACTATTAACAACATTAACATTAGAATCACTGATGAAAAAGGACAAGAAATAAATTTTGGAGGTGAAGAGATTATGATAGATCTTTTGGTTCGGGAGGTATAAACTCCCACGCGAAGCTAGAGAAGTTTAATTTTCTTCTTCTTTAGAAACAAAAAATAAAAAAATAAAAATAAATTTTTTTATTAAAAAATGAGTGAACTACCTCCATTAAATAAAAAAAAACTTAAATTTGATCATCATCCAAATTTATCTAATAAAGTTTTGTCAGTTATTTGTGGAAGATCAGGATGTGGAAAAACATATCTATTATTTAAAATTTTAACGACTCCAAATTTTTTGGATTATAACAATCTTATAATTTATACAACAACAGCAGAACAACCCGTCTATCAATTTTTAAAATATGGATTTGAAAATAATCTTAAAAAAACTGCAATTGCTTCATTATTCAAAGAATATGAAAAATCTGAAGATGAAGAAGAAATAAGTTCGTGGTGTGAAGAAGCAACAAAAAATAATCAGTTAGTAGAATCTAATAAAAATAAGCATATAAAAATACAATTAATAGATGATAGTGGTAATATGCAAGATCCTAGTAAACTAGATAAAACAATGAAACATTGTGTAATTTTTGATGATTGTGTTAATGATAGAAATCAGTCAGTTCAGAGAAATTATTTCACAAGAGGTAGACATAATAACTGTAGTGTATTTTATTTAACACAAAGTATGTATTCATTAGACTGAAGTGTTATTAGAAAGAATGCAAATATATTTATACTATTTGAAATAAATGCAAGAAATTTAAGTGATTTGTTAAGAGATTTATGTGTAAGAAATAAAGATGAATTTAAACAATCGTGTAACAATGCTTGGTCAAAAGATTATGGATTTATCACAATTAATATTGATAAAAAAATTCATGAAAGAGTTATAGAAAATATTTTCGAGGAGTGAAAGAGTTATAGAAAATATTTTCGAGGAGTGATCGAACAATTTTTTCTTATAAATTTTTTGTTAATAAAAATAAAAAAAATATGTTGAATGATTATAAGATAGAGCATGTACCAGTTTTAAAAGATTATCGTCATCCTACAAATCCTGTAAATTCGAAGAAAGAAGTTAGATTTTATTATCATCATAAATACGTAGCGCTCGTTACAGATTATAAAACAAAACATGGTATTCAACCGTGTGTTAAAACAAAAGACTTTCCACTTTGTTTAAGAAGTTTCCGAGTATTTTTGGCGTATAATAATTTATGGTGGTTGGTTAAGAAAGAACATTTAACAGCACATGAATTAGAAACATTACATCAATTACATATTCCTGTGTATATGCAAAAACGGAACCGAGGTTCTATGTAAAAATTCATTTTTTCTTTTAAAAAATATGAATCGTGAAATGTCTCTCGGACAAACCTCTAGGATTGATGAATTAATCAAGAAACAAACTGCTGAGTTTGATGCGCAAATTAAACATAGTAAACGTAGTAAACGGATTAAAAAACAGAAACGTACTAGGCGTAGTATTAGACGTAATACTAAAAAACAGAAAAGTGGAACAAAAGAAATATTAGAAACCCCTATTACTGATATCTTTTTTGATGATAGAATTAAGGATGAACTTGGTGATGATTTATGTAATTTATTTAATCCAAATGAAATTAAATATGAAAATGTATCTTTTATTAATGTAGTAAATGATATGCGGAAACTTTTAGCAAATGGTAAAATTATTAATTTACTTGGAAAAGTTATTAAAGATCAGGAAAATATAATTCAAAATTTTTACGTAACCTTCTATAATAAAAAATCATTTGAAACATGGTTTTCGAATCTGGATGAGAAATCCGATGCTAACGAATGGATTTTTACAGGTAATATTAAATATGAAGATTTTGGAATGAAGTTAGTACAAAGATCGCATAGAGGGGCAGGGATTAATATGAAATATAGAATCAAAGAATATTTCGGTGAATATTGTTATATTCCTTCTGAAGATTTTGGTTTTATTAAATGTTATAATGTTTTACGAGGTTTTAATGAAGAACAAGGAGAAATGATGAAAGAAATGTTTAATAATTTTTTATATAAAGAGAAAGCCACATCCAGAACAGGAGTAATGTCAAACTGCAAATTTTCTCAATTCAATAAATATTTTGGAGAATGTGTTCAATATTATAGTCCTGCCAATCGTCATTTAAATCCTAGAGGAATTGAAACGTTTCATAATTATGTTTATTACAATTATTTTCACGCAGGTTCAACAATTGGTCACTATTGTTTAATTAATAAATCTCATAAATTAAAAGCTATTAGAGAAATTGAAAATAATTTCAAACCCATATATAAAACAGTTACTGATGAAAATCTAACAACGCGTCCATATAAAATCATAACAAAGAAAAAAATTGACTATGGTTCAACATATATTTGGGATCTCGAAACTTTTCCCGATCCTAACTGTTCAACAGATCATCCTATTCCTTACGCTGTAGGAGCTATTAATTTTAATAAATTTATATGTTGTTTACCGAAACAAAGATTGAAAGAATTAGAAACACGTTTGTTAAGTGATATGATTAAAATTAAACGATCAAAAGATGAAGATGAAATTAAAAAACTTAAAAAACAGATTAATGAGTATAATAATTTAACTGAATTAGAATTTAATAAACTTCAAAATTGTGTGAAAATATTTACGAGAACTGAGGATGATGAATGTCCAATCGGGGAAACCCAGAGGACGCATGTCCGTTCCACCAATTTTTTAAAACTCTTGGAAAATTTAATTATTCTAGAGTAACTTTAATAGCTCACAATTCATCAGGTTTTGATTCCTATTTTCCGATAAAAGCTAATTTTAAATTATCTAAACCGCCTCTTAAAACTTCAAGAGGAATACTGACTGCTTCATTACAAAATCCTTATACAACTGAATGTGTTAGTAGATACATTCAAAAATCTTTTAGATTTAAAAACAATATGAAAAAAGATTCACCGTCAGGTAAATTAGCACTTCAAACTATTATAATGAAATGTAGTTATCAACATGTAAAAACAAGTCTTTCTA
Source organism: Prostheceraeus crozeri (assembly GCA_907163375.1). Taxonomy (NCBI): domain Eukaryota; kingdom Metazoa; phylum Platyhelminthes; order Polycladida; family Euryleptidae; genus Prostheceraeus; species Prostheceraeus crozeri. The sequence continues at coordinate 213,374 of CAJQUW010007876.1, forward strand.
AATGGTGTGAGAATTTTAAAATTCCTACGAATGTGTGTAAATTAAATTATGAAATTGGAGACATAACACATGAAAATTATAAAGAAAAAGAAATTGAATGGAGACCATATTTAGTTAACGATATTCTTTCTTTAGCTTTTTGTATCTACAAATATAATAATGTTATGCGAGATTTAGTTGGTGAAGATATAACTACTAATTTAACATCCTCTGCTTTAACATTTAACGGTTGGATGAAAAGCGTACAAAATGACAATATAAATATTCATTCTCATATAGATTTATGGGCTAGAAATTATATTAGAAAATCTGTTAAAGGTGGAAGAGTTTCAGCAAATATAAGAAAATACATATCGCCATTTTGTAGCATCTTGTTACCAATATTAAAACAGTATTTACCTGGTCGCTGCGCTGGGGGGACTTTGTCCCTTAGTCGCTGCGCTGGGGGGACTTTGTCCCTTGGTCGCTACGCTGGTGGGGCTTTGTCCCCTGGAAGTAATTTAATAGATTTAATGAAACAGTATCGAGATTTAGGAGATAAAACTGAAATTTGTAAGAAAATTTCAAATCAACTACTTGAACAAAAAAATGAATTTCTAATGGCTTTTGATGCAACATCTTTATATCCATCAGCTATGTATGATGAAAATTCAGAATACCCTAAAGCTGAATCAGCTAGAAAATTTCGTCAAGAAGAAGAGCGGGAAATAGTATATAAATTTAATACTCAAACATTTAGACCTAAAACTGGAATATTCTCTGTTGTGTTTCAATATCCGAATGATATGTTTTTCCAACCAGTTCCTATAAAAGATAAAGTTAAAAATCAAAATAATAATTCTCATGTAAAAGTAATCAGGTTTAGAAATGGTATATGTTATGATGTATTAACTTCTGTAGACATACAAGAAATTGTTAGATGTGGGGGAAAAATCTTACATATTACTGATGGTATAATTTATGAAAAAAATTATCAAGTTTCACCATTTCGAAATTATATTGAAAAACTTTTTAATTTGAGAAAAAGATGTAAAACAGAAGGAAATACTGTAGGTGATGAGTTAATTAAATTATTGATGAATTCACTATATGGCAAAACTGTGCAAAAAGATATAACCACTAAATATCATTTATGGAATGAGAATACATTGAGAAAAAATTTCACTCAAGAAGTAAAAGATTATGAAAAATTAAATGATGAACAATATTTAGCGAAAGTAGAAATGGAAGATGATGAATTTCTCAAAACTAATATTGTAAAAGATGGGAAGACGTCATTCATGCCATCACACCTTAGGTTCTTTCATTCTTTCTCACTCTAGAAGAATCATGAATAACTTTATTTTAGAAATTAATGGTTTCAAAGAAAAATACATTCATTATACAGATACTGATTCAATATATATTTCCAATGAGCTCTTTAATAAATTAGATGCTGCTGGATATGTTGGTGGGGAATTGTGTCAAGGGAAAAATGATTATGGAAATGGTGGAATTATTTTTGCAATGTTTATTGCTCCTAAAATAAAATATTGTATTACTGTAGATGAACAAGGGAGACTTAGTGAAAAGAAAACATTCAAAGGATATTCACAAGATAAAGTAAAAGTAGAAGATTTTCTAAAATTATATTCGGGGAAAACATTATCGACTACAGTTAATAAACCATGGAAAAGATCTTTAGAAACTGGAATTAGTATTCCTGATAAAAATAATAATACTGAAGAAAAAAAATTTTCTGGTCAAATAAATATTCTTAAACGTCAAGCACCTGATGAAAATGAAATTATGTTACCTTATAACGGAGAAGATATTCAAGCTGAAATATTTCAAACAATCGTCTGTGAGAGTAATTTAAGTGATGATGATGACACGTGGGAATAATAATTTTTTTATTACATCTAAAAATTTTATAACATATAAAAACTTATTTCATCAATAAATTTTATTACATATGAAAATATTTTTTTCATCTATAAATTTATTTTCTATTATTCTAAAAATTTTATTACATATAATATATTTATAATAATAAGTTTTATCATATTAAATTTTATCATATTAAGTTTTATCATATAACGTTTTATCAAAAGATAATTTAAATTTATTTTCACTAACTATTGATTCTTCATCATCATAAATTGATTCTTCATCATCATCATAAATTACACTTTTTGGTATAGGATGCCATTCCCTGATAGGATACCATTCCCTGATAGGAATATCTAATTCTAAATTACATTTCTTATCTGATAATAATATAATAGAGAAAAATATTGGTCTTTGTTCTCTTTTGGAAAATTTAATAACACCACTATAATCTGAATCACTTTTAGTTTTTATTAAAGATGATAAAATTTTAAATTGATTAGATGTAAATCCTAATTTAAATTTTGTAGACCCGACGCATAGTTGTCTAACAGTATCTTCAACTATACCATCATTATTATTTTCAATTGTAAGAAAATGAAATTTAGATAAATTTTTATAATTACTAATATTTTTATAATCTTTTTTACCATTTACACCATTTTCAGATGTTTCTGAATCATCATCTATATTATCATCATCTATATTATTATCATCTATATTATTATCATTATTATCATAAGATTCTTTAAGATCGGGCAAAGCCCTAGAACCTTCGGTTCGTTTATTATGATTATGGTCATTGTTAATAGTATAAGGTGTAGTCCACATATAAATTTTCTCTTGTTGAGCTAAACCATTTATATAAGATTTTAATAAATTAATATTTAAGTTGGAATATAATCCTATATACGTATCATCATCATATCTTTGCGGCATTTCTAATGTTTCTTGTTTATAAATTGTATCTCTATAATAAACTTGACATAATAATTCTTCATTATGTTTTTTACTCTCTATGTGAATGTTATATTGATTTTGATCGTCAACAAATAATCTTATTTTTTCTTTGGAAAAAGATTTTAATTTTTTAACTAATTCTTTAATATTAATATAATTAATAATTTTAGTTTCTATCCACTCAGTATTACTAATCGGTAAAACTGCTCTAATGAATCCGTAAACATTATTATGTCCTATTATAACCATATTTTCTTTATTTAATTCTACATAAGCTACATCATTATATTTACTAACAATCTCCATAAATTTAATAAATGGATCACCTGGAAATAAACAATAATTAGTTTCTATAGAAGGTAAACCTTTAGTCTGTTCTCTAAATACTTCGGCTTGTAATTGAAATAAAATATTAACATCTATACATGGATTTGTAATAGTATTATTATTATTATTATTATCAAAACATTTATTTTCAAATCCCGTTGATCTCGTCGAATAAGAAGAACAGGATGATGCGGGCGAATATGATTTTTTGAAATTTGGTTTTTCCATTTTTTTATTTTTATTAGAAAAAATTTTATTTTTTTATTTTTATTAGAAAAAATTTTATTTTTTTATTGTTAAAAAATGATGTTACCAAATGTTGGTGGAGGTGCATATATCCCGAATAATCGTGAATTAGAAATAGAGATAGAAAATTATATCATGAAAACTTGAGACGTTTTATCTGGTCCATTGCATCTTTCTATTCTTCCGCAACAAAATACAGAGTTAACAAATAAACAATATGTTGATACACAAATCAATGATTTAAAAGAAAAATATATAAACGATGTTTTGGTTCCACTGATGAATGAATTGAAGTTGCTTAAACTTAATGACAAATCATTAAACGAAAAATTATTAAAACTTGATAAAAAGGATAGAGAGCTAGAAGCAGATATAGCAAAACTTTTTAAAAAGATTTCTGAACAATCAAAAATTTTAATATTACTTTCTTTAAATTTAAAATCTGCTGTAATTAAAAATAAACATCAGATAAAAATGTTAAAAGAACAATTAGAAGATGAAATAGAAAATCTACCTGAAAGAATTAAAAAAAATTTAAAGCAGTTACAAACTACATTCCAAAAAAGTGTTGATGAATTGAGTTCTAAAATTACTCAACAAATGAAAAAGATGAATAGAATAATAAATGAAGTAAACTCACTTAATGAAAAAGTTGATAAAATGAAAACTCTTAAAATCAATTTAGAAAATGAATTAAAGAAAAATTTACAAGAAAACTCTAAAGAAAATAAAGAACAGTTAGATGCTGTTAAAAAACAATTAGATGTTCTTAAAATTAAGTTAAATGCTCTTAAAACGGCGTTGAAGATTAATCAGCAGAAAATGCAAGTTAATAGAAGAGAAATTAAAGTACATCACACGCTGCTTGACGCAATAGATAAAGTGCAACAGGCAATTAATAAAGTTATCTCGAAGTTGTTGTCCATTCACAAACGTAAATCTTAAACGGACCAAAGGTCCTCAGGTTACTAACCAATCGGAGCGAAGCTCCTCGAGGCTTTAGGCGATCGTAAATATTTTTTCCCAAAAGTCAAATTTAATCCTAAAAAATGCCTATAATTTATAAACATAATCTTAAACATTTTGCTTCAAATCAAAGAATTGCTCATGAACCACGTATGAATCCTGTTTATCATTATGATAATAGAGAAACAATCGGAACAGAAAAGTTCCTAGGCACCGCAGGTGCCGTTCAAAAAGAAGGGGATGGCATCTTTTCTGGTATTGGAAGTATCATTAACTTGATAAAAAATAATAAAGATTTGATTACATCTGCCGCAAAAGGAGCAGCTGCTATAGGTAGCACAGCTAGTGCAATATCAAATGCTGTCAAGTCTCAAAACGAATTAAAACAACTAGAAGCTATTCGTAAACTTAGGAATGATTCTGAAGAACTAAAAAAATTAAAAAAACTTTCAGATGAAACAAAGAACAAAATTGCTAACATAGCTGTGGATGGTGATAGTAAACATAATGAAAAAACAATTGAAGAAATAAGAGGTAATGGCGTGAGCAGCAACCTTCGGTCTAACCAGCAAAGCTGTAGCGGAGCTGGTCTAGCAAAATTCTAAAATTATATTTAGTAAAATTCTAAAATTATATTTTAGTAAAAATTTTTTTTCTGTCTGTGAGAAAAACAAAAAGTCAAATTATTTCTTATAAAAATGCCTTCGCTTATCGAAAATAAATTTAGATTAGATGATCCTCCGTTCACCAGTTACAATGAAAAAAAGAATGACTATATAAGAATTGCTATGAATCCCGGATCTTCCAGTAGAGTAAACACTGGAGGTGATTTAATTTTTGAAGTTGATAATCAGCAGAGCTATTTATATTTACCTGATTCATTTTTACACTGTGAATATTCTTTATATAGTGATGCTAATTTTACAACACCATTACCAGATACCGATAATATTACACTAGAGAATAATTTTTTTCCAAGATTATTTACACAAATGCGTTTAGATGTTGCAACTCAAAATATAGAAACAATAAGTGATTCCCCAGGTGTAATTGATACAATGCTTAGATTTATAACAATTGGTGAAAATAATAAAAAGCATGAAATCGAAGGTTGGTTTCCTGATACTAATGATGGTATAATTATTGATGATTTCACTCACGCTGGAACAGATGCCGCAGGAATTGCGAAAGATGTAGAAAATATTGCAAAACATTTAAATAAAACAAATAATGAAGCATATAAAGAAAGACGTGAATTTAACAAAAAAAGTAAACAGACAGTAAATTGGTCATTGTCTCCATTATTCGGATATTTAGATTATGATAAAATATCATATCAATTAAAATTTAAATTAATAATTCATCGTACAGCAAATAATGAATTAATCTTTTTTGGTAAGACTGGAAAAAAAGCATATTTAAAAATTGATAGACTTGAATGGTGGATTAAGCATATTACTCCTAGTTTAGAGATTGAAACAGCTATTGCAAAAAGATTAAATACTAACAAACCAATTCCAGTAAATTTTCTAAAGAGAACTGCTAGTTTAGTAACTTTTTCCGAACAAAGATTTAACTGGCATTTTACTAGAACTGCGAATACCCCAAGATATTTATTACTAACATTTCAAAGAAATAATTCTCCAAGTTTTGATAAGAACAATAATATCTTCCATATTAATACAATTCGAAGTTTACAAGTTTCATTAAATCAAACCCGTTATCCAATTGATCCATTAAGATTCGATGATACCAATAATCAATTTATGGAAGGATATGATTCTTATCGAAATCTTTGTATAGAATTTGGAGTTGAACCACAATTAACTCCTGGAGATTGGAGACATTTATATCCTGTTTTCTGTTTCGATTTAAGTGCACAATCTGAAGATATTATCAAGACTGGTTGTGATGTTACAATTAATATTGAAAAAAAGATTCCACAACTTCATTGATGGCTTATGGTTTATTGCTAGAAGATGTAAAATATTCTATTGAAATTCTTAATGGAAAGATGGCTAGGATAGGTTAAAGCCCAAGACTTAGTCGATTAATTAATTTTTTTCATAACTAGAATAGATTAAAATTTTTGGTAACTTAAAATTTTTTGGTAACTTAAAATTTTTCATAACTAGAATAGATTAAAAAAATTCTTAACTTATAATTTATTCATAACTAGAATAGATTAAAATTTTTGATAACTTAAAATTTTTTTATTAAAAATGTCGCAAGCGAAAAGTAATAATAATAAAACTGTTGAATTAAAATTACGTAATATTGTTGACAAAAATACCCCTAAAACTATTACTATTAATAAAAAAAAGTATTACATAAGTAAACCAATGATAGAGAATATTCAATTACAAGAAGAAAAGAATGGTGGAATTCTCCCATTAATTCCACTAATAATAGGAGGCATAGCAGCTGCAGGAAGTGTTGCAGGTGGGACAGCTGGTATTGTCCAAGCAGTAAATAAAAATAAATCAGAGAAGGCAGCATTAGAAGAACAAAAACGACATAATAGAGAGTTAGAGAAAGTTGCTAGGGGCGAAGGAGTAGTAGATAATTTTATTAGTAAATTAAAATTAGTTGATGAAGGAAAACGAGTTCTTAAAAATATTCTCCACAATGTTGATGATTTAATTGAAATTAAAGAAACTAAGGATGGTTCTGGAATATATCTAAGTCCTAGTATGATTCGGTAATAACCTCAGGACCTTTGGTCCATAAGGTAAAACATTTATTTTATCTTTTAAAATGAATTCTACAAATTCCGAAAATTTAACTAAATTAAAAATTTCTAATTTAGATTTATTGAATTATCTATTAAACAAAAATAAAAACTCAAATTGTCAGCATATTGGAGGTGACAAGAACAAAGTTCCATACCACTTCGGTGGTGATATACAAAAAACATTAGAAAACTTTCCTGGCTTTATTTGGAGTAAATATTCGAAAGAAAAACATCTTCCTGGTCATTCATATACTGGTCCAGGAACTCGATTAGATATAAGACTAGATGAGAATAATAATCCGAAACCAGGTGAAGAACCGATAAATAGAGTAGATGCCGCAGCTTACAGGCATGATTTAGCTTATCGAAATCATGATCTAAGTTCTCGACATGCAGCTGATAAGAAGATGATTCAAGAATTAGATAGTATTCAAAATCCTACATTTAGAGAAAAAATTGAAAGAATGTTTGTTAAGAAAGCTTTACAAGCTAAAATATTATTCGGTCAGGGTTTAAATGAAACGACAGCAAATGAAACGACAGCAAAGCTGTCTGAGAGCAACGCTCGAACCTACGCCTCCGAAATTCATAAAGAATACAGAAGGCCTAAATATTTATTGAAAGTAAAAGTATTTAATAAAGATGATATTTGGAGTGCTGATCTTATTCATATGCCGAATGAAAAAGATTATAAATACGCATTGACCGTTATAGATTTATATACACGATACGCTTGGGTAAAACCTTTAAAAAATAAAAGTGGTCTATCAGTTAAATATGCGTTTGAAATAATCTTTAAAGAAAGTAAGAGAAAGCCAAAAAAATTGTTTGTTGATAAAGGGTCGGAATTTTATAACCGAAACGTTCAGCCACTATTTGAAACTGTTTATTCAACTGAAAATGCAGGGAAGGCCGTAGTGATAGAAAGATTCAATCGGACGTTAAAAAATAAATTATTCAAGAAATTTACTGAGCAATACCAGGAATTGTAGAAGAGTACAATAATAAAGTTCATTCTGGTATTGAAGAAACTCCAAAGAATGCTTCTGACGACCCTGATTTAATACGAAAGAAAATATTCGAAAATAATTATTCGAATGAGAGTAATCCGAATTTGCAGAAACTTAAGCCGAAATTTAAAATTGGAGATAGAGTTAGAATATTTAAATATAAGAACAAATTTGAAAAGGGCTTCGTCGGATACTGGACGAAAGAGATATTTGAAATTTGTAAAATAAATCAAAGTTATCCGTTTACTTATGAAATTAAAGATTTAGATAATGAGGATATCAGAGGCCGTTTTTATCAAAATGAATTACAGAAAACCGAGCTTTAACCTTTAGGTGCCGCTTTAGCTAGCTTCGCTTGAGTTATAGATTGTTTAACTCTAACATTATATCTAGAAATGGTACTGCTTTTTGTAATTTGTACAAAACGTATAAACATAATTGACCACAATAGGTAGTGCCTGGTGTTTGAATTTGAAACGTATTGTATGTTCCCGTTCCAAGTAATTCTTTTACTTCATTTGTAGGTGGAAGTCCGTATGAGTCAAAATAATAATTATCTCCGTTTTTACTAAAGATACCTGCTGACCAATGTACGCCGTTTTGGTCTGAAGTGTGAAGATTCGTTATGAAATTTACAGTTGGCTTATTTTTGATCAATTGTAATTCGCCTCTCATTAGGACATAAAAATTCTTTATTCCCAATTGATGTGCGATTTTCTTTAGGTCGAAATTTGTCGTAGTTTGCGTTCCATATAATTTAAAAAACTCGATCAGGTCAGTCATTTTAAATGAAACAAAAATCCAAATTGTCAACACTGTTGTCACTTTTCAGTCTCCACGCAAATAAGTTGCAATAAATGTTACTACTTGTTACTTATGAAGTAGAGTCCAACATTTATATGAAAAACAGAAATCCAAATTGTCAACACTGTTGTCACTTTTCAGTCTCCACTCAAATAAGTTGCAATAAATGTTACTACTTGTTACTTATGAAGTAGAGTCCAACATTTATATGAAAAACAGAAATCCAAATTGTCAACACTGTTGTCACTTTTCAGTCTCCACTCAAATAAGTTGCAATAAATGTTACTACTTGTTACTTATGAAGTAGAGTCCAACATTTCCAAGTCTTCAAATTCCTGCGTGAGTCCAATATGTTGCGCAGGTTGTTGTTCAGTTTGTTGCACATTGGGTGAATCAAATATGGATTCTGCTAATCTTCGCTTTTCTTCTTCTTTCTCATGATCAATGAAATCTTCCAGATATGTAAAATGCTTCATCACAAAATGAATTGATAAGGAGGAACTAGCTAAATTTGGATAATGTCTTGACATTTTGAACAATTTGATTAATAATGTTATATATGAACGTGAAAATTTAATGTTATGAGTCTCATTCAACTCTTTCACGAATTTTGTATAATTCATTTTAGACAATAACTTCAGTCGCTGAAGCACTTCTCCTTGTAAAACATAGCAGCGTAGAAGATTCCGATGTGTAATTTTCTCAAAACCAATGAGTTTATTCAATGAAGATATGCACGATGATGTACTTATAATATCCTTTTTCTCGAGAAATACAGGTAAATTGCTGCTGTCAACATCCTTGAATGAATCTCGGATTATTTCAAACACTTCTCTCTTTTTAGCTTCTTCGTTTCCACTCGTCTTCTGTTTTTTTCTTAGTGATTCATTGATAAAATTTGCTGTTATCGTTTTGAAGAAATCCAGATGGTCTGGTGAAATAAGAGGCACAACTTGATCCACGAAGCAACAAAATTCTCTCTCTAGTTTGCTGACGGAGGACATTGCAAATGAGAACTTTGCTTCTAGCGTACACGATACAATGACAGACGAGAGAGAAATGAACTTTTAGTAGCAACTTTGCCACCGTTGCCATAACGATCTTCAACCTGATGACAGTTTGCAATTGTTTTGTCGTCATGTGAGTGCGCTGGCAACTAAAATCTAATTGTATCACAAAGCAGTAGCGACAACAGGAATTGTAAGAACGCCAGATGAAATGACAATAGTGAGAGCGCCTAAAGAAATTGTTAAACATGCACCAACGCCTTGTGTCACATTCTTAGCTATGGTCCATCGTTTTCTTAATTTATTATAATGTTCTAGTTTAAGTAATAATTGGGCTTCCTTATCTTTCATGTACCTGACTCTATCTTTGTGTTTTGCAATATCCATTTCATATGATAATGAAGGATATATTCTTGCGGTTTCATCCACTTTTGTTTCTTCCATTTTTAAAGAAATATTTTTAGTCACATGTTATATCTTAAAAACCTGAAAGATGGATAAAATTCATGAATTTGAAATTCTCAACTTTTATGATTTTCGGTGTCCGGTTTTACATGACCTGGAACGGTCATGATTTAAGCGAGAAAATTGTAATTCACAAATTTTGAGATTCTTAACTTTTATGATTTTTTCGGTGTCCTGCAACGGTCATGATTTAAGCGGGGGTGAAAATTGTAATTCTCAAATTTTAAGATTTTGAAAAATTTGAAAAATTGGGTATTTTTAAAAACGCTTAAATTTTCGCCCTTCGGCCTTCGGCCACGTGAAATTTGAAGTCTACCTAAATTTTTGAAATTTTGAAATTTTGATTTTTTTGAAAAAACCCGCAAAAGTGTGACATCCGGCGCAAGCGAAGCGAAGCGAAGCAAAGCGAAGCGAAGCGTCGCGCCGGATGTCACACTATATACTACTGGCCTCGCCTGCTTAGCATGCACCAGAAGAGGAAGAAATTTTTCGACGAATTCTCAACGTCATGTTTTATGAGAATTGGGCCATCTATTCTGACTCAATGTCGAATTTCGCGACTCTTCTTTAAGAATCTACAAGCCATAGAGTAGGGATACTTACTCTATGTTATAAGCTCTTGCTAATCCAGGTTAGCTGTGACTAAGTGTTGGTTCTTTAACCCTTTGGCGACCACTAAGTTTCATTTCGGTCGCGAAGGGGTTAAGGCGAAACAATTGACTAATCTTCATCAGATGTCTGCAATAGTGAAATTGATGGATATCCGACGTGTGCGGACAAAACTGAGGAAAATTGAAGTGTTCTACATCTTCGATCTTTCGGAATACTGATCGCAAGAAGTCCAATAGTAACTATCCACATGTATTTGCCTTGCATGTGTTCGCATGAAGAAACACACACAAGTAGGCATGTTCATTGTGCTCTGCAAAAATTTTGGAAAATATTCAAGGATGAGTTCATGGAAAAAGGAATTATATGTGGCACAAATTGCATTCATTTGATGGAAAAATGGATAGAAAATAATATAACTGTGTTTAAATTTTTCAAATGAGCTGTCTGGCCCTTGACAACCAAGTTTGAATTAGACGCTACCTCAGGGATGTTGAGAAACGAAGATATAGAAAGTAAGTACTCATGTGCTCAAAAAGCAATCTAGAAGAAATGAATAGAAGCGGTAGATTTGATTAAAATTTTACTTTGCCATATGAGACTCGATGAGCGTTCAAATGTCGAATATTTCAATAGTCAACATTATTTGTATAATTTATTCTGACACTGGTTATCACCCAATCCACCTTGACCATCATGTAGATATTTCGGTGATGTTGGCTGGCCAGATAACTTGGAAAATCGTTTATCTGCATGAAATGATTCACCGTCATTAGCTCCTTTAATAGTCATTGCTGTGGGCACACACCTGCAAGTTATTCAAAGTTACAGATGTGATGAAATATGGTCTCTAGGATCTTATGCGCGTCCGCGGCTGACACTTCTCTTCGTCATCAGTACGATTTCCAGCAAATGAATGAAACATATAGCGTTTCCGACTGTCCGTTATGGGAGACATAAATTTCATTATCCTATAATTAATTATGAAAAATATTTCATAAAATATTGAGCACTGTCCATCACTGCTGTGGCATAATATGCCTCAAAATCAATCCATTATATATATATCAATAATAATATCAACAATCAATGTATTATACTGATTGCCTTATCAATTGGAAGTCATATGTTGTAAATAAGGCACTAAATTACAAGATCACCATTGACAACTTGTTTCTAGTCATTTTGAGAAAATGCTTGTTTCTTGCACCTTGCAGAGAAATAGGCTTGCTGCGGAAGAGATGCCACTAAATTTCTGGAAGATGAAGCTAGGCTAAATAAGAGCAAACCAAAGATTCAAGACACCTGATACATTTTCCTTGTTATGCTGAGTGATTTAGAGTCTCTTAGAGCTAAGAAGGAGTTGTGGAACTAGCAAGGAGAATAGAGTTGTATTGGAAAAGTTAAGGCAACAACCATTAACAAATTTACAGCAACATGCATTTTGAAGTGAGTCAGGTTGTGTAAATTGCAGTCTTGTGCCCTTTGCCTGAACACACACCCGTGTACAAATATGTGTTCCACATACGTATAAATCTATCATTTTTGTCTATTCGTCGTAAGATATACATTTTTTACATGTTTAAGTACCTGTACAAGTAGGAATGAGTCTGTTCAATAAATAGGTGCACTTAATCAATCACAGTGCAATACATATGTTTCGAATTATTTTTTCTGGACTTAAACTGAATTGTCACACTGATGAATGCCGAATGTGTACATCTTGAACAGTAAAATCGAACTACGGTTGAATATTTTCCGAAGACAGCAATTTTAATCGCAATTCTGAATATATAATGCGTACTGATAATACATTTACTCTCAGTATAATCGAAGTTTCATATCTATCAAACTTCTCTTCGACTGTTCTAATTAGATTACTCTTTTCGCTAGCCTGTATCAAAGGCATCACGCACACACTCGTAGATTGCAGCATAAATGGGAAACAAAGTATCACTGAATCACCATTTCACTTGTATAATTAAATATTGAGCTACATCTTCAGTTGAATTATATTGATTGTTGCATACTGATCGAAACTTTTTTCTTGATCCTGTCGACAACCGCAATCATTGGATGATATCTGTGAATTATTCTATTTCCATTTTGTTTGCAAAAAGCAACATTTCTTAATTATTGCAGGCGTCCTAACTTAGACGACTCGCTAGTAGTGTGTTTAAAGCGATATTTAATGAATGCCCGTCGAAATTTCACATACCTGCTAATTGCAAATCCCACGAGTACAGATCCCACGAGTGCAAATCCCAATGGGTGCACTGAGAATTCGAAGCGACTACACCTCGATTTTCAAGACGTTCTGTAGTTCGCTTGAACCTGTCTTGAGGCTTAGCCGAATTACCGATTTTTATATCAAGACATTTGGAAAATGTTTTTTAATAACCAATTCTTGCTAGTAGTAGTAGTAGTAGTAGTAGTAGTAGTAGTAGAGTGAAAATTAAGGCGAGAACGCATGTCACTCGCTCCGAGTATGCACAGAACAACTCAAGCGATATGAAGAAATTTTATTTAATCGGCCAATATTTCGACTATCAGTCTTCTTCGGGGCCTACAAGACATATTTAAAGCAGTTCACGTTGGAGAAAAGCGTTGCATTACCCGGATAGTCTTACCTTTAGACCGGTAGATACAAATGTGAATGAACAAGCTGCAGTGAACATATTTTAACAATGCATGTGGTGTTAACAACAGCAGAACAGGAAAATGTCTCAATTGTAAGACCGTGACATAGCGAGGATGATAAAATCGAATCATAGAAATCTCTGCTGTATGGATCTCGAAATAGAATGACAATATGACATCATGACATGTATCGAAAAACACTGGAAGGAAATGTATAAAAGAATTGTGCGACAAATAGAGAATCCGATGATAAGGGAAGCTAACGTAATAAAGATGATAATTTTTTGTTCGTTTTATAACACAGTCTCACGGGTGGTAAACCAGCGTCAGAGCAGCAACGGCGAATCACACTGTTCAATCTCGAAGTACAGTCACTAGGAAAAGTTACGAGATTCAGCCTATTTGAAGGGGCATGACTTAAAGTATCAAGACCAGGAGTGACACAGGCATTCAAACGATGAATCCATTTATCTTCTATAATCAATACGGCATCAGCAGAGGAGGAACGGTCAAAAGCGAAAAAAATGAAAATCATCCAAAGAACAAGTAGTCTTAAAATGGAGAGCAACAGGAGTGATACTGGACGGATTCAAGATATCGCGGATATGTTGAGTGATACGGATGCGTAAAATATTTGAAGTCTGACCAACATAAAAAGCATTACAGCGATGGCAAGAGATCATGTAAATACAATTAAAGGAGTCACAAGATAAATGGAATGGTATACGTTGGATAAAACTAGCATGAGGACTAGAAAAGGTATTGCGAGTTAAAACATATCTACAAACGCTACAGCGACGACCGTCGCAAGCAGAAAAACCAGGGTTCCAGTTAGGCATTAAACCTGTCACCCGGAAAACACGATTGCGGCAGTTACGAATCAGAGACCTCGTAATCTTTTATGAACGCCAACGAGAGAAATCCAGTTTACAAACATTATCAAAATCTCTTTTTGTATAGGAATGAGTAGCCCATCTCAAAATTTGTGAGAAAATCACTCCACGATGGACATGAGAGGCGTGATGCGAGGAGTTTAGAAGAATATTGTGGCTATGAGTATCTTTAAAGCCAATGCGATAGCCAATAGGTGAAGGAGAGGTCGACAAATTCGATCGATAAAGTTCTAAGTCGAGAAAACGGATGTTGTTGAGGTCAAAATTCATATCAAGTTGGATATTCGGATCGCGAGAGTTGAGGTAGGAAACAAAGGCGTTCAAGGAATCAATATTATAATCCCAGACAGTAAAAATATCGTACTGAAAACGTAGCCAGACACGGGGACGAAGAGGAAAAGAATCAAGAGCCTCACGCTCCCATTCAACAAGGTTTAAACCGGCGATTGACCCACCGAACGCTTTACCCATGGCCACACCTGAGGTTTGCAGCCACCAACTGTCCTCGAAAATAAAGTCATTATTAGTAAGACAGATGCGAAGAAGACGGAGGATATCACGATCAGGACGACGGGGATCAAGTGACATTTGAAAAGCGCGGGAAACTCGATTTATACCAGCATCAATAGGGACATTAGTATAAAGACCGCGGACATCAAGGGTGCAAAACAAAGATTTTTCTTCAAGGTTCACAGATTGAAGTGCTGCAATTAGATGATTCGAATCTAGAAGGAAACTGTCAAGTTTTGCGACAAGAGGAAAGAGGAAAAACTCAATGACGCGAGAAATTTGGCTCGTGTTGGTATTCACGTCTTCGACTATAGGACGACCAGGTGGCATACACACATTGGGCCAAATTTGTTTATGAAGTTTGGGAAGAATATTGAAATAACGGGGTTGAGTAGAACGATCAGAAGTGAGAAAACGAAATTCACGTCTGTTAATGAATTCACGAGCGAGTAAATCACTTAATATAGTATCTATCTCGGAGGAGAATTGAGGAGATACGGGCTCAGGAATTGACATATAAAAAGCATTGTCATTGAGAATCCGTAAGCATTCGGCACGGTAAAGCTCACTGTCAGAAATCACCCAGCGACCTCCTTTGTCACAGGGCCGGATAGTGATTCAGTTGTCGGATCGAAGAGTAGACAATGTGGCATTCTCTTCAGGCGTCAAATTGGAGCTACTGTAACAAGCATGATTTTCAAAAAGTAAAGTTCTCGCAGTGGAAAGTATAGTAGATGAAAGAGATTTGATCCTACTAGGGACCAATCCGAAAGGTGCCCAACTGGAGGATTTCGTCATACCAAAGCGACAAGGATGCGAATGATTGGAGCTGAATGAGACATACCGCCACTGAAATTTTCGGACAAAATCAACGAAAAAATGAAAAACGATATGATGATTACACGATTGAGGTGTGGGAATGAAAGCTGGAGGCCTAGAAAAGAGGGAAAGGATGTCTTGTGAAACGGTTAAGTTGTGAGTTGGAATACAACAAGAATCGAGCTGGTGGTCTGTTGGACTCGGATAGGAGAGTTTAAATGACGTCGAATAAGATCATATACAGCAGATTTGGAGGATTCATCCCAAACACATTGATAATCAAATCGATACTGGGAGAAATCATCACAGAAATTATGAATTTCGTAAAAGATAGATACAATTTAATCAAGTGAAGAGTCTATGAGTTGAATAGTCGTTTTTTGGTGTAACTAGATGAGAAATTATGCCATCAAAAAATTAAAAATGAGCTATTCAAAATTTTCTAGAGGTTTTAAAAAAATCATTCTCAATTGTAGGTTCAATCTCTATGTTTATTGTATTTGTGAATCTATAATCTAGTATGGTTTTTAACTCCAAGTGCCTACATAAGCGATAAATTATAAACCAATTTATCATTGGCTGTCAATTGGGCCATGGTAGCATATGGTTGAGAGACGAAAGCGACCGCTCAAACTTATATCTTGGAATATTAACGAAACAAAAAATGATATATTCACAGAAGGAATTTCACTGTGACTTTTCGTGCAAGAACAGGAGCATTCATTTCTCCTCTCCCTGGAAGTAAGCGAGAGCGACTGTCTTCCCGAAGGTTTCCAGTCTCGGAAAACATTCGTTCCGAGTAATCTATTAACACTGCTTAATTACATTTCGTGATTTCAGAATTTCAAATAACCCGTGTAGCTCCTATATGCACATAATCGAGTTTCTATGCACTTTGATTGCAGTATCAGCACATGCCACTGGATACGTCACTTCGTCTCTGGCATTGCGTTGCAATAGGCGAAGTTCTATTCCATTGAGATTTGAAGGTGTGACATCAGATTATTAGTGTCGTGCGAATATTTGGGAGTTGCTAAGTTGGGGTGCGCTGTCACTGATGCCAAATCGCCTCATGGGCAACAGAGTCCAAGGCAATGTGACAACGTCGATCTAGCAGTCCATCTTTTCCATTGTTGCAGACAAACCTATGAAATTATTATTATTTTCAAGATTAGTCACACAATTGCATTATACGTGGTGAAATTTGGATGAAGATGCTTTACGACACACGCGATAATTGGAAATGTTGGAGAAAATGATGACGGCAATCCTTTTGAGTAATATCGAAAATTTTTTCGGCCAAAGATCATGTAAAGTTCGGCATTGTACTGTTTCGGACGAACCTTCGGTGCATCCCTAGATAAGACAGTGCTAAAGACGATAAAATATTTTTAGTTAATTTGTGACACATGACATGATACAAATTTCTCGTAATGCATGTATGTATTTCATATGTTTTAAGCATGTTTAAAACATGCTTTTATCATTTTTTTCAAACATTATCAAGACTGACTTGAAAGCTGAACACCTACTGTCAGTGTCTTCCAACCAGCTAGATTTTGTCCTGCAATCGAAGATCATAAACCGAAAGAGAGCAACGGTTTCCCAATGAGGCCGATAGTTTCATATATCAGCTTGAGAAAGTTGATTGGTTGTTTAGACCAATACGCAATACTGCGTCGTTTTTTTGCGAATTTCATACTTTCTAATCTGAAAAATACTCGTGACATGATTTATGATCCAAATGCTAAAGACACAGTCCAATATCGAAAAATGCAATAATTTTGTCGAGCATTATGAATACGTATGCCACTTTTAGATGGCATAGAAATCGTCTGAGTCTTAGTCGGATCGTCATTAAAACGATCTGACAACTTTAAAGTTGAAGATCTAGCTTCCTATTGTAGCTTTCAACTACATAATATCTTACAAAGACAGGCCTAATCGCCAGGCTATTCAATGGGTTACCATTTTGAAACCCCTTTCGCGATCACATAGATTATGTTGAATGGAAAGCTTTAAAAGTACTTAATGAGCAGTTTAACACAAAACCGTTATACTATCGGAGATATTATTGTTAGCCCACTTGTTCAGGACCGTAACATACTTAACACTATTATGGATGCTTTTAATTCGATTTGCGACGATATTCAGCTCATTATTGAAATTCCTACTGATACCAATTTAAATTTTCTCGACGTCACCGCAGCTGTTTCGTATACTGCTCATTGTGAGCTCTACAGAAGCCCACGTACTCTGGAATTATGCTTGACGAGCGCAGCTGTGTGCCGCAGTTTGATGAGTCCAACTTTATCCAAAATAGTTTCAGATAAATAGAAGATATTTTCTCAAACGATAATTATCTATCAAAACATCATGACATTTCCAAAAGAGATCTTCGTGAGAACAATTACACAGGTGAATATTTCGTCCTTGAAATTGCAAATATAACTAAAAGCAAGCAAGCACAACTACAATCTGTGTGTAGACTTTACCACCAAGCGATGACCCGCTCACAAAGTTGAAAACTCTCCCGGAACCAGGAAAGCGGTTAAAATGCATCATAAATGTAAGTCCTCGTAACACTTGTGCCTTTAATGTGCATTTCTAACCCAAGCATTACTGAGTTGACTGTAGAATATAAAAAACAGTGTGCAAGTTTACTTGTTAATTATGTTATTGCGAGTAAATTGGATCTGCTAATCACCCTTTTTCCATTCTCTTTAAAGAGCATGAATGCAATATCTTGAATAAAGACGGCAAAAGTGATCCTTCTGAACACATAATCAGCGTGCTAGTTGCAATCAAGCTGCAGTGGATTTATTCATTTGACTTTATTGACAAGCAGACCAATCCCTTGAGGAGTGTTGGAATCTGGACACAGAAGTAAAGCTCAACCAGCTATCAAGCTGAAACACGAACGATCCTTTAAAGGGCTCGGCATGCCACCACCACAATTGGTGCCACTCACAGAATTAAATTGTTTAACCGCGTCACTTCGCTAGAAGTGCAAACTGATTCAAAACAATGGTACATGAAGGAACTTACTAAGTGGGCAAAAAGAATTTCTTAATACCTTGCAGAGATATGAAAAATAGTCTTGCGTCGCTTGCGGACTGCTCTGAATTCCTTTAAAATGCTCCTGCCTCTGTCTTGCTCCATGGATGAGAATTGTTGGGGATTTTTTTATATATCTTTTATTTTGCTTCAATTGTCAATTAAAGTGGGAGTGGTCGGGAATGCATTCTTCAAATTGCCTTGCGTATGCTGCCGAAAACTATTTTATTCTTTCCATTTAAGAGACAGTTTTGGGCAAAATAATTCTGAGTCATGATTCCATTTTAACTGCCTGTGACTGTAAGTGTCTGATTTGCGAATCTTCTCACGTGAATGTTTAGATGTCTTGGTTAGGCAAAAAATGTTCCAATCAGAAAACTAAATGTTTGATGAGTTATAGATGATCCTCATTGTTAATCAATTTTCTCTCTTCTTTTCAGACATCCCTAAGTATGTCAGTGGGCCCCAAAATCTGCAGACTCAGACTTCCTTATATCCATCGAGAGGCGCGGTTTCGCATCATTGGAAGGGACCAGGATTTTATATGCTAGACAAGAAACGATTCACTTATCCAAATGAAGTAATAGATCCTCTTGGACAAGGTCTGGACAGAAATGCCCTGAATTCTTTCGGACCTCCACTTGAGCCCTGCGTTCCCCACACAAATAATCCTTATCTGCAGAAATGGCCCGGTCGACCGGTTTTTCACAGGTAAGTCGCTTAAGGCAATTTCACAATATCCAAATACCTTTAAGTGCTTGAAAGTCTTTTTTTGTAAAAGCATAATCAAATCCTAAATTTTCAAATCGAAATCCTATCCTGCGTCTATATTAGAAAAGTAAATGAAAAGTATTTGTACTCGCACAATAAAAACGGAGCGGACGCGCATTCATCAAACCATTTTGCCTTGACACTCGCTATAGCGGAGGGGAGGGGATTCGGCCACTGTCGTATTCTTGCTATGGTCCTTTTAAAGCTTTGCCGGTTTATGCTTATGTAACTTTCTCATAAAAATCGTCAGATTTGGCCCACTAGAAAGTCGAATTTATGACGTATATTTTGAATAGTTCTATTTTTGAAGTTTAAAATGTTGCCACTTTTCGTAAGCTTATCATATGATGTTGTTGAACGAAACGCGTCGATTTTCAATGTCAATGCAGTAGTATACTATAGCGGTGCGCCTATGAATCATATCATGATAATTTGTTTTACCACAATCATCGAAAACATTTCTTGAAATTAAAAAGTTAGAATAGAACAGGCGTTTAATTGATATCAAGTGAAAATCACAAATAAGTACAACAATTGCAAATCAGTTGTGTAAATACTGCTTATTTGTGCTAGTATTGCACATTAAAGTAATTGTTTATGTGTATTTTCTTAATCATTTGAATTTTTGGGTATTTGAAAGTCGTTCCCTCTCCTTTATAATCACATATAATGAAGAACATCATTCATTCGATATATTGGAATAGCCATCTGTGGAGATCAATTTTCCACAATTGCATATTTTTAATCTTCCTGGTTGGCAGGCTAAAAATGATGGAACCGAAAACGTTTGAATTCATCATTTACGACGTATTCTGAATGTTTGACATAGTCGCAATGGAATTTGCGGGGTTTGACTACTGAATCAGTTGGTTGATAGTCTTCATTCACAATGTGTCTCTCATCATGTCAGTCAATCAATTGTTGATATTCAATCGTGCTGGCTGCCTCTATCTGACTTCAACTTCGTCAGATTATTATCAATCGTGAAAAAGAAGTGCTGTTTACAAGCAAACAATTAAAGGTCACTGTACTGGCGAAAAACGCCGGCCGTCGGCCTGGATGTACCACAATGGGTATGAAACTTGTCTAGTACTGTAATGCAGTGATGGATATTTCGTCACTTTTTCCGGGGTCTTCAGTCCATATTCTATCCTTGTCGGTAGTTGCTTCGTTCTTCCGATTCCTCATCTTCGGAGGTCGAGATCTCCATGGAATTGTTTTGCTGATTTTTAGGCCTTCATGCACTGGCTTCCCAAAATAATTAATAGAGAAACCGGCTACGGAAAAATAAATAATTGCCCGGTTTTTTTCACCGGTACAGTACATGCGTAAGTAAAGCTTCATGCAATGCACAATAGTGGCACGAAAATCGCACGCATTTTCACTTAAATACACTTGTCAACGGCTGCATCATTGGGTTAGAATCAGTCACATGTGCAATTCTAAGCTTTTCATTGGTTCTGCATGCCACAACTTAGTTCCCCGGATGTGCCGCGACCTTGAGTCAATTTCAGATAAACAATCTTTTGCTGTCCTGTGGGTACAAGTGAATCACGCTGGACTGTGATTACTGTGATTTTACACCGCTACTAAACGAAAAGTGGACACCACTGTGCGACTACTTTACCTACATGTAATGCTGCTGTCATGAATGGTAATGAAATGAGTTTACACAGGAATACAGAAAATTCCCTTGCAATGTGCCGAAAATTGGGATGGAAGAGAATACAATGTATGGTGTCGCAAAATCCTAAAAAATCGACCGCCTAAATTTTGCCGAAATTCAATCAATCCTTATGCCATCCGATCGTGACGCAAAGCAACATGCCATGGATGCATCATGCGAGAGTTTACATTCTCAGCTTTCAAATGTGTTATGAAGTGGCCGCTATTGTATTTGCTGAACAGTGCTCAAAAGTCAAAATATGAAAACGCTCAATTTACAAATCGTAATTTTTCAATAAGAAAGCATGCGAGTCTGACAGCGAATCAGGCAAGTAGAGAAAGAGGATTTTCTGAACCTTCTGTGTAGGATAGAGCTCTTATTCGGATACTTTTAGAGGATTGATGAATAGAGCACGAAGACCGAGAGTCTGAATGCTTTATTTTCTTGAAGTATGAGAATAAGGTGCTCTATTTGATTTGAAGTATGTTTGCCATTTGAAAGCAGTGCTATATTTTCTCTTGTAAAATAATGGATAGATGAGGAAAATAAAGTGCAGTTCTCCCGGATACCGATATACATTGCATCTATAATTTGTTAGAAGAGCTGGTTGGAAGTTATCCTAGATATATCAGACGCATCTGTGATTTACGGCAGCTTCGAATTTCGCAGGCCTGGTATTTTATCACTTCAGACATGGATATCTTTGCTTCATATTGATGTCATGATTAAATTTCTATGATGAGTAAAATAATTTTGAGATAGAAATAGGTATTTATTGGGTTATCATCTTTATTGATAGGGTCCCACTTGCTCTCTATGTAAAAAACTGCAAGAATGTTCAAGATAATACTTGATACATCAAACAGTACATAAATGTCGTTCACACTCCGCTCAATCGCACAGAATATTCACACGGATAATGAAGACAATAAATAATAGATAACTGCAAATCAACGGCCAATGGTCAGGCTCCAAACAGATACAAGTCAGAACGTCAGATAACAGAGCAAGTAAGAAAAACAATAGCATAAAAAATGAATGCAAAAAAATAAACAAATGTCTAAAGAAGTCAGGAAAAGAGCCAGAACTAAAACCAAATATAAAGCCAAATGCACAATGACTGATATGACGCACACAACAGCGGTGAAATAAACGGTAATTTAACTAAAGATAAATGATAAAATCGAACAGTAAACTGAATAAACAAATATAATAAACAAGGGAAATAAAGTAGAAAATTAAAGAAAAAATGTAAAATAATAATGCTGCTAACACGCAGGACGGACGGAAAGAAAAAGAAGTGAAACCAAATATAAAGCCAAATGCACAATGACTGATATGACGCACACAACAGCGGTGAAATAAACGGTAATTTAACTAAAGATAAATGATAAAATCGAACAGTAAACTGAATAAACAAATATAATAAACAAGAGAAATAAAGTAGAAAATTAAAGAAAAAATGTAAAATAATAATGCTGCTAACACGCAGGACGGAAGGAAAGAAAAAGAAGTAAAGTTGCAACTCAAGAATGTTGCAACAACCGCAGTATAAATAATCTATCTTTTTGTACACACAAATCAGCTTGAAAAAAGACTATTTTGGTTAGAAACAAAGTGTTCATTTGGAAAATGGAGTAATAAAAATCATAATTGGTGTGAAACACGCTTAAATGTGATACATTGGTCATCGAAAACGCTCAACTATGGAATTATAGTGTTGTGAAATTATCACAAAATCATGACTCATTTGGCTGAAAATGTCATATCATTGGTTTTTCACTTTTCATCAAAAATGTTAATGTTTGGTATCTTCAGAATCCGTGCGATGTGTAGAGTACGAATTTGTAAGTTTTATTCAGACAAGTTAGATAGTTCTTTAACTTCAACAATTTGTTTTCATCACCGCTAAAACGCACAAGCTCAATGCAAGGTGAACGAAGGTTCAAAACAAAACAATTTGCGGAGGTGTGTCTGTGCTCTCTCACAGTGACTGCAGATTATTTACCGTGCATGTTTGTGTGCTTTAGCGGCAAAGAGAAAAAATGTTGAAGAAGTCTGAAAAAGAGCTATTGAACTTCTTATATGAATAAGACTTACATATCAATACTACTTACATCGCAATGGTTCTGAGGATACCAAACATTACCATTTTTGATGAAGAAGTGAAAATAAAACATTTCATCCAAAAGTAGTCGTGAATTTGTGATAATTTCACACCACTATTTCTTTCCTAGTTTACCGTTTTTGATGAACAATATATCGAAATAAAGAAAGCTCAGAACATGCTCGTTCTCACCGTACCCGATTAATTATCATATTCATATGCTTTATTATTGAAAAATTACGATGCGCAAATTGAGTGATTTTCATATTTTGAGCAGTGCTCAGCAAATACAGTGGCGGATACAAGCTTATTACAGCACATTTGAAAGCTACAAATACAAGCGCTCGAATGATGCATGACGCGTTGTTGTACAACACGATTGGATGGCATGAGAATTGATTGAATTTCGGCACAATTTAGGTTGTCCGGTTTTCATTATCAGCTCAAGTATTCAAATTAGAAGAGTTTTGGGCTCAACTTAGCATTAATAGGAAGTCACAAGTAGCAGCTATTTCAAACAACTTTCAAATAAGCGAATATGCCTTGGCTCGACATAATTTTAATTAGAAGTTTTGGGAAAGCCAAGTACGGTGATGGTAAGTAAAAATATAGAAAAATATATTCAATGATATCAAAAAAAATAATTAATTTTGACTAAGTACTGGAGTTAAATGGATATCAAAAAGATTTCGCAACAAATTCAAAAATCATCAAGCCAAAAAGAAGACCTAACATAGTCTTTTCATTACCTCAAATTACCATGCATCAACGAAGAAATCGATAATCGCATAAAAAGGATCATTAGAACAGAAGGTATGAAAAATGTCCGAATATGTCACAAATCTCAATCCTTG
Organism: Prostheceraeus crozeri; assembly: GCA_907163375.1. Lineage (NCBI taxonomy): Eukaryota > Metazoa > Platyhelminthes > Polycladida > Euryleptidae > Prostheceraeus > Prostheceraeus crozeri. The sequence goes on from CAJQUW010007876.1 coordinate 237,688, forward strand.
AGAAACCATTTAAAGAAGAGAACATGCACAGAATGCAAGATGAAAACGTGTCCCATCAAAAATGAAAAAATCTGCAACCGAACCATAGTAGTCTACAGAATAACATGTAGGCCTAACATTTGCAAGAACAGTTATATTGGTAGCACTATAGGACCGCTACATCAATGTTCTAAAGAACATTTAACAAGCAAAAGCTCATCAGTAAACAAGCACAGAGAAGCATGCAATGCCAACGCTGATAAATATAGCATCGATGTCATTGACTTTGACCCCGATGAGACGAATTCACGATTACGAGAAGCCATCCTAATAAAGAAATATAATCCTCAAATTAACTCAAAATCAGTGGTTGAAGAATTGGAAGACTTTATATCTTTGATTTTTATGAATTTCTCTTAACCCTTCTACTGCGCACCCCGTGACAAATGTTACACCCTTTCCATTATTCGATGACCACGAGAAAAGTGAGTGTCGTATCAAACACCGCTTTCGTGACTTTTATTTTGTGTTCATCAGCAATATAATAACGCGTCAAACACTTACAGAGAGACTCTCAGCAGTCTAGGAGAAACGATTGGTTGTAACTGACGTACGCTTTCAAGTATTTCAGCCAATGAAAGCGCAAGATGACATCAACTCATAGCGTCGATGTTATTGTTTATATATTGCATTTATATTATTGTTTGTCAGTTCCATTATCATGGCATCGGCTAGAAGTTATTTGCATAGGGCTGCGCGTCCAAACATTGAAGATTTGATCGACCGTTTTGACGAGACTTTACATCACGAAGTGACTGTAGACAGCTCGGACTCGGAAGAAAATCACGTCGAAGAGGAGGAAGTTATCTCAGATGAATCATTTGATGATTCAATCGACAACGACGATTTACGTGATGATGAAGAGAGTCACTCAAATAATAGTCATTTCGTCGACAGAGAAAATAGAATATGGCTTCGCGATCCTCCGGTTCAAGTTGGGCGTCGATCTGGAAGACATATTGTCAGGGAAGTCAGTGGACCAACCCGACATGCTTCAACAGACTGTATTGAAAATTGTTTGAACTCGTTTATTACTGATGAAATAGTTAATCTTATCTGTGATATGACGAATCGATATGCAAGTCATTGGATAAGAGAACATGGAAATTGGTACGGAGAAAGATATTACGATGTTGATGTAACTGAAATGAAAGCTTTCTTTGGTTGTTTACTCCTTGCGGGTGTTTTTCACTCCAAAGGTGAAAGTTATGAACAATTATGGTCTTCCAAATACGGCAGGTGTATATTTGGTGCTATAATGAGTCTTTCAAGATTTCAAATAATTCTGAAATTTATCAGATTCGATGAAAAGGAAACACGATCGGAACGCTTGTCAACTGATAAAATGGCTGCTTGTCGTCAGCTATGGGAGTTGTTTATTCGTCAGTGCCGTAAGAATTACACGTTGTCTGAATATATTACTATTGATGAGCAATTGATGCCATTTCGTGGTCGCTGCAGTTTTCGAGTGTACATGAGCTCAAAGCCCGACAAGTATGGCATAAAAATTTGGTCTCTGTGTGATTCTAATACAGCCTATTTATGGAATGCCGAGGTGTATCTTGGAAAATCATTAGTCGATGGACGCGAAGTTGGACAAGGCCAACGTGTTGTTGAAACTCTCTCAGAACCATTGATTGAATCCGGTAGAAACATTACAACAGATAATTTTTTTACGTCTTACGAGTTGGCACAATCTCTTCTTCAAAAAAATCTCAGCTTGCTCGGCACTTTGCGTTCTAATAAGAGGTGTATTCCAAACGAGTTTTTGAAGAACAGAAGCAGAGCTCAGCATTCATCACTCTTTGGATTTCATGAACAAATGACTTTGTGCAGTTACGTTCCACGAAAAGGAAACGCCGTCGTCCTGCTTTCTACTCTACACAGTAATGCCGAACTCAGCGATCGTGAGGATCAAAAACCAGTGATGATTCTGAACTACAATGAAACAAAAGGCGCAGTAGATACTCTCGATCAATGCATCCATGGTTATTCGTGTGCTCGCTAGAGTCGGCGTTGGTCATTGCGTTTATTCTTTCATATTCTTGACCTTTCTGCCTGGAATGCTTATGTGGTGTGGATACAAGCAAACCCACAATGGAATACGGGAAAAAATTTCAAAAGGCGCTTGTTCCTGATTGACTTGGGAGAGAGTCTTGTTAGACCTCACATTCAACGACGTTGGATGACGCCTTCCCTGAACACTATAGTCCGAAATCGAATGATGCAGACGGGCATGGTGAATTTGTCTGACCGTCAAGTTGTACCTGATGCTGGCGAAACTCGTGGAAGGTGTTTCAAGTGCCAAGTGCGTCGCTTATCACGCACTAAGTGCAGTGAATGTAGAAATTTTGTGTGTCCTGATCACCAGAAAGTTGTCTGCAGTGATTGCGAATAGTCACCTGCTTTTTTTTCGACCATTTTTCATTCAAAATAGAAAAATTATTGAATGCATATTTGGTGTTTTCGATCCTAAACAATGCTGAAAATAATATTTAGGATAATATAACGATAGTACTATATTCACAATAGAATTAACTGAATAATAGAGGTGAGTGACATTTGTCACTAGGTGCGCAAGGGACGTAAGAAAAATAGGTGCGCAGTAGAAGGGTTAACGCAAACTTAACATGTTTTTTAACTGTATGTTTTCCATAGACTCTCCAACTTCTATGCAGCATTGCATAATCATCCTACAATGTTTTTCACGATCAAAATTTGAAATTGATTTTCTGCATAATGTATGATTCAGAAGCTGATGATGGCCTTGGATATAAGGCCGTAATATATAGTTGATAATAGCCTATATTTTTACTTACCATCACCGTACTTGGCTTTCCCAAAATTTCTAATTACAAGCTTTCAAATAATCTTAACGACTGCACAAATTTTGTATTTTGAATTTTTGAAGTTACTGTTCGTCACTTTCAATTATGACTTTGAGTTTCCAGGAGCTGCTTATTCTGAGTCATCTATTTTAAAGAAATATGAAATTATCTTTATCAATAGCTCATCAACTTTGCTTTTCTTATACTTTTCTTTGTTTTTTTCAGTGCATATCACAATAAATGGCAGAATGAGCATCCAGTGTCATTTGTGGCCCGTGACTCACGTCTAATGTATAATGAAGAAGATTGGCTGAAATACAAGAACATGGTACATTTCCCTTCCATAAAAGGTCTACCTCGTCCTGAAACAGCGCCTCGACCAGTTGGCAAGCGATACATTAAATCACACAGAGATCATTTCTTCTACTTCTAGTTTCATACTACTTTGTAGTGTATCCAAGAGTATTTGTAGACCGCAGAAACCTGATTTTTCAACCTTGATGGTGACGGAGAATTTTATTTTGGTATTTTCACTTATATTGTGCCTTCTTATTGTTTGTACTTGGTCTAATTGTACATCGAACCCCTTAGAAATATATCCCTTATTCATTCAAAACTTGATAGTTTTGGCTATTGTAGAATTAATCATTAGTTGGCAAGGTTAATGATTTGTAGCGTAAAACAAGGAAATCATTTATGTTAGCAGCGCTGCGTTCTCTTATTAACGACTGACAATCTCAGCTACATGTACTCGTAGATTGCAGAAGAAGATATAATTCCACATGATGCGCTAATTGCCGATAAACCGATCAACATACAGCATTGAATGTGTATGGAAAATGCTCCCTTCAAATGGTGAGTTCCATGGTGAGCTAAGTTCTTTGTAGCGAGTGCACTTACAGGCACAACAAAGTTGAAGGATAAATTCACTTTTATAAAATCAGCTGCATTGTGATTAACTGATTGGTGATGGTGAATAACTACAATGAATTGATTGCCGCTCCAAATTTAGTTACAGTTAAGTATGGATAATCCTAACTCAACTGTTGGGTTTCCTTGAAATTTCGATGCGAAGATCGCATTTCACGATGTCGATGGAGCGCGTATGTTCATGCATGTCTCCTGATTATTCTTAGTAGGACTCTTCTGTATAGATCTGAGAGCTACAAGGAGGCAATTGATTGCATCAGGATAATGATGCAGGAAAAACTTACTAAACACTTCTTAATTACTATTTCGTATAGCTTGTATGGCAGTGTTGCTTGACATGGTGAGTAATATTCAGAGGTGAGCAATCGGATAATCAGTCCATATAATTATCCGAATATTCGGAACTTCAATTTCAAATCGGATAATCGAATCGGACTGTTTGATAATTAAAGCGATTTGGTCGGATCGTTGTCATCATTTACGTTCGAGAATAATAGAGTTAGTGATTTTTAATAAATCATTTTGCCCTATCATTAATTCAACCTCGATCGCAGACAATAGAAGAATTTTGATAATCTCTGCGCGTTACCTTTAAGGCTGCATACTTTCGTTGTTCTTTACAACACTCATGTGGCCGGTGGAAGACAACCTTGTTCAACTAGAACAAGGAGTGGTTGTAGAATTACTCTCACTCGTCTGTGGTCTTACCGTACCGACCGACGGTGAATGCAGGATTGCAGGCGCCTTGGAAACGCGTGTGTCAGTAGTTAACTATCAAAACCATAAGACGATGCTCGCAGCATCTTTGCGCTCAGTCACTGAGACAAAGCGCCCGACAGTCACACTTTGTGCAGCATCATAGTAATCGTGTACAGGGTGCGGCATAAAAAATGTGATTAAATTTTAATGCAGCATAACTTCCCTCCTCCCAATTTTAAATGCAATCATTGCAATGTTGATCGATGAGTTGTGCATGAAATGCAATGAGATGTGTATTGTCTTCAAAGTGAGACCTTACTTATTAATTTCTGTTGGATAGTTAGAAAATTATGCTATATTGAAATTAAGTCACATTTTTTATGCCGCATCCTGTATAAGTCATCGATGAAGAGAAATCCTCTCTCTTTTATGTTGGAGTTGCACCAGCTCACAGCCATACAGCCACACAGCCACACAGGAGAATAATGTTCACATTCACTGCCGCAAACTTTGATTGAAGCCTTGGCATTTATGAAGGGTAACCTTCATCTGTTGAAGGATTTGCCCTGTGTCGATTTAGACGAGGCATTTAAACACCATTTTCTGTTTTAGCACAATTACATCTGCCTTAGTTCTACGGCCTATACTTTACATGTACGGAACCAGGTATATCATGTTTTTGTAATTAAGATTTTTTATAGTGTTTTGTGATGTTTCTGTTTGATCGTGGTAATGTAAACCGCGGTTAAACAGACGTAATTTTTCTTTCCAACCATTAAGACAGGTAATTGTAGGGAACAAATAAGAACAACAAAGTAATCTTCCTCTCATGATAATAAATTTAAGTTTTCTTGTTACTAACATTGCAATATTAGTAGTGTATTGGTAGACCTTATTAACAATGTTTTGGTAGATTATTTAATAAAAACTCCCTCGACGTTTTGAAATTGTACGAATATTGTCTTAATGGTTGATGAAATATAATTACTTCCTGATGTCCTTATCAGAAAAATTGATGTAATATGCTTCACAAACATCTAGATGAAATCAGCTTTTACTCGTATTCAAATAGGAAAAAGCTGCAATCACGGTCAAGTACTAAGTTACTGCTGCATTAATGTGCGTTCAATTTTATAGCTACTCATAAAACATATTGACAGAGGTGGGCTCATCCTTCAACAGATGTAGGCCATTATAAATAGGCTACAAAGGCTTCAAAGTTTGCGACATTGGAATGCCGCCCCTTCGGCCATAAAATGTCCGAGCCGAAATTGAAGACGCGATCACTGTAAGCTTAACAGCTTCCAACATAACAGTGGAAGGATATTCCTTGATCAATCAATGACTGCGTATACACGATTAATGCTGCATAAAGTATACAAAGTGGGATTGACGAGCGCTATTCCCTGGGGGAGGACAAAGATACGGTAAGCGTGGGTGAACTATCTCATTGTGAGAATAAAGAAGTTATTTTTAGACTTTCCATTTGAGAATCCCGCCAAAAATAAATGTTTGCCTCTCGATATTTATTTGCGCAAGTTAGTTTTAGAGCGCCTCCACTCTATTGACTGCTTTGTTAGTCAACGCTATGGACTCACGCGTTTTCAAGGCGCAATTCGGTCAGTCGGTACGGTGAGATCCCCGTCGCGCACAGACAATGAGTGAGAGAGGAATTCCCTAGTCCAATCACTGTTTTAATTGAACAAGGTTGTCTTCAACCGGATGAGTATTGTAAAGAATAGCAAAAGTAGTAGCCTACTTGGGAGAATAGTGTATCATTCATCAATCAAATTCTTCTTCTATTGCCTACGATAGGGTTTGAATAATGATAGAGCAAAATGATTCATTAAAATCACTATGATTCTATTTGATGGCAACGACCAAGACGAATCGCTTGAAATTATGAAACAATCCGATTTGATTATCCGAACCGATGTTCCGATCTACTTCCGATTCGAAAATGAAGTTCCGGATAATCGGATCCGATTGCCCACCTCTGCAAATTGAATGTAGGATTTCTTTTAGAATTCCGTCGACTACTCGACGAAGAATCAGAAGAATCTGAATCCTTGAATTTGGAGTCATGCCCAACCCTATTCCTAAGACTTCAACAAATTGCAAATTGGAAATAAAAACAGCAAAGTTGAGTTTGCATTTTTATGACACCTTAGTGAATGACGTTTCAGAAAAAATAGAACAAATTTACAAAACACGCAGTTTCCTCTTAAACAGAGCTGTTCTTGCTACACCAACAAAAAGTGAGATGACGGGGAAATCATGATAAATAAACATTTTTTACAAGGACTGAACTTCATATTCTTCGTTATCTTTTTTTTACATGAGAGACAATTAGCAAAGTGATGTCGAGAATCGGAGTAAATGGCAGACATGAGGGAATCGTGAGGACAGGAGAAATCTGAGGAATATGCCTAATGGATTGAAAGAGCGAAAAATGAGTCGAGTCTGATGCTCAAAATAATGCTCAACTGTGCGTGGTAGACCGAAGATGAAAAGAATTATGGTCAAATATCACATTCACCGTATCTTTTTTGAAAACTCCTTCAAGAAGTATGGTAAAAAGCCTAAAACTGATCTATAGACAAAAATTGCCTTCTTGTCTCATGTAATGCTTCGATGAATAAAATGCAGTGGGGATGGACTTACAGCCAAGGCTGTCAAAATATAAAAATCATAGTCGTACAAATCCAAGTTTTCAAATCAAACAAAAATTAGGAAACTGTAAGATAAAAGAGAACGAAACCAACTCAAAATTTTGGGACTTATGTACATTCACATGAATAATTACTTCTGTGAGGACACCCAAATACTTTATCGTAAGATCTGTCATTTGTCCGTCTTCTCCAAGTCTTTGCGCCATTTACTGTTGAGCTATCTATGCAAAGCAAATATCTATTGATCAATGTTTACAGGACGACAATTCAGTTTTCTCCACTAAAAAATAAGACACTGAGCGCCAAATATTGAGGAGAATATGTCGATGATCTGCGAAAGGAAAACCAGACACGCGAAAAGTAAATTCTTGCGCGATATGAAAGTACAGAACAATCCATTCTCCCGTTAGTAATGGAGACCATTGATTGTGACTTGATGATGGACGTCGGTTTATGTTCAACCGAAATCCCTTAGAATCTCCCTTAGAGATCGACGGAAAATCCTTAGCCTTTCTCTAGGATTTTCAGTATCATGATATCAATGTCACTTTCAATAACTGATGGGAAGAAACAACAACGGTCCCATGCAATCCCTTGCGGAACACTGAAGTTTCTGAAACACTGCTCAGTCGAAATCTTGACAAGCGCCGATGGAGATAACAAGAAGCGATAAATCAGTCATGATGTCATCATCATTACTTAGTCAAACATCAGACAGTTGTGACCGATAGAAGACCCTGTTTCGTTGCGTCCGTGTGTTCTCCTCCACCTCCACTACCGCCGGAAACAACAGTAAGATCATCTTGTCTTTTCCCACTTTTTTGACGGCGATGAGAGACGGATTGCTGTTGTTGTTGGAGATCTAGGGCGGCCCTTTGATCGTGCTCCCGCCGAGCACGCAACATAACCTCCTTCTTTCTCCGATGCTCGCGTGCACGTTCAAGATGGCGTCGCCTGTCTTCGCGATTCCAATATCGCCCGAGTTTCATTTCACTAGCGGCATCATCGTCTGTCGTTAAACCACTTCGCTCTTCCGTCAGCTTCTTTGCACGTTCCTTAAGAATGCGATTCCTGAAATAAAACACGTCAATGTATGATTCATTGCCACGAAACCTGTCTTATTTGCGTACAATGGTCATTTGCGCTTCTGTATCATGTGGCTTGCCTTTTGCATATAAACTAAGTGAATAGATGCTAGTAAAGCAGGGTAACAGATTTAGAATTTGAATTCATCAACACTCTCATCAACAAACACAGGTTATTTATTTGTGGAATATTGAGATACTTAATATCTTTTGATGAACCAAAGACTCAAATTTTAAACTTAAGGATAAATTTTATACCATCTCTTATGAATGATGCATGATCCAGGCTTAACAATTGCGTAGGGAAAGTAATATTTTAATTGGTTGTATATTTAATAAACTAAAATGAATAGTTCAATTTCACAAAATTAGTGGAAAATTGATGAGGAGGAAAATTTAAACATTAAACAATATTGGAATCCCACTGATTTGAAATTTCATGGAGACAAAACTATATACCAGTGAAATAGACAATTACTTCCGAACGCAGTATTATCGTATTAACACATGCTCTGTGTCTAAATTTTCAACATCAAAGAGTAGCCCTTTATTTAACTTTTCTACAACATATCTGCTATTATTTTTTGGAAGAATTATATTATGGGATAGTCTAACATTCTGGAACCTGTCCTTCTATTTTTGCTTATTTCTAGTAAAAGTCAAGCACAACTTTTAAACGATTATTGGATAAATTCTTCACACGTCGTGGTCGAGTTAAAAAATTCAATCCCGTAGCTAACAAGCAATTACATACTATTTAGATTTACCGCAATGCTTTGTAACTGACAGCTTCGAATCTCTGTTGGCAGTGTTGTGGACAAACTGGAAGGGCATATTCCTACGGTCTGAAAAGATGCTCGTATGACTGGTGTCGTTTTAAATCATGTGTACCAGAGGAAATTTTTTTCGAGGAAATATGTTCAATTTACTGAGTTGCCCTAGTGCCACAGGGGTGTATTTAGTACTTGACCTAACGATCTGTTGGTCTAGAGGTTTAACAGTGTCGCAACGTTGTATCTAATGCCTGACTATGTCTGTGCAGTCCAAGTCTCGAGTGGGGAGCAAGGATGTTAATCATTATCTGTTTCATTTACATTATTCATATTGTTATGCATATTGTATTGTCGTCATATTATTCTAAATCAAAACAAGTAATTGCGACTTGTGAGTACATCTAAAGAAATTGAAGTGACTTGAATTGAAAGACAGATAACATACTTAGGATGTGATTGAAATTTCCCGTACCGTGCTGTGTTAATAATTTCATCGAATATTGCAAACGTTCAAGCAAGCGATTTGAGGAATGCACCTCCATGGCTGCTGCCAATCGCCAAAGCTTCATCAATAATCTCTAACATTGCACATCAATCCCATCAGTGTTTGATATTGAAATTAGCATATTTGCATGTATATGACGCTACTGCTGTGTTCCTCACATCTAAAATGTAAGTGCTGCAATAACCAAATGATGATTGTGAAGGCTTTACATTTCTGCGCAAATCTCCATTCCTCGATAATTGCTGGTAAGTTATATAGTAGTATAGCCAGCGAGCGATTTGAAAAGTGAAGGTTGTTCATTGTCGTCTACAGCATTAGAGTAAGTGGTAAACTTCATATTTTACATCGGCTGAGATAGTAAGCATGATGCAGCAGATAATAATATTCTCAGATAGTCTCTATAATACCCCTACAAGTTTGACAGTAACTGAATTATTTAATTAGGGATTTTTGAGGGAGATAAGGCAAAGTATTAGAATATTCATTAAAAAAACTCGCCCATTCATTTGGACAAAAATCAGTGAATAATAAAATCAATATTTCCAGTTCGAGATTGACTTCAGTATAATGAAATAAGAGTCACTGATAATAAATACTCTACTGCATCGAACAGGAATCCTTCACTTTGAAAAGCAGCTTACCTGACAGGCCTCCGTGTGATATAACGAGATCCATCTGGTCGCTTCTTCACCACCCACTCCATCGCTTGCTGATTCGACGCTTGGTTGCACATCTGAGGAGCATATGGAAACGGTGCTGCCTGCATGGCATTGACATTGTTTCCATTGCCCTTGTGTTGTTGGTTGTGGTGAGATATTTGTTGATGTTGTTGCTGCTGAAAGTATTGTTGCTGAAGTTGCTGCTGTTGCTGTTGGTAGAGATAGTATCGCTGCTGTTGCTGTTGTTGCTGCTGTTGAAAGGCTTGTTGCTGATCAGATGGTGGAGGAGGCTGTTGTGGAGACTGGACGGCAGCAGAATGATAGTGCAGCGAGAATCGCGGTTGTCCCATTTGCACAGGTGCAACCTGCCTTTGAATCATTTGTTGCTGGAACAGCTGTTGCTGGAGGCGCATTGTGTGAGCGAGATTGTGTGGCGTTGTGTACATAACTTGTGCGTATCGATCATAAAGATCGTATTCCTCGGCTTGTTGCTGCTGAGCACGTTTGTTACTATGACTAGACGATCGGCGATGTTGAGAACTTTTCGCAGATGATTTCTCTGATGCTCCTGGTTGACTGCTGCTTCGTGTCTTCGCTCGCTCTTTCCGGGGAGTAGAAGGCTGAGAGGAGGAGGTTGTGGACGAAGAAGGTGGTCGAACTCCAGATCGCTGCTGCTGTTGAGATCTCGTAGGACGAGGGAGTGGCTCATACAGAGAGAGCAGAGATCCCTTCTCGCCTTCCGAACCGACGGGGTTTAATTCGAGGGTTAGTGGTGTTGCGCACTCACTTTCTCCAGTACTGTATGCACTAGTGTTAGCCGAACAGGCTGGTGGACGAATTCCATTGGCTAGTTGCTCATTGCTCCTGTGATTGACTGTTCCTGATTCTTCAGCGGATGGAATGCGCCTCTGATTGGCTATTTCTTCTGTTGAAGAGACTCGCCTGTGATTGGCTCCTGATTCATCAGCTGATGATCCTCTCCTCTGATTGGCAGTTAAATCATCAGCTGATGACCCTCGTTTGTGATTGGTTGATGAATCATCAATTGACTGAGCTCGCCGGTGATTGATATTCTCATCTGCAGATGAAGATTGTGCTGCAAAATTAGTTGCAGTTTGAGCTAGATTGAAATTACTGTTACTCGTCCCCAATTCGTCAACTGTTGCCAGATCCGGAGGTCGAGCCGTAGCCATTTGCCAAAGCATTTGATGAGGTTCAAGTAGGTGTCCCTGCAGCCGTACACAGTTGGATTCAAGTCGAGTACCCATACGAGGAACAAGGCGTTGAAGTCGCAATGGCTCTGGTCGAATGGGAGTCGTCTGAGAGTTCTCTCCAGGCGTCTCTGTTTCTGCCTTCTCTGTAGAATTGGTTGCTAGCATTTCATCACACTCCAGTTGTATATTTTCCATCTCCTTGTTGAGTAGAGCAAGTTCCTGATCGATGCTTGATACAGAAACACCTCCACGTGGAATGACGGGAACGGAAGGAGGAAGGCAGAGGAAGGGCTCCATATTTGGTCCGATGAAATGAGGAAGGACATCTACTTCAACTTCCTGCAAAATCAAATAGTCATTGTTGAGTATTTTATTTCAAATAGACTATCGCAAAATATGATTGCTTAAACCTGTCAGTTTACCAGAAGGGCAATCAAATACAAGCGATGACGCAACCGCGGACTAACCAAGTAGACAGAAAGAAATTCTTAATGCATTATTTGAATAGCATAACAGATATTCAGCTGGGTTGCTGTGAATCCTTGAAAAAGCTCCGATCGCAACGATCACTTCAGATTAGAAGAATTCAGATTATTAAGTACAAGTTTTGACAATTAAGTAAATCCTTATAATCACTAGTTTAAAAGATAGGACGCGCAGGAAAATAAGTTCACTAACTTTTCTGAAGAAGTGAACATCGCCTGTGTCTTTTTCTTGTGCTATGTATCAATCAACTGTCAGAGGAGCTTTACATGCTTTCGCGTACTTTCGTTCAGTCGGATGCCTTCGATGGTCATCGTATTTTTTAGCAGAAGAGTGCCATTTCACAGAAAGCTTCCATTCTAGGCAAACGAAGACACGACGAACTGACTGTCTAATTATGTGTTGCTGACAGAATATCACAAGTATCAAACGATAAGTAGTCAGCTCTACTATAAAAATGAATTTTTGCATAAAAAAGCGCTATGTTATGAACCCCCGGGAAGGTCCGCCCGGCACGCAATCAGATCCGTCAAGTCTTTGTGCTTAAAGACCTTCATGCATTCATGCATTTGTCACAAGTCAAAGGACCGTTAGGGGTAAGGTCCAGCCCCGCTTTAGAAGCGCTGATTGAAAAATGGACTAGTGGGAAGGTCTTCCACACCGATCTCGTCAAGTTTGGCTCTAAAATGTAGTCTTAGGATAGTCAAAAGTTTGACGCGCCTTGAACGTTTAATGTCTGCCGGTGGGAACGCACCACCTGTCCTCTTAAGGGCAAACCTTAAGTCTTATTAAATATAAGTTTATTAAAATTATGAAACATTTAGACGTCGTTATGGGAATGTCCCAGCTTCAATTTCATTTGTGTGCGTCAAGTCCCAATAGCATTTAGTGCCAAATTTACAGTGAAGAGCTTCCTTCACTCGATGTAAAGACGTGTGTTCGTTTTCTCCTTCACCCGTTCACTTCCGCACCCTTGATCAATGACGAAGTTCCTGCACAATCTGAATTCTTCAAATCTAAAGATATCATAGAGACTTTCTGAAGGAACTCGCAGCAATCTACAAGAGATGAATGAATGCTTTTGCTATTTAACTTATGCATCACTTGGCTCCCCGAAGGTTACCTGTAAGCGGTCATTTTGAGATACCCTTGTCTCATTCCATGCGTCGATCATCAACTTTCTTTCCTTACTGCACTAGACTGCTCAATAAAATGTATTTTGCTTCACAAACGTCTGACTAACTTTCTCGAATTACTTATTATCACTATCTTTGTTCTTTCAAAATTTCAGTTGTATTCGATGTGCGTATTGAATAGTATGTATGATTTCCATTATCAATAAACAATAAACAATAAACATTAAGATCATCTTTCTTCCCACTCATGATTTCCCAGCGTCGTCATCAAAAAGTTAATTAGAAATTGACAACAAAATGACAAGTGTAAACAAGCAATCAAGGTATCTTGTTGCAATATTAACATAAGAGCTCATAAATAGGCTACTTCATAATTTATTCAAATTTTTAGGATACAATCATGACCATCATAAACGCACTCCCTAAAATGTCTAACATTCAGCTTCAATCATAGGGTTGTATATCGTAGGTGGAGTGTCGACTCAATTTTTATGTCAAAAGATTCAGTTTTTTGCGGAGATTGCATTCCTGTGGTCTAAAAATATCTGATCAATTTTTAAGAAGCTTAGTTTTTGCAAATTATTCCTGTGTTTATATTCTAGCGATTTGGTACCTCTATAATTAGGTATGAAACTTATTAGACCTCAAAGGAAAGAGCATTTACTAACAAGCATCTTAACTAAGCGGAAATTAAGCTGATTATCAAGGAAATCTCATGAACCGCATTGTAATGCAAGTCATCATGGAAAAGTTGAGATCTCATTGTGCTTCTTGTCTGAAATTTCATGTATTTAATTTAATTTTCAGCGGCATAATTTTATGATTCACTAAATTTATGTTTCATTTCTTGAATCTGAATAGTGATGTGAACCCATTTCTATCTTTTAAAGTTAACTATAATGCCAAGTGGCTAAAAGTGGTTACGATATGCCAAGTGGCATAAAAGTGGTTCATTGGAATGTCTGTAGCATGTGCCCTACTGGTGATAACACAACCCTGGACCAATTGAAAATGACTTTGTCTTCAGGCGGTAAAACCTGTCATGTGTTGGGCATCACGGAGACATGGTTGAATCACAACTATGGCGACGAGGAGATATTGATCAATGCCTACCACAGGCCTCTCAGAAAAGATCGAGCGAATAAAGGTGGAGGCGGAGTATTGATGTATATTCAAGAAATGTATGGCTATGTCCGGAGAGCTGATCTTGAAGATGACAACCTTGAAGCGATATGGGCGGAGATCAAATGTCAAAGTGGAAAACCCTTATTGATTTGCACCGTCTATCGACCTCCAAACGAACCATTGACGGCTTGGTTAGACGCATTTGATATCATTATCGCAAAAGCTTTTTAGAGAATAAAAGCTTATTAATTATGGGAGATTTGAATGTCAATGATTGTGTCAGAAATTATGAATTTAGTAAATTGGAAAATCATTTCATGTTATACTCAATGAAGCAAATGGTGAAGGAACCCACTCGAGTCACGACTTCGAGTTCATCCATTATCGATCATATGTGTATCTATGATAATCTGTTGATCCGTGGTGTCAAGGTCCCCAAGATTGGATTAAGTGATCATTTTCCAACATGTATTTCAATAAGTGTAAGGTTCCGAGGTGGCAACATGCACAAGGTGATATCCTACCGGTCGTACAAACATTTTGACGGGATCGCCTTCAAGCAGAATCTCCAAACTGTACCTTGGTCTGTATTAGACATGTTTGATGATCCGAACGACGCTCTCGCACTTTGGAACAAGATGGTAATGGAGGTTATCAATAAACACGCACCAATACGTGAAAAAAGAATCAAAAGAGACTGGCAACCCGAGTGGTTCACGAAAGAAATTAGAGAATTGATGCGAAAGCGCGATTACAACAAAGCCAAGAAAGAGTACGATCTTTATCGTCTCTATAGAAACAAAGTTGTTGCTCTTATTCGCAAAGCGAAGCAGGACCACTATACGAATCTTATAGAGACCAGTGCAACAGACACCAAAAAGTTGTGGAATCACCTGAAAGGTCTGGCGCCATCAAAGAAGTCCGCTACCATAACATCTATGTACATAAATGGCAATCAATCAGAAAATCCCACCGAAATTGCAGACGAATTAAACAAATTCTTTGTGACTGTGGCAGAAAGACATTCTACAAAAGCCAATGGCCATGGCATAAGCAACATTCTAAATACGCTGCGTCTGTACGTCTCCAGGTTCAGTCCGGATCAGTTCCAAATACCTCAAATTGCCATTTGCGAAACTGAATGTTTGATCAAAGAATTATCGTCAAATAAAGCAACTGGATTGGACAATATTCCTCCCAAATTACTCAAGTTGGGCTGTGTAGAACTGGCACCATCATTGACAACGATTATCAATTTGAGCCTAACTTCTGGAATCTTCCCCGACATGTGGAAGCAAGCCCGCGTATCTGCAGTACACAAGAAAGGCGATGTCAATGACATGGAAAATTACAGGCCGATATCAGTACTACCAATAACAAGTAAAATCATCGAAAGGCATGTACACAAACATTTATATCTGCATATGCATCCGATGTTGCATGTCTCCCAATCTGGTTTTAGAGAAGGTCATTCATGTGAAACAGCTTTAATCAATATGTTGGATCAATGGACGAAGAGCATTGATGATGGTGATTTGAATGCAGTTATAATGTTGGACCTTAAAAAGGCCTTTGAGTTAATAAATCATGAGCTTCTGTTGGAAAAACTTTTGGCCTATAACGTCTCAGAGCTTTCATCTACTTGGTTTAAATCCTACTTGCAAAACAGGTACCAAGTTGTGTCTCTTCAAAATGGACTATCAGACAAGCTCTCAGTACCCAGCGGAGTGCCTCAGGGGTCTATAATCGGCCCACTGCTCTTTATCATCTTTGTCAACGACATGCCCTTACATCTATCTGCCAGCAATATCGTTGATATGTATGCTGATGACACAACCATTACTACCACCGGAAAATGCCTAGATGATGTGAAGGGCAATGTTGATACTCTAGTCAATGAGGCAGAGTCCTGGTGTAAGGGCAACTGTATGGCACTGAACATGGAGAGCACAAAGGGCATGCTTATTACAACTCGGCAAAAACGGCGGCGACTCGGTAAGGATGAGATAACCACATTCTCCCAAAGAATATCTTTGACTCCAAGCACAAAGTCCTTGGAGTTATAGTCGACCAGGATCTGACATGGAATGAGCACGTTCAATATGTTGCTCGGCGTGTGAGCAGCTATGTTGCCTTGTTGAGAAGGATAAAGCAATTCTTGCCTATTCGTGTGCGGAGAATCTTCTTCATGGCCTACATACAATCTTGCTATGACTTTTGTTTATCAGTGTGGGGTGCTTCCTGTCACATAACGAGAATTGAGAAACTCCAAAAGCTTGCAATCAGAATTGTGCTTAATCGCCCAAAACGTGAAAGCTCCAAACCTTTATTCAAAGAAATGCCAGGGTGTCCACCCTATCTGAGAAAAAAAATTCACGTACATTTCGCGTACAATTCACGCACATGACAAAAAATTCACGTACCACTATTTCAGGCCTACTTGCCCAGCAAGCGACAGTTGGTTGAGTCAAAATCATTCAAAAACACTACCCACAGCAACTGCTCAAAGAAATGCAGTAATGAGATCTTTACAGTAGAAAGATAGTTCTTCAGAACTATCTTTTATACACACTGCACACATAATAATATAAGTGCATTCGTCATTCGATGCTGTTTTGAAGCCATCATTTCACAAATAAATGGTATTTTTGGTCACTCAATAATCTCTAAATACAACATAATTCACGGCTATAAAAATCAAGGGCAATAATAATAGGGTTTGTGTTTTCGGATTTCTAGAAGCAGATTAAAACTAAGAATATTAGTGTGCATATTCATGGAGATAACTTTTTATTTCTTTTAAAAACATCAGGATAGAAACAATAGACTGAGTCCACAATAGCAAAAAACTAATCAATCTAAGTCTTCCAATAGTCGGCGCTTCCGTTGTGCACATAAGTATGAAATTTCCGCTTCCTTCTCCTTCTCCCTTGCCTCATTCAATTCAATAGCTTTCCTTTTTGGGATGGACTTCGGAGCAATATTTAATCAATGAAGGGATCAGTTTAATGAAACGTTTTGCAACGTCACGATTTTCACACCACCTGATTCGGCAAAACTTTTTCGGGAACTGTTTGGGCCCAGTGATTTCGATTAATTGTGCTCGTCTAGGAGGCGAATTTTGAAAAACATAATGAGAGGAGGACAGAATTTCGTCAATTTTCCAACCACATTTTGTATTACCTAATGAAGATGCTCCATGAACAATGTGCATGCCACACGAGCCTAATTCCAACAAAGCAGGAAAGACCCAAACTTTTCTACGACTACTGAGCATCCGCAAAAGTGACCAATTAACATTTGGCCCATCCATGGACACAGATGTCAATTTCTTGAGTCCCAAAGGTTCTAAAACTCGCCATAAAGCATCAAGCAAGTTTGAGGCTGACGTGTGATCTAAAAATTTGGAACTTAGATACCTTATGATGCTTGTTGATTTTCTTTCTTCCAGAATCGAACCAAAACATCCATCTGAGATTGGTGACTTATTTTATGCTCTGCAGGTCGTCATGTTTTGATGTTTATAGTTCATGGTGATATATCGTACGACAACTCCATCAGACTGAGCCAAAACATGATCCAAGTCAATTAAATGACTGAAGCTATCCATACATTATCTAGCACTGTCAAAATCTGCAACTGACAACAAGCTGGAACGACACAGTCTCACCATTTTTCACCACGCATGCATTTCTATCTGTAAGTAATACAACACGTCATAGAATCCGTAAAACCGATCTTCGTTTTCTGCACTATATTTGTGAGATCTTTGTGAGGATCTGACGATGGTCGCGTTCAGTGGTCGAAAGATCTCACAAATATAGTGCAGAAAACGAAGATCGGTTTTACGGATTCCTTCATACTGAATATAAATGATAAATATTCCGTTGTTTCAAACTATACGTCATAGAATGAACGTCTGAGTCAACCGACCCAATTGTTTGCTGGCCTTGGCCAAGCATTGACAATTTTGCGTAGCCACATATGCATGTACCCATATATGGGCCTTTTAGAGACAAAAAGCTGAAATTCACGTACAATTCACGTACACCTTCGCATTTTCACAAAATTCACGTACATTTTCATAATTTTCAAAATTTACGTACAATTCACGTACATGCGTGAATTTCACGTACAGTGGACACCCTGAAATGCACATTATGCGCATGCGCACTCGAGTCGACTTTAGGCAGACTCTACTTGTGTATAAAGCCCTAAATCAGTTAGCACCAACTTATTTACAACGCATGTTTTTACGCAAGGAACAAGAGAAAAAGACACGATCTGTAACACAAGGAGACCTGTGTATTCCCAAACTTAGAACCAAACTAAGAAAGATGAAGCTTGTGGTTCGAGGTGCAGAACTCTATAATTCCTGCAATCATTGCGTCCGAGAGGCTGACAGTGTTTTGAAATTTAAGCGAAACTATATATGTGATTTCTTCAAAAACTTCTAGTTGATGTTCATTCTCTTTTATCTACCTAATCATGTTTTTCTGTATGCTAGAGGACCATTGAAAATTAGCTATTGCTACCAGTGTCATCCTCTTAAAATAAAGATTTTATTATTATTATTATTATAATCCTTGTCTCTACTATGATGTTTTGCTCTTTCAGTGGTAGATAGTTTGTGATATGATCATGCTTAAGTAAATACTCTTAATATTAATAAAACTGAGCTGCAAAGAAATAGCAACCCATCCTCCAAGGTTTCCATGACAAGGAGGATTTGGAAAGTACTATCATTCCTTCTACATTACTATCAATATCAGTCTATTCTGTGAGTTTCTTCAAAGCTGCAAAAGTTTGCTTATCTGACATGTGGTACTGGGTTTCACATTGAGTTCATTTAATAAAATTGAAACTGCTTAGACATTGGGAATTAAATTGATGCTGAGTTGCTACTCTACCTAATATACTTACTCTATGGCTTGAATTATAAATGCATCAAATTCATAAAATGATAAACAACTTCCTTTTATAAGATTGGATACAACAGAATGTTGCGCCTACATGCATGCTTCTGCGGCATGCTGGCATGTCTCACAAAGACAACATTATGTTGATTAATGCTTTAGACCCCGGCGCAGCATACATTTCACATTAATTAAATGAAACCAGCATAACAAACAAGCCACTTGAGAAATGAAGAATTTACCTAAACACGCGTTCATAGTTACCGACGATCGCTATCGGCAACTATCTATTATTTAACTAATATCTTGAACTAATGTGTCATTGCACTTGATTTTGCATCTCAGCAATGTTTGATGATGAAAGCAGCAAAATTAACATTGATGGATAAAACAGTATATTTCTAAAATTATATATAATATTTCCAGTATATTAAAACAGTATATAGTTAGTATATAAAACAGTTAATTTCAACAGTATCTCATACGCGAAAATGGCTTTAATTTCTTTCCTGAAAAATATTCTAATTCATGATTTGTAAACCATTACTATCTAAATTGAGAGTAGAAGATGGACATCGTATTTTTGAAAGAAATTAGAAAATTGAAATAATAATTATCATCAAAATAGTAAAATAGTAAATGCCAGAGATTAATGTCAATTCAAGAAGTTGTGACTTGGGAGAAAAATAAATGTTGGTAGAAATTCGTACAAAACTGAACTTTCTAATTCCTTTTCCATAATTTTCTTAACCCTTCGATGTTCTTAGTCGGCGAGATTGAGAATTTGATCATTCTGTCTTACAAAGAAAGAAAATGAACTTTTCTATCTGGACTGCATCTCCCGGTACGTTTTTCGAACAACAGCTTGCAAACCACGCAATAAAACAATGTCTGTGATGCACCGAAAGGTATTCGTATCACGACATCAGCCACATTCCTATCGAATTACAAAAGACCGGAGCAGATCCCGTCTGCACTCTTAGAAAAGACACGCAACGAAGGAAGCTTCCACGCATCAGTGGATAGCGGTGAGAACAAAATATTATCCATTTCAATAAAACGAGCTCTTTTCTGTCGACAAAGTTATCCTATTTCTGCGATACATATCAAGAAAGGAAAATTAGCAATATGAATATCGCATTGACGTCAATTTGTGCATCTTGTTGTGTTTTGTCATCCAAATCCGATGACGACTGCACGGATCTCAGTTCTTCGGCTTCGGTTTCTACGATGGGAGACCGGAGCAGTTTGATTCTTGCATGTATAGGGGCCTACATTAAAGATTTCGGTTACAGCTCGAACTTAGCAGTTCCAGTCCAGAACCTATGAAGTTCTGTGCAGGATCTGCAGGAAGCTTAGAAAAGATGCTGCCCATGAAACATGAGTAATGCAAGAAGTCTAAGTTTCCTAATAATTTGTATTTATTTTCTACTTTTAATTTTTTCCTAATAGTTTGTATTGCCCGTGATTAAGCCTCAGTGCGAAAATTTGGGACACACTCATGCAAGGTTAGTTTTTGATTCTTCATATATGGGGAAGAAGACAACTTTATAAAAAATCATTCATTTAAATACACCATGACCGAAAATTTAGACTTTTCTTTAGTCATCCAAGGAAATTCGGGGTTCCAAATTTACCGTGAAATTTATAATTCTTTATTACCAGGCTTCTTTATTATGGTTCTTTATGGTTCTATGGTTCTATGGTTCTTTATTAACTTATCAGGCTTCCTTAGAAACTTGCCAGGAATCATAAGTTCGAACCACAGGATGGAAACAAAGTCCAGTTTCTTGAATTTGAAAGATCCGGTTCCGCTCTTGAAATGATTAGAGTTAGAGTCGTGGTTCCTTCATTTCTAGAACTAGGATTGACGCTTACTAAATTTGATCCCAAAGATAAGTCTCATGACGAAAATCCACTACGAGCACTGAGGAAAGCTGGTAAATATTGTGAGAACAGACGGATCCTCAATGCGGTTCCGGCAGGTCTGTTGCCAGTTTTATAAAAATTATACTTTCAAAATGCTTGATGCTAAGGAGTCGAGTAAGGCATGCGAGGGCTATCTGCGAGGAACGGATCCGAGTTTAAATGTTAATCACTATAGAATCTGCATCACAGAATCAATCATCAGATTCTACGGAAATTCGAAAAGAATGCGTTGGCATCCATCAAGGTCGATCCTCGCGAGAGGTATTCCTTTGTAGCGTTCAAGGAATGCAGAATTTCACGAAGATTAGAGCTGCGTAGCTCGGCCAACAACAAAGTTTTGATGTTTCGAAAGAAGAGAACATCAAAATTGAATTTCACAAATTAAGAACCAGCCTCAATTCAAGTCAGCGCAGGTTTCCTAACGTGTGACAACTCTCCTCTCCGTCTGTAGGCAATTCGGCCGTCTTGTGATCTGACCCTGTGCTTATAATGATATCGTGGAGGAGCGAATTTTCATAGACCAGGTGGACCAAGTAGAGCATGCAATTCTACTTCAAGTGAATAACATGTCTTCTATGAAATTGTTGATCTTCCAAATAACATTTTCTGTACACACATACACAGGAAGCATCAATCTGTAATTTGTATTCTGAACGTTTCAATCAAGTCATTCAGAATACAAAAATAAATCTATTGGCAATGCAAGTTGTATTACAGATTCATCGCCTGACTTTCGACTGATTATAGTTCAAAAAAGCATAAAACAAAAATTCAGTATCAATCTTCTTTTGTTTCCCGTCTTCCTCTAAGCAGAACACGAGTATTTTCTTGCATTTTCTATATTTGATTCTATTCAGTTGCCATCCTCGTAACCTGTCGGTAACAATGATTGTTTAGGAGAATAATCGTCTTCAATCACAACGTCGGTATCAGCTTTGATACGACCACTGCACTGCTAAAGGTGTGCCTATACAAACGCGCCGCGTCTTTGTCCTGCTCGGTACAACCGCAGTGTTACGCAGGAATCTTAGAAAGGAAAGGCGGTAGCTTCTTGATCTTCTGGTACTGTACTCATCTTCATGCGAAGAAACAATACCATGACTTGTTTTCATCAGCTATTAATAATTGTCGCTCTGATTAATCTAGATGGTGTATTATCCCTATTCAATTGTCATCCAACATTTGTCCTGTTTACCTCATAAATCTTCTGCGATGCCTATCTTTTCTCATTAGGCATACTAGCATTACCATGTCTGTCAGTTTTCTGCTATACAAGCCATTTTAAGCATGGACTTAACATATTATTCTCAAATATTTTATTATATTATCTGAATATTTTGGACTTAACTATATTATTTTCAATAAGTAGGGCTGTTAGAAGACCAATTTTATGTGTTTAACGGCATTGATTATTAGTTAGGTGTCGCAAAGCACTACTGATGAATTCAAAACATGGTTTGACACCATGCAAAGAAAGGGCACACCGGTGATACAAACAGGAACTTTAGGGTCTAAATTACACTTAGGGTACCTTTTGGAACTAACACATTTTCTGATTTATCAAATTCATGCTCTTCAAGCAGAGCGAAATATGTCTACATGAATATCAGAATGGCATGGCATGGAAAAATAACTCCAGTACAATAATTTTGTAGAAAACTTTTACAAATTAGCTTTAGCTATCGGGAAGTTGTCATGCCCTTACAAAAAGAATATAGTCAAAGTAATTTGTCTTCCTTCTGGGGTGATAACTTGAAGCTTAGATTAGACAATTTAAATCTTGATTAGTCTATCTATGCCCTACCTACTTTCAAAAATTGATTTTTTTCAAAAAAATCAGGCGCAATTGGCAGACTTTTTAGACATTGTACGAGAATGAGAGCAACAGAATGCTAATAGAGTATCGTTTATCTCTTCTTTATCTGGTTCCAATTTATTTGTCAAAAGTTTCAGTTTGAAATGTTGAAAAAAGAAAAACTTAGGTCATTAATGGGTTTAATGGTGAAAGATAATTTGAATATTAGGTATCTTCGAGGATGACGCCCAAGAATATCTATGATCTGCATAATTCATGCAAAATTTGGCTTCCGTGAAGTTATTCACTTAAGCTGTCTAGAGATGTAGAGTATATTAATATTCAATGTTTTCTTCAATAGACAACTACTTTAGCAAAAGAGAGTCCCCAAAATATCGAGGAATATTTCGGTAGGTCGGTAGGTTTTTGAGATATTCAGCACGATATTTTATTGAAACCCTCGTGTGCTTTCTTTGAGATATGACAAATCACATTCTCCCATAAACTCTAGCCATTTTCTCACTCCTACCTAATATTCAATTTCTATCTAGATAGAGCATGAAATGTTTGATTGCAATTTTACATCTTATTTTGCGCTGGTTTTGGTAGACCAATTCAAGCTAGCATTAAAACTGCATGATTTACATCAGCAATAAGAAAACGATTTGATATGCGCCCTTTGATGCACACTGGTTGAACAACAGTTTTCAAAAGAAATTCGACTGAATCTAGATTACTCAAAGTTTCATTGATGATTAGGAGAGAAAACTTCCCTCCGCTTATAATTTTGAAGGGAAATCGCTCTCTGTAAAATCCCTACCATAAATTCAAGAATTCTTGTTGTATGAGCAAAACATATCAAAATCACTGAAAGCACCTTGTTGGACATAAAAAATGTTCGTGCCACGTTAAGACAGTTCCAAGGAAAGCAGGCTCCAACAGTTTTGATGTCCAGAACTAAACCAGATGTCCGGTCTAGACAATAACGGCATCCATTTCCGATGTCTGTGATTACAGGTGTCCAACATCGCTTCGTAAATAACTGCCAAAATCAAATTTAGCGCCAGAATTTTCTGATCGTGTTGTAACTATTTCCCAAAAGATTTAGCAAATGTTGATAAACAACTGCGATCCCTGATATCGTAGCCATGTAACATGATTTATGACCTCGGAATGTACAGATAACATCTCTCAGTGTTAGAATGGCAAGAGAGGGAGAACTCAAACGGTTTCGAACAATCTCCCTATTCATTCCTGCTTTGCGGGAAATGTCAGCCGAATGAACGGAAATGAAGAGTTTTCAGCGAATGTGGAGAGCAATTCTTACATTTGCCGCTTGACAAGTGGCGGGAAAGATGGAGATTTATTCTATCAATAACCAACCGTAAGAGCAGATCAAAAAGTAGACAAAATATGCAGGGATAGAGAAAGGAACAGACTATAATGCACATTCTCAGGTAGATCAGAACGATAAATTTCATGAGTAAAAAGGTTTAAGACAATAATTTTCATTTTAGAAATGATTTATTCAATAATTACTTGAACTTGTATTCCCTTCGTATATTCTCCCAAAAATGAAAAAAATTACCCTTCTGTTTTCATTGTAATCATGGATCAATTGTCAAAGTTCAATAGATATGCACACAACCACTACTGAGGCAGATATAGGGTTGGCTGCCCCGAGGGCTTGAGAGTCAATAGAAACTAGATTTAACCAGTTACTTTCTTTCAAACGCATGGAGGATTGCGTTGTTGAAAGCTGAATAATAATTTGATGATAGTACGTTTTCGATATACTGTGAAAAGCAGTCCTCATGAAAGTAGTGAATTAAAATTGCATGTTATATAATAATAATCAATGAAAATTTACATAGTCAAGTAAGAAGCAACAAAGTCAATCATTGATTACATACATGTGACAAGCTGATGACATTCACGTTACTCCAAAATGCCTAAATGATTTTGAAGAAAATGTGACAACTTTTATGAAGGAAAATAAAGTTTTATGAGATATCAGCGATTGAAATGAGAATAGCAAACAGCTTATTCACTATCGTATGTGATGCAAATAAACTTCATCAGTTGCATGAGAAATCAATATTTTAATCTTTTGATTATTCCAGATACAATAATAATGCGCATACTGCGAATGAAAGTACAATAAATTAAGAAGAGAGGGAGAAAAGTTCAATCGCAACTCGCGAGTCTTGTAGGCTGCGCGCCGAGACAGGACGGTGCGAACACGGCCCGGATCCAATTATGAAACATCACTGTGAGATGATTCAAACTTTCAGGTCATTCAGTCTATCTTCAACAGGTTTGACGTTGAGAGCAGCAATCATATCCTCTAACCTTACAGCTCTACAGAACCATTTGTTTAACACAGTAGTTGATATTTTTCAGGCAGAGCTGGGGCGCTCCATGTCCAGATCGGCAGATTGCTTTTGTAATTACTGCAATGCCCTCGCATTCCATGCACGCAATTTGTAAAAAATGCAAGTACTGTAGACCTATCTACCTTATCATGCAGGCCTATAAGGTATTTACGATCTTCCTGACACTTGAAATTACTGTTCTGGTGTGATTGTTGCTAATGTGTATTTTCAGAGTGATTGTGATCATATGCTCGCTTTTCAGACTACATAAAGCTTTGCTTAGTGAGCAGCACAAGAGCTATTTCGACTTTTGATCTATGAAATAATATTGTTTGACGTCGTATAATGCTGTACGCGTCGAATTGCCGATTCGATTGGTCCCAGACAGATCAGTGATCTTCAGCTTGTCAGTAATACAGTATATAAATTCTTTATAGCGTACCTGTTCTGAGCTTTCTTCAGTCTTGGTGCTGTCGTCCGTAGCTCTCCCAACTCCTGAATCTTTGTCATGATGCTCGCCAATGCTATCAGTTTCCAATCGCTGCAAATAATGATAAATGAAATTTAATGGCTGCATATTCAAGAGACTGCGGAATCTGTCCACCATTATATTTTTATTCAAATACAACTTGTTAGGAGCATCTGCGTGCCTCGACAATTCATTGGCAGGAAAATGTAATAAATGCGTAAAAAGCGAAACTTTCTGAAAATGACACGCATACTGTACGCATCTTCACTTCTGTTTAATTTTGTAAACACGGAAACTTTTTAAAATGGATTTTAGTGCCGTATATATAATACATCACAGAAGATCTAAATTAGAAGAGAAAAGCATTGACATGAAATTTATTGAATTTGTCGGTTTCTGACAGGACAAACACTCTCCACCGAACAATGCTAAGTAAGATGACAAAAATCGAATTTATTCTGCTGGCGTCAACTCTTTCGTGATGCACACGAATGTATAATGATGTCCATTTAAATATGAATAAATAAAACAGCAGAAACATTTCATCGAAAATCAGTTGCAATAATCGGATTTGCAGCCAGTCATATTTTCTATCAGAATTTTTAAGAACTGATTAATCAAATGGTAGCAGTAGCATTAAAATTGTACACTTGCGGATTGGAGAACGCCATCAGTCCTCATTAGGACTACTTCAATTAATACTTTAAATTACTAAGCATTATATTCAATTATAAATGGCTGCTGGGATGATTTTCATCATCGTATGAGAGTAGACTGTTCGCTACACCTTACTGCCTATAGATAGCGGAAATCCTACTAAATGCGATGCGGACGTGGAAAATAGTTCATGTTCATGTCCTTTATTCAGATACAAAACATTATGAAAATTACTGAATTATGTAATCTGTTGACATTGACTTGAAAAGAATGTCAGAATTATTCTTTCTTGTTATGATCAAATTCTTCTTGATTGATTCCACAATAAGTTTCAAAACTACAGACTTATGTCAATATTTGGGAAACGATGAACATACTACCACCATGTATCTGTCTGCTATATTTTCAATGGACATGGACGCGATGGATATGTTGACTGAAAGCGAATGCTGATATTTGCTTTCCTTCCTAGTTAAATAAAACATCACCGCCATATTTCAGATGAAATGTTAGCCTTCGAAGATGCAAGCATGTTTGCGCATGTTGGATCAGATTAGCGTAGTCGCAGGTGGGATGGCGAAGGCTGCATATCTATGTCCTTGTTATTTCAGCCAGCCTGATAATTTGAAACCGGAATTTATTCAAATTGAAGGGAGATATGCATGAGCGATACTCAGAATCGGTTCAAACCCTCTACGAAGGCTACAAGTACAACCAGTAATTGAAAACCGCTTGAAATTTCAAATGGTGCTGTTTACTTAAGAAAGAAATTCGATGCTTTCTCAAGCTAATGGTGAACAAGTGAATACCATAGCCTACGTCAAAAGGCAACAACTTATCAACACAAATGACCGAGAAAGACCTCGAGAATTGATGGTGTATGATGGCATTTTAAAATGAGTAATCAATTGATTCGGAGGAAGTGTTCCAACAAAGCAACGCTGTAGCGAAGTACAGCTAGAATCAAAAACTTATTTCATCGATCTTTTCTTGCACTCGACTATTTGAGAACAAAGTTCATGCATGATTAGGAATTGATGACAGGCGCTGTGGCCCTGTGGTAGAGTGTTCGCTCTGCATCCAGGAGACCTTGGTTCAAACCTTGGTCCCGTCAGAGCTAAGATATTTAAAATCTTTTCGTTAAAGAGTTTCTCCATTCTTGCCAAACTCTCAGCACAAAAGGAGAGTGGATAAATGACAACTCGGCCACATGGAAGAAATGTTCCTGGCCTATAATGTGCCTCCGAGTATAAACAAAGTTCATTTGTTTTTATTTATTTTATTATGCGATGAAGTCATGCTGAGCATCCGAGGGACGGCCCCTCAGTTGGATGCGAGGTGAGCATCTTTATGCCAACAATCAATGGATTTGGTTCTCAGCCAACAGATGTCAGCTCAAATGTAATTTCAATAATCTCTCTCCTTCCTCCTCTACTTGCTAGATAATATTATTTAAAATCTTTATGTATTGTACAATATATAAAATCACAACCTGCACATGTGAAAATGTGACAGATAAAATGGTAAGATATGCATGGATATCGAATAATAAAAGAGATGGATGAATGAAAATGATACTTGAGAAAGAGTACTAAGGTAAAAGAGATAGAGCAAAATGAATAGATAGACAACGCAAAATCCAAGCTACAAAAAGTTAAACAAAAAAGAAATGAAGAATGAGGATTAACATCTGAAAAACAGGAAAAATAACAAAATAACAAGTAAATCAAAAAAGTTAATCACAAAATAAACCACAAAGAATGAAAAAGACATGACAATCATTATTTACAAAGAACATCACCATGGCAGGAAACTGAAAAATATGACAAGTTCAAAAAGTTAGTGGGAATTTGAAGATGTGAAAAAAGAGTGTGAAAGAATGACTTCGTTATATCACTTTTACTGTCATGGCGATATATTCTGTAAATAACAATTTACACAATTTCTATCTTTCAGTCTCTGCTCCTATTTACACCAATTTACATTTTTCCTATTAATAACTTTTCCCTTTTCAATTATTTAATTAATGCTATCTTTTGCACTTTTGTGCCGTTTCTATCTTTCATTTTAAATATTTCTCTTTGTGGCTTCAGTGCTTATTCATCAGTATTGTTTTCATCATTTTATGTAGCACATTATAGCTGTTGAAAAGTGAATTTTCTCGAATATCGAAATGATTCTTTAGATTTTCTTAGCTAGTCATTTGATTCACGCATGACTAAAGCGAAAACCACCAGAACGTCACGTTTGGTATTTGGTAAAGAGGCTTTAACCGTGAAATTGGTATTTCTCAAATCCTTCAAACTGCTATTTGATGTAGTAATTGCATTCACAATGTGCTTATGCATTAGGACCTATGCATCATATTTTTCTGTGGACAATTTAACTGTGGTGAAGGTAATAAATGAAAAATGAAAATAGAGAGGAAATAATAGAAAACAAAATTAAATGAAGATATGTAGCTTTAAAATAATGTAATTTAATGAAAGACATTTTCTTCGCTGGGTGTCTAGACTTCTTAAGAACTTAATGTCAGGTAATAAAAGTCTGTTTGGTGTGCCTGATTGATTGAATATTGATAGATTGAAATGTCTAAAATCAGTCTGATTGTTTTACACAGTAAGAATTATATATTGTCGTCTGTTAGCTTCACATTATTGAGTAATCAGATTAACTGAAAGAATGTGCCGGTATATTTCACGTACAGTACCTCAAAATATCTGCGGATTTCGAGACGTTGTTTCAGATAATCTCTATTTATCCAAAAACATTTATCTTTTAAATGTAATAATCCTCATTATCTAAAACAAACAAGGCGGAATGAGTGCTGAAAAACACTTTATCTGCCTGTGAATTGCAATGTCTGTAACTACAACAAATTTTTCAACCTTAACATAATTGGCAAGTCAGCGTGTCTAATGAAATGATTAAGAAAAGAATGTTTTCATCATGGATTCAGTAAGATATGCACTGTATGTCTTTCATGAAGAACAACTTTCATCACGCATTTTTCAGTGAATGCAAGATATTGACGAAGTACAAATACACTTTATATTGAGTGCTTATAAGATTGACGAGCATTGAGCTAGTGATTGTATAAGCACGGTTTGGTCGTAGGCCACTCTTGAGATGACACCTCAGGATTACTGGGCCGCTAACGCGAAGTTTTCAGGTACACTTCAGGCGCGTAAGAGTAGAGACAGACCCAAGTCTGAAAAATTGACCACAAAATGCTCCATTTAGGTCACAAACCCGAGAAAGAGCCATTAAAAGGCCTACTAAAACAGCGATTTGACAGGCCATACTGCAATATCGATCATAGAAAGCGCTGCACAGCCGATATCCTGTCAACACTTTACACTTTTTCCCAAAGTGTTCAAGGCAGGAAAAAGCATCCGGACTCTCTATAAACGTTTATTGGTCTTTCACATTAAGTTATTAGTAAAAATAGACAGGGCCTTCGGCGTCCAGCAGATGGCAGTCCAGTAGATGTAAAGTGCATTTTTACATCGACCGTTAGAAGGCGCTGGACGCCGAAGGCCCTGTCAATTTCTACTCGTAAATTAATGTGAAGTTTTGCGTATAAATCGTTTTGTACATTAACTGATTGTTTCGCAACTGAACTGAAGCTTACATAGCCTTCAGATCACGACTAGCGCGTTATGCACTTCTAAAATATCTAATAAACGTCCTCTGGACGCCGAGATGCACTCCGAAGACGTGAACACATGTCAATGATCTACAGGTGTCATTGAAATGCTTTGTGAAATATGGAAGTAGGCCCCTTAATGCAGCTAGCCTATCGCAGCCAGGCTCCCAGCGGATGTCACACAGACAAGACGGTGGTTTGACATAGATGGAAAGGTTATCGATTTTAATGCATGTTGTTGAATAAAACATTGGGGTCTGAGAAATGAACCAACATCTGCCAGAGATCGTTCGTGAGTTAGCCCAACTAAGCTGTCTAATAAATCAATACTTGATTCAACAAAGAATGAAAAGACAATTAACAATAATTGAACTGCATATGCATTGTCCATCACTTCAAACTTTTAAATTCTTTGAACTTGTCAAGAAATATTGATATCAACGCATTCTCAGCATGTGAAAAGATTGATTAGTTGGCCTAATGCTGCAATTGCTTGTTTCAAATTTGTATAGTGCTGTTACATATTTATAATCATATCATTTAACTTTGTTTAATACAAAATACTTGACTAACAATTGCAGAAAATTACTAAAAATAGCTGCATAATTGAACAGCTTACGAAAAGTTATGTGAACAGTCATTTCTTTGATAGTTTCTTGATACATAGGCTAGTTCTACAATAATAGGATTGCGATATACATGTAATTTTAAATGTATCAGGCAAAAAACGCAATTAATGCAACATTTAATTTTCTAATGAAAGTATCTCAAACAGCAAAATTCTTCTAAAAGAATAAGAAAAAATATATGAAACCGATTAAATCAAAATACCAACCATTCGACGCAGCAAGCCACACTTTATGAATTAAAAATATCCAATGTACATATTTTATTCATCCCTCTCCACCCAACGATCCAAACTACACCAGCAAGCTATAGGTGAGGAATGCCTCACATGCTCGCAACTCACTCCAAGTTAGGATTATCAACCTGCAGTAACAGTAGTGATTCCTCTCAAAGCCGACAGACTCGAACCCTGAAATTCTGCTACTCAATTTCGAAGCACCACCCTTTACCAACTCAGCAATCCCACCATCTACATATCGGATGCTTTAATCTGATTCTTTAAAAACAACCTTTCGTGTCTTCTAATCACTTTTGAATGTCAAATTCCTGCTGATGAAACCGCACAAGTGAAGAGAGAGGCGATGATGCACTAAATTGCCTTTTGGCGATCTTCTGTGTGATCTTAATGTCGGACATCTTTCCATGGACGAATAA
Source organism: Prostheceraeus crozeri (assembly GCA_907163375.1). NCBI lineage: Eukaryota > Metazoa > Platyhelminthes > Polycladida > Euryleptidae > Prostheceraeus > Prostheceraeus crozeri. Next base: position 268,907 of record CAJQUW010007876.1, read on the forward strand.
TACATGTTCAAGTGACAATAAACCAGTCGTATATCTGTCCCAAATCTTCTTCCATCGCATTTACATGTCATCCATGCAGTTGGAAGATTTGTAGATCAAAAAATGAATCCGTATCTTTCACGAGTGAAGATTACAAAAATATTTGACTGAAAGGAAGTAATTCATCTATTGAACATGCAGATGAAGCGCGCTATTGTCTTAAAAATAGCAAAGTGCTTTTTAGACAAAACATAAGCGACAAAAGTATTGCGCCGTTAGGAATGTTGACTGATGGCTAGTAAATAAAATGACAGATGGGAAGTTAACTTTGTCAAGTAAAATGATTCTACAAACAGCCAACACAGCTGAATAGCGGTATCTAACACTTCATAAAACAACAGCTACGTCAATTAACGTTCCGAGAGACATGTTGAAGAGCTGGTATTCATGAAAGTTGTCTGATCAGCCAAAAAATCCTGTTGGAATCTGTGTAATAATTCAACGAAACCATTGTTGAGAAATGTTCTTCTCTGCGAATTCGTTCTTATGTTTGCATTCAGATAAAAAGTAAAATGTTATGTAAGTAAATGAAACACGACAGCATTCATTCCTCTATAAAAAAAACAGTGAGCCGAACCAACATTTTCTAATGTAGAGGTTACACGAGGTCAATATGGAAAACACATTATTGAAATGCTTCGATTCATACTGGGCACAGTTGAGTTATCTAAAGTTTTCATCGACAGTCACTTGTATTATACAATGTGGATAAAATGTCGTGTACCATAGGATATTTGGTCGACGTTTCAATTCAGTTATTTAATTAGCTTTTAGTCGGATATACTTCTTATGCGTGTATTTCCATTTATTGTTACCTTTTCTCGTTGAGTCTCAGTGACACCATAACACATTATTCATTTTTGTATAAGAGGAGGCTATGCGGAGATAATCAGAGCATTACACATGTGAATATAAATAAAAAAGCATTATGTGGTGACATGATAGGAATTTGAAAGATGAAGAAACCCTCTGGGCATGGAAAGTGACAGGCCTTGGACGAAGAGAGAACAAAAAACGCAACCGTAACTTTTCTGATTGGATTTTAACTTAATAAATGAAAGAGCCGAAAAATCAGATCAGCAGCTGTTCTTCCCAAATTGTTGACCTTAGAATGCAGAAGGAAGCTGTGATAGCGAAAATCAATAGGAAGCTCTTCAGAGGAGCCAAATTTCCTAGAACATCATTGCGTAGGATTCTGAAAATCGAGAGACTCCATTGTAGAATCTGATCCTGGTAAAAGAATGGATATGAACTCTTTCATGCTCTATGGATCTGCTGGATCAACGCCAATTGATTTCTTTTGGGATATGTAAAGTCACTTGAAATTCAGAAATCATGATCGTGATCATCTCATTTAACGAATCTCGGCCACTTTCGTACGAGTGAATGGCAATGAATTTTTCTTTATTCGAATTTTTCTTAATCGAAAATATCATTTCATTACAGCCTGCTTTGAAATCGATGATCCTTAGTCAATATTATGATGTTTTATCCCATAAATTAATGAAAATCTGTCAAGGAATCTAGCGTTCATCTGTTTCGGTGAGAACCGAAAATTAGAAAAATCCTCTGATGCGCGACTTCAATCAGCAAATTGTAGATACGAATTTCTAAAATAAACTATTGTATTTATTTTGTAAGTGATTGTAACCCATCAATTTCGGTTCATCGCAAGTGAATGAAATATTAAGGAAGATCGACGTGAAATGGAAGGTCACGATGAAATATACATGTGATCATATTATTAATTTGAAATTGGTTGATTTAAAAATGAGTTCAATCATTTCAAAATAAAAATAGAACTTTTCATTTACAGTCTATTTATAGAAAAAACCGTTCAAGAAATTCTTCATCAATAGCTCATTATCACTTCGTGAAGAGGCATATGTATCTCTAGTCTATCTCTATACATAAGTAGGCTTCTTGTATATTCCTTCTACTTGAATAAGTTTAAAAAGCATGGTCTATTCTACCTTAATGCTGCCAATCGTGCAAAGATTAGCAAAAATTGACAGCATTTACTGACAAGTGTTTTATCCCACAACTTTTCACTCATATTTGAATAAGTTCATCTCTAAGTTTAAGGACGATAATTCTATCGCAGTTCATCGTAAATCATTCCACGATTGCTAAAGCAACACACTGAGCATGTACATGTATGTAATTTTCACAAGTGACGCGACCTATTGATAAATTTATCAAACCTCAACAGATGCAGCCACCATGAGACATGCTTAGCCTGTTGGGGGAATAACGAGCCACGTGCCTGCGATAAAGCACTGCCTTCCATCATCTATCAACAGATACATGCTCCAGTGGCCTTGTGGTTAGAGGATTTGCTTGCTCGTCCACTAGCTCCAACATCGCTGGTTCGAACCTGCCCACGACTGACGAGAACCAACAAGCGGAAACATGTCTCGTGATGACTACATCTGTCAAGACCTGTGCATGTGATTGTACAGTGTGCTATGCAGAAACATTAATTGGAAACTGGGATTAGAAACATTCATTGAACTGATGCACTTACTTGAAAATACAAAATTAGCAATTAACTAATTAATTTCAGTTGACTTCAATATTAAAGATTGTTCTTTTGATGAGCAACAATGCCTTTATGAATAACTACATTTCCTGTTACACATTTCCCCTCTCAGATACTTAAAGTAACAATTCATTGAGATGCAAGAAAAATTGTCAAACATAACTGAATGCTGAGTCAAGTTGTCGCTGTGTTCATCACTGTTAATACAAATTTATCATAAGACTCTTCGTTTGTACACAGTTACATTGTTTCTAACTTCCCTTAAAGATAAATCATGCTGATTGTGAAGTTTCAGGAGCAGTAAAGTAACATTTCTCCCCACAAACATGTTGGCCTGGGAATTCTGTTTTGATTTCATATTCAAAACCGTGAAAAGTGTTGAAGTATCCTCTTAGACGTGTTCTAGTACTACTTTCCCGCTTCAACAAAACTAACGCTCTTGCATTTGCCATCCTTGACTGTAATCGAGCAGGAGAAACAAGTTATTAACAAGCTGCTCAAAGTTTTAGTAAACAGTCAAGAAAGGATGAAATTATGTAGTCAGACAACTCGCAGTATACAAGTCTTCCACGCCTAAGCTCCTTTAAGTCCACCTACTTGACATTCCTTACCCTCAGAGCATCCGTACAAGTGACGTCACGCACTGGACTTGTAGTTAGCTATGCATTCGGGGGACTATGGTTCAGATCTTGGGTCGGGTCAAACGAAAACTAAAACAGAGAAACACTGATCATTACACATTCACTTCAATCCTGCTTAGGAATGAACGTTAATGAATAATGGCACAATAGTAAACAAGGCGGTACCTCTTGAAAGAATCTGCGCTAAGGTCTGCACCCGTCTAGCTAAATGTCTGTGGTAATATAAATAAGTCCTGTCCCATGCATGCAGTGAAAAGTGCGGAAATGACTAAAGCGCAGATGTGAAAACTGGTGTGGCAAAGTTTCGAATAGCAAAAATTCGGAGACACAAAATCTCGAATCTGTTTTTTTTTGTTGCACAATTTTAGCGGTGATCAATTCACGTATTATTCTCAAGCACTCACAATGGTTCTTCAAAATGCATGAGAGATTGTGAATCCAATGAGCAGACAGTAAAATATGTCGAGTGTAACAGACAAGATGACCAGTTTACAAAACAGTCTGCTTTTGACGACATGTGTTCACACTGGATTAGATAGAAATGAAGTTGGATCAAGATGACTAGTTACACTTATGTTTTACCGAAGTTCTGTGTGCTGGATCGACGTTAGAGACAATTGGATTAGCCACAGTGATCAACGTTGTTTAAAAGTCTTTAAACCACACTTTGTATTTCGGCAGCCAGAACGAGTTTCTGCAGGGAACGAGACCGAAAGTGAGATTTTCACAGGATGTACACCCCATGCCTACTATGAATCGGCACGTCTGCTGAGTTCTAATGAGTTCCTCTTCTTGTCAGACAAGATCAAAGAAAAACACATGTAAATCCAATGCGACGCAGATTGCAGTTTTTGGATAAAATGAAATTTTGTATGCTTTCTCTGATTATACGAAAAGTATTAAGCCTAGAGTCATAATGTTTGGCATAGAATGTCTTCAGGTCATTTCCTTTCATTTTCATGCACCCCTGTCTATATAGCTAAACGCATTTAGATTTGGTGAGCCTCTTAATGTCGGCAAACACAAACATTTTGAGCTACTTTATCCACATTCAACCACATTCTCGCATGCATTGCGGATCAGAAGCATGATTGTAGCACATGCACATAATAGGAAATGACCTGAAGACATTCCATGCCAAAAATTATGACTCTGGGCTTAGTACTTTTCGTCTAATTTGAGAAAACATACAAAATTTCATTTTAGCCAAAGACTGCAATCTGTGTCCCATTGGATTTACATGTGTTTTTCTTTGATCCTGTCTGACAAGAAGAGGAACTCACTAGAACTCGGCAGACGCGCCGATTCGAAGTAGGCATAGGGTGTGCATCATTCTGTGATAGTCTCACTTTCGGCCACGTTCCCTGCAGAAACTCATTCTGGCTGCCGGACTGTTGGTAATTGAGGCGTGCAATCGAAGCGCTGGTATTAGATCCATTCTTGTGGGCTTAGCCTATGAAAGACAGGCAATGGGAGCGATCAGGCTTGATTCGACTCTTGGCATAGTCAAGGAATAGCCTAAGTTGTTGTTGATCAATATTTTATCAATTTTTGACTTTTACGAAATTAATTTCCACAAACGGATTGATAGCATCTCCAAGTGCATACACATTGTACATACACATGTGAAAAGTGCATGCATAATCCAGTGAAATCTTGTTTCGTACTAAAGATACCTTTTTTCAACTCGCACTGTTGCCAACATTTGGAGAATGAATCGATGTTTTCTATGAATCTCTTATCGTCAAACTCTCATATCGTCTCATAGTGTTGTGCAACGAAAATTCACATAAATGTTCGAGAGTTGTGTACATGCATGTCAATTAAGTTTGAGACAAAAACTTGAGATAAAATAAGTTTCCTTCGTAGATGTTTCATTCTACAGTCTTATGTTAATAAAACGAATATCATTAGCATGCACTTGTAAAACAAAAGCTTAAACAGAGAACATGCTGTAAGATTCGAGTTCTATCAATGACACAATTCCCTCGAGAATATATAATCTTTTGCATGATTTATTTACAATTTCATAATGTCTTTCTTGATCATTACCAACAAGTTTTGTTGAGATGAAAGTTCGTTTTATTCAGTTCGATGAATCAAAAATTGATGAAAAATTCACATTTGTTGTTACAACTCTTCTCACGCCAATCATGATTAAGTAAGTTGATGGCGAGAGAGCACATCTCATGTTAGTTTCAATACAACTAACGCTTTATCAGTTACATTTTGCACTTTTGAATCATTCTACCGCCATTGTAAGCGGTTTGATAATTTTCCGCATTCGAACTGGTTTGGAAATGAATTTTAGACCCTGGATTGAGGATATTTGAGGTACCGACAGACGTTGAAATCATTCACTGTCGCCACGGTTTAATTAACGAAGTTTCCAATAAAGGATATTCAAATCCATCGCTATGTGCCGCTTTTGTCATTTAGATGAAAGCGCATATCGTATCATAGAGATAAAAGTTCACACTATACTACAGTGATGATTAATTATTTTGAGATCACAAACCAAGCAAACACGATATAGTTGGTACTCTTTGAATTATCAGATCTGTTTGTCGGTCAATTCTTCTACTTTGATAGATGATATCAAGTTTTTGTGGTTCACATTAGATTATGACACAATTGAAAAGCACATTTGCCGCATAAAACTTCTAACAATTGAATTAATTCAAAAATGGAATTATAGCTTTACTGAATCATCTCTAGTGCTTCTCGACCACTAAACCTGATTTGAATTTGTAGTTTAGTTGCGGAATAATCAAATTCACAAATTCACTTAATGATACCGCTGTTATTTGTAGCGTTGAGCTGCATAGTAGTATTATGTAATAGTGGCATTAACTTTTCTTGTATGTTTAAAAATATACAGTTATGTGACATAGCATAACATTATAGACTTGTCATATGCACTAAACATACGAACATTTTTTTAAAGTCGATCAGTGAGTCGATTTTCTAAAGGAATATGAACGTGAAAAACATTATGGAAATATGTCTGATTAAAAAAGTTTTCAAGTTTAACTATTCAAATTGATTCAAAAAACTCCAGAAGTCGTTTTGGCTTTCATAGTTGCTTGCATCATGAATAGTTCAAGTATTATATTAATTCTTTCTCTATAAAATTAAAACAATCAATATAATATAAAGCACCTGAAAGGACGAAGTGGTGCAAGCACCATTTCTCAACTTTTCAATAGAGCAGAAGGGATATTCAAGAGACATTAAAATCATTAAATTAATTACTTTACTCCTAAAAATTCTTTAAATGAAACTGACTGTAGCTATCTGTTTTGTTAATGAAGTTGAAATTAGAAGCGCAAGATTTAAATGTGTTGCTCTTCCAGGGACGCATTGTAAAAGCAAGTGGAATTGGTTGAATGTAATGGGAAACTCAAAGCATTGAACAGTGAATCCTTTATAGCTACATGAATGCACAGAGCCAAACATTGGCAACCTTAGTCTGCTTTAGGGTCGTTATTACTAGCAATGATAATTATTAAAGAATCAAATTCATTTTTAGTTACATGTGCATTTTTCATTTTTGAGGTCACATTTTTCTCATTTTTAGACTATCATAAATTATTAAAGTTGTCAACTGGTATCGATCGATTTTCAACGAAATCAATAATGTGGTGAGGCGCGTTGTGTCGTTCTCGGTTTACCTCAATTCTTGAACTTTCCATAATATTTACATCACAATTGCTGTAATAATCACTCGCGATCTAATAATCGCCAAGTCTCAATAAACGCCCAAGCTGGAAAGCAGACATTAAATAGACATCCACTCTCTATTGAACACCCATTGCACTGCAGTGTCAATTTAAGCTAACTACATTCGATGTTCTAAAACAGCTGATGGAATCAAGAGATATTATCTCCGAAGGCATTCAGGTAGACGCCGATTTTTTTTTAATTTCTTGAGTATTAAGTGCTTCATACGAATGCATGGATGAGAAAAGAAGTCAGAAACTACAATACATCAAACTGTACATGTAAGGAATGAATCAATCGTGGAGCAACTTCGCTTTCGAGAGAATATTGTAAAGATGGAACTGTTCATAGCACAGAATTAGATTGTTTCACCTATCACTTTGCTAGAAGTGCAAACTGATTCAAACAGATGGCACATGCAGGAACTTACTAAGTGGGCAAAAAGAAATTTTTAAAACCTTGCAGACATAGGAAGATAGTCGTGCGTCGCTTGCGGATTGCTGTGAATTCTTTCAAAATGCTCCGATCACCACGATTCCTTCAGATTCATAAAATACAGATCATTGCGCTAAAATTTTCTCGATAATGTTGGGCCCTCCTATCATTATTAAAAAAGTTAGCAGGCGCAAGAAAAAGCGTTCACAGACTTCTGTGTAGAATTTGACATCGACTGTGTCTCTTTGCTGTGTGATCCGGTTGATAACAGTCACTGAAACTTCGCACAATTTGGCGTGTTTAATGTTGAACTGGCTGCTCATTGTTCGATTGCTAATGCCAGCAGATTATGCCATTTCATTAACGTTACATGTTCCAATGTCTCCTTTCAAGTCAAACAGAAGAAGAGACGACCTGTTTATTTCTGTGGTTCATAGAGCTGATGCCGCCAAATTTATGGTCGTTGGTTTTCTCTGCGATATAACTGAAATAGTAAACAAGAGACCTACTATCCGAACGGATATAGTGAGTAAGTAAGTAAGGAAGTGTATATTTTCAAGAAATGGAAATCACAAAAATCGTAGTAATTCCAGATGGGCACAAATATCTCGCGAACTCTTAATGTCGTTGGAGCAAGCTTTCAGGCTGTCGATGGAAGACTTTATGAAACGTGGTGATGCAGAAGGTGGAAACAAAGACTGGAAACGCCAATCCCCCTTCAAAATTTGAACTCACCACCTTGGTTGTTGAAGCGTGGAAAAGTGTTAATAAAGAACTGCTAAGTTAAAACTGAATACTGAATAGCCGCCCAATGAATGTTTGCAACATGAAGATAAACGCCTGGAAAATAGGCGCTTAATAGAGCGAATACGACATTTCAGCTTCTGAGATTACCGGTACGAGGCAATCAAGAGAATAATTGCGAAAGAATCCTCACAGAAGTATCTCTAGTGGGAAATATTACTGCTCAAGTTTAGGTGGCAGCTTGCAGACATCAACAATGGGAAGAAATATGATCAATGTCTGAAGAGGTTCGTTAGAAAATAGAATTGCTGAAAGAGAAATGGGTGGAGCTGAATGTTTATCAAAGAATTTGGGAGGAGAACCAAAACAACGCAATATCTCCCAACACTTAACCATTCTTCAAAACTGAAATCAACAGGTTTCTCGCATGGAAACAGCAAGAACTTCTCTTTGCACAAATACGTGAACAGGAATTAAGCATCTGCTTGAAAATCTCATCTTGTTTTCCAAAATGGCAGGCGCGACATTTCAAGCTCAAGACCAACAAAACAATGCCATTCCACTTCTTATTTCATTTGAATAATTGATGTGTTTGAATTCGGTACGGCTTTGTGTCTTCACCTCGATGTGATCGGTCTTCAGATGGCGGTCAGAAAACACACGAAGGAAAGACGAATGCATGCCGTCTGTGGAATGCAAATTTCTTCGTTTCAACACACGCCAGTACGCGCACACGCAGGTACAGATCCAAGGCAGATAGAAATCCTCACGTGGCGATTTAGTGATTGAATTTAAGAAAAGTCTATCGAATGAGTGATGGACACAAATATGATTCCTACAGAGATTGATGGACACAATCACAGTAAATAAAGAACACAATCGCAGTCCACGAGGAGACGAATGATCACAGTCAGGGTCGATGCAGGGATGGGTGAGCACAGTCAGGGTCCATGCAGGAACGGGTGATCACAGTCAGGTTCCATGGAGGGACGGGTGAGCACATTCATGGTCGATGCAGGAACGGGTGAGCACAGTCATAGTCCATGGAGGGACGGGTGAGCACAGTCATGGTGCATGGAGGGACGGGTGAGCACAGTCATGGTCCATGGAGGGACGGGTGAGCACAGTCAGGGTGCATGGAGAGACGGGTGAGCACAGTCAGGGTACATGGAGGGACGGGTGAGCACAGTCATGGTCCATGGAGGGACAGATGGGCTTGCCCACGTTTCCGGTTCAAAACATCCACAGCGGCGTAGAGTAGCGATTTGGCCCATTGTCGCATTTAGTTGTTGTCCGTTCAAAACTACACCACCCGACCTAGGTTGTTGAGAATTCTAATTTTAGTTCTAATGAAACCTAATTTACAAAAATTTTTATTAAAAGATTGTTGGACTTGCCCTTTTGAGAGTCAAATTCATGACCAGTTTTGATAAGCATTCTTTTTCAAAAGTTTGAATATTGGAATAATTTGTAAACTTTTGGTATCATCACTTTTAATTAAGTGAGTCGATTTTCAGTATGGGTGCACTTATGAGACTTCATGTTTCAATCATTTTGAAATCTTCTATTACAGCATAGACATCGAATGTCAGGTTGAAGGGATGTTGCTTGTAATGACAAATTTGAGTAGCATTTTTTTGTCCATTTCCTCATCATGTGAAAGATTGGATATCTTCAAGTATCTCCTCCTCTTTACGTTTCATTTGAACTTGCTTTAAATTATTGAATATTATTCCACAAAAATGTTGGTTCGGATACTGTTTGAAAAATGACGAAGGAACATTTCACAAAAGTAATTTTTGAGTTGTAATCCAAGAAGATTTAAAAGAAAATGAATTTCGAATGAATAGAGAGAGGTTCTAATTCAAGAATTCCAAGCTGGTTCGTAAGAATGTAATTAGTAAGCATGTTTGCGCTCGCATTCGGCGTTGGAAGTTGAGTATGGGCGCTGAGATGCCTTCAAACTCTCACTGCATTGGAGTTGGCCAACAAACTAGTCAAAAACACATCAATCAATGTCCAAAGTGTGAGTCAAATTGGATAGAAGTTATTCGTTCATTATAATCGGAGGTGGTATAGTCGAACGGTGTGAGTAAGAATTTCAACACCAAACTAATCTTCAGCGCTCATTGAACTGATGCTGTTTTATGAGACCTTTATTCCCTTTGAACAGTTGGCAAGCCTCGACCCTTGCGTCAATCACTACATTTCCCGTACACCATTGACGGGTTTTGTTTCAAGTTGATCAGAGCTCCGAATATCGCTTACGATATGTCAAACACTGCTGATTGTGAACCACTTCGAGACGCCATCAAAACCTACTAACCTCTCAATCATTTTGCTAATTATTCTGCACAACTAAGAACAGACGCAAGTGAACTGAATTACATAAAGGAAGCTTGTGGAGAGAGGAATCATAAAGGGATTTTCTACTTGGTTTGACTATAACAGCAATTGAAATTTGAGATCTGCAATTAACAAGTTAGTGAAATTCTGACGGTCATTCCATATAACTATATAACTTTAAACACACTACTGGCAAATCGCCTATCTAATGAATGCCCGCACAGAAAATTCACTAACTTGCTATTGCAAATCTCAAATAAACCCGGAAATGGCTGCAACTTTACATGGGGAGTTGTGTCGATGTTGAGAAATGTAAACTAGGCCTGCTGATGATTCCTGATATATTTGATGAAATAGCAGCTATTCAGGTCTGTTGCCATTTTTTAATTGAGGATGCAACTCAATATTTAATTATTCTATTTACATTGCGTTTGCGAAAAGCAGCAATTAATTATGCAGATGCACTAACTTAGGCGATTTGCCAGTGATGTCTTCAAAGTGATGTTTAGTGAATGCCCGCCTAGGATGCAACTCAATATTTAATTCTTCTATTTAAATTGAAATATTGCATGTTTTCATCTGAAACTTGAAAAAACGATTTGCACATCGCATGGTCGTTCACATCACGTACAGAGAAAAATGTTGTGCATGAAAGTTAGCATTGCCACATCATCTATTGGAACAGACATTTTGTAGTGTAGGATTTATTCGATAGATTTGTCGGCGGAGTTTAATTGAAACAAAGAATTCAAGTTCGGTTTTCCTTCCATTGCCTTAAAAAGTTAATCTCAGACAAGACCTAAGGTATCTATCCTACATTTTTGTGCAGTGCACTGTAAACCGTTGACTGACAATTGACAGACGTTTATCCTACAAAATATATTTTGTCGGTCATTGTTAGTTAAGGTAGGATGAATGCCACTGAACACCTACAATATCTGACAAGAAGCGACAAAATGAACAGCAATGAATTATAGCTCAGATTTGATCAAAAATGGAGGTAATTAACTTAATTAATTAAATTGTGTCAAAAGAAATCATGGTTTTGACACACAATAATACAGATTTCCTAAAAGTCAAGCAATCACTAATAGAAAAAATCAATCAATATTTAACAGTTTTTGTTTAGTTAATTTGCATACAAAGCATCTGTTTTGATGTTGGTGGAGAACCTACAAATTCGTCGGATATCGCAGGATATTAGAGGTGACAATCGTCAGTTGATTTTGTCAGTCATTTTGTAGGATAATTGTCGGTCTACGGATTACAGTGTGGTTTTCCGCATTTATTAGCAAAAATTATGAACTAGCATTCTTTTACTTGAAGCAATTGTAAATCTCGATTCTGTGACGGACTGTGTTGCACAAGCATTAAGGAGACGTTCTACGACATTTGAACAGCAGTAGGCCAAATATCTGAATGCTATCGATGTTGTACCCTTCGTTCAGCAGTCATACACGTGGAGTTAGATATAGATACGTCTCTTATATATACCCGAAACTTTAATGTCTACCTCATCTTATAGTATGTCATTATAATGAATAGGCCAACAACGGTCCTTTGTATTTATCCTCGCTAAGTATTACTTGACTCCTGTTCATCGAATAAGTTCATGGAAAGATTGACGGCTCAGCAGTAATTACATCGTCACCATTAGAGGTCACAACACCGGCATTACCGTTACCGGTTCTACCGGTATTTTCAATTTTTCAGAAATGCCGTTACCGGTTTTAGGATTTCCAAACACCGGTTATTTTCTGCAGTGTTTCTATTGTGCAATTCTGCAGAGCAGATACTGCTAAGGAAATGAAAAGAGCTATCAAACCGAGAATACCTCAAAATCACTGCAGAAATCAATCGGTTATGCTACAATATCTTCACAACCCGTAATCCATGCTCGACAAAAGTTGTGAAGACATGCTGTTTCGAATACTGAATAAGAGATTGAATTGTACCAAAGAAGAGGATAATCCACTAATTTCCAACATCAGCCGTCAATCTGCTGAAGAAGCAGAGAGGGTGAGGATATCAATGAATATCTGGATTCAGAATCGCTGCACAAAAATTCATCGATAGATGACGGTGGTGATTTCAGTCCAGTCATATCAAGTGAAATTTCATCTGCAGACAAGAGTAGTAAGTTCGAATTTCATCTTCAGCTTCGATTGTCCTCTCAACATTCCATCGACTTCAGTGGAAGCGGAGAGTGCTTTCCACGATTGGCTTGGATTCCCAACCGGCTGTCAGCTAGATGCTTTGTGGTTCATTGGCTGAAACATTTATCAGAAAGAAAATCTTCGCAATTGACGATTGTGACTACTTTTAACACAACGCACGCATATACCTTGTACATTCGCTACCTTCAACAAAATTTGTTCGATGAAAATAGGTGTTATAGATAGCTTTCGTGTTTCCATTTTTAACCGGTAATACCGGTTTTATCATTGCTCAAACCACGATGGTTGCGACAACGCGGATGTGAAGACAAAACTTTTGATTTAAAAGAATTTCATAAATGTTATTTGAAATGTTTATTTCAATGTCTACGAGTTTCTCTTGCTTATAGAGAAAGTTATGATTTCAATCACAGCTCAATTCTACACAATGATTTTTATTGACTCTAGAATGCCCTCTGTTAAGAAATAACAAGGACATGTGTAAACTCAACAGATCCATAGCCATTTGAAGAAATGGCCGTTTAACTAAATTTGCTAAGTAAAGAATCTCAAAATGTGAGTCAGAAGCAGAATATGTATTTTGTGAGAAGACTTTTAAAATTGATCAAATATGATTGGGACCTCAGGAACATCATCTCCACAAGAAACAGAATCTTTTGGCATGAAAATTTCAGTGCATGTTTTGCTAGCACATTATTGAATTGGCACTATAACTCTACCATTTTCTTTCTCTAGGCCTCTATTCATCGCTGTGACATCATCTCGTTCAGACTGCTACTATTGCACTGCTGATGGATTTGTCGAAACACGAAGAGTTTTTTACTTGCAGAACTTCAATCGGGAATCGATTAACTTCATTCGCTGGTGGAATAGCTCAAATAGAAAAGTTCCACACATCGGAGCGGAAGAGCAGAATACTGTTTTGAATACTGAGTAAGAGACAGACTTGTAGAAGGCTCAGAAGCAGAAGGTGTAGGCATCGAGCCTTTCGCCTGGGCAAGAACCAGCGCTCTCAGTTTAGGTAACTAACATGCTGAGAGTTGCCAGTGCATGAACACTGTCCCAGCATTAGCTCACTGATATGGCTTCGTGTCGTGGGTACGGAAGTGTAAAGTAGAGAAGTAAATATTCTGGAAAACACTGACGATTCAAATCATTATGAAGACAAACTGTTTTCCTGTCATCGAATGACACTCAAAGAATTTAATACGCGTTTAGTGCGCAGTATCCACATTTATTGTTATAATAAACTTTAGGGAAATATAAAAATTAATGCTTCTAAATCCTGCTTTAAAGATATGAATTTTTTGATATACATAGGAGAGATACTTAGTAAAACCAAGTTTTTAAAGTCTATTTCTGATCTTTCATCAGAGGATAACGACTGAATAGTTTGTTCAGTAAATTCCTCACTAAATGTTCCAAAGAAGTACCAACCAGTTCCCATGACATATTTTGAACATCATCGGGGATATGTTTAGACGTCAGCAGATGTATAGCATAATCCGCGAAGTCATTGAATGAATGTCGAAAGAGCTGAAAGTTCTGTGTGTGAAATTTTTCTAAGCTTATAGATTTCAAATGATTTTTAAAGAACAATTGGTCAACAATGGTTGTTCCATAATCGATGATTTCAGTCGGAGGTCCAAGAATATTACGTCCTGCGCTACAGAAACATATACCGTATGGTCCATAGAGAAACTCTTTACCAAATACCGCTACAGTGGATAATAGAAGTTCGTCATCAGTATGTTGGTTCTCATAGCTCGTCAATCCGGTTAAGTAGTCTGACAATTTATACAAATGTAGTCGAACGGGGCTCACTGTGATAATTTGCTTGTCAATTTCCATTCTAACTGATGACAATCACAAATATTCTCACTATTCAGTTCTTGAATCAGTTTGTACCTTTCAAAACATGAACTCTAAAGCATGACCGACAATTCCATAGAATTGGATCTTTCATACATCAGGGACTACGAAGATATCTATATAGCTACATAGATACATGCTATGTACGTGGCTATATAAAGTATACCAGATTATTGCAAAGTTGTAGAATCCTATTTCAGAATCCCTTCTATGTTTGACAGAATTTGTTACCAGGGAAAATCTTGGTAGAGAGGGACTCTATCGCGGATATCGATGGTCCTAATAATCTGTCATACTTTATAACGGATGGAGGATAGCTGTACGATAGCTAATAGCTCGTGAAATCATTTGATGTATCCCTCGGGTTAAAGCCCTCGGGATTCATCAAATAATTTCCCTCTCTATATCCCAGAGAATAACATAGCCATTCTCTATCCATAGATGTCTATGCTCTATCCATTACATAGACATTTTCATACGCGCAGCTATATAGAGATCTTAGTCAGGTAGTAAATGCATGAATTACATTTCTATTCCGTCTGTACTAAAAATGCATGCCCAGGCGATTCTATTCTTTCTATCATATGCCCAGGTGAACTGGCACTCTGCAATCTTCCGATTATCAGCCGCACGGCAAAGCCAGGATAAACAAACGCAGAACAGCTTGCTATGCAGTCCTTCAGCTTGTTTAGCCATTCTAGATATTTCAAGCTAGTTTGAGCCATTCCTAGCCTTACTGACGAGCTCTTGTAGAGCGAAACGCAGCGTCTCCGGCTGCCAAGGAATTTTCGCGCTTAATTTGTTCAAGTCTGAGGACATCTTTTCTATTCTAGAAAGGCATGCATATAGGAACATTTCCATGGATAAATTCAGTCCATCGACGACACATAATGACATAGGCAGTTCGTTCAATTGTGATAAAGGCAATGCAAACTATGCGGTATTGTGCTATTCCTGTGGAGGCTTCATAGCGAGCAAAAGCACTAATGCCCTGAAATTTCTATTCATCATAGATAGACGTGAATTTTCTATGATGACATGCAACATAGATGTCCCTAAGATTTCAATTCGCGCGGGCCTTGATGCAGCTATAGAATGGAAATACTGGTCCAACTGGCAATACAGCTCGGCAGACACAGATATTCATTCGTGTTATAATACGAATAATTACTCATCCTGAATCAGGCGTTAATGACGAAATCCTTTGCCATCAGATAGTCGTCATTAAAGTCTTCTTCAGATTGATACTATCCACAATAAAGGAAAGTTTAGCCTGTAATGTTCTTTGAAAATTGACGCAGTTCCCTTGATTTTAAGCGGCACTTTTGAATTGATTTTCTTCGGTTGGAAAATTCATTGTTGAAAATATATGATAGGTCACAGTCATTATTTGTTTTGGAGGAAATGACTGGGCTAGGGTTGATAAATAGCAGCTAATCCCTAATGCGCATCACATTCTGTTTGTCAACATCGGACCCAGAAATTCCTCTACAAAAATGATGTAAAATTTCTAATTAAACATCATTATCAATGAAGGCTTTTGGGTTTTGAACCTCGTAATTTTTCCGATACCCGGGTAATTCTGATTGAACAGTGTTAAAAATAATAAGATCCTAAACACGATTATGGGATATCCTCAGTTAACTGTACAGCATCGTCAAAACTCGCCCTACGACCACGGGATATTGACTGAATTCCGTACCTCAATATTTGTGGTAAAATTGCAAAGTCATCCATTTATCTTTACTCAATAAACCCTTTGTTTGACATCATAAAATACATCATGTAAATCCAGCAGGATTGGGAAAAATGTAGTCCCCGTTTGGATTTTCTGATCCCTCATACAGACCACAGAGTGAGTAGAGCACGCATTAATTTACCTTGCTAGCCGTTCGATGCCAACGTGCACCGACGGGCTTCATCATCATTCGCATATGTAAATTTTGATCGAAGGAGGAACAAGTTTCCGACACAGATAAAAGAAATACAGTTGAAGCTGATCGTGAAACGTTGATCAAGAAATCTATTTTCTCAGTCGAAGACTCCTCATTCCTACTGCAATCAAAACCACTGAAGAATTATTTTCATTGATCTGTCAACGACAGCTATCGAAAAACCATAGCTTGCATAATGCATGAATAACGTGATGCACATGAACTGACCATCTATTAATAAGTGCTAGAAATTACATTCTCGAGATATGATAAAATAACAAAAAATAATAAAAACTGAAAATAAATAACTAATGACAGAACCACATAAAATTTGCCATGAATTGACGATTTTTCAAAGAACGAACGACCGGTCTTAATTTTGAAGTGGCTGGCAGGGCCGCTGTCTTCGTAGCCGATCGGTCTGCTGACCAAAGTAACCCACTCGAGTGAGTTTTGTTAGTTATGTAATCTGGCATTCAGTGAATTCAGCTTTTCAATGGAAAATAATGTTTATATTGAAGCATACTGCATATTTCTCATCTAGGACCAACAAGGAAATAGATGATGAATTTTTGATTACTGATAACATCTATCGATGTTTCAAGTCAATAAAGCTATGCATGAATAGGCACCAAGTCTGGAGACTAGCAGTTGAATCGGTCACCGATTCGCCTGAGTGATAATGATCTTATCTGTTACCTTTGCTAATTCTAAAACAACAACTTATGTCCATTTGAATTATGACAAGTCATTTACAGTCGATGCAATGTATGGAAAATTTTGACAAACTATTTAGACATGCATCCATCAAAATACGAGCACATGAATGTGTTAGATCATAAATACAGAAATGCTTCTCATGTGTGTAAATGTGTGATCAACTGCGAAACACATTCGATACATTAATTTCACACCTTAAAAGTAAGCTTCATCTTTCTGTAAGTGTCCTTTTAAGAATAATAAATGGTAATCTCTCAAGAAGCAGTTGCTCTACTGGTGAAACACAACCAGCCCTCGACCGGGCACCTTGGAAAAATTAATAGTCATTTAGAAGGCCGATTTTTTTAAAGCCAATTTGTCAAGAAAATACTATTTCCTGTACCTCAACAATCTCAAGAACAGTAGCAACACTATGATAAAACACTGGATGTGCCACAATTGGTATGAAACTTGTCTAGTACTGTAATTACTAATAGTTGTTTATTCACGTTTTTGGAGGCCTCAGTCCGTGTGCTGTCCTTTTTGCCTCTCGGTAATTGCTTCGTTCTTCTGTGTCCTCGTCTTCGTCTCCGGAGGACGATGTCTCCATGTAATCAATATTATACCTTTCTCCAGCTCGCAAAATGTTCACTCATCCCAAGTAGCAGCTATTTAGAGAATGACACTAGGCGCCCGAGGGACGCTTCCTGATGACTAATTTTACTAGATTTGTAATGTTCAATGAAATTGACACACTTCACATTGAAATTCTCGCTCAATAGCAGCTTCCTAGTCTAAAGAAAAGCTGTAGACTATTCACAGGGCTCATAGCAACTGTTGATCAACATGTGAGAACTGTAATAGAAAATAGTTGTACAGAAAAAATAGGCCGGTTTTCATGCCTTCATGCGCTAGCCTTCAGAAGCAATTAATAGAGAAACTGGCCACCGGCCGGCCACCTCGGAAAAATAAATAATTGGCCGGTTTTTCGCCAGTACGGCAGTCATTGATGTCTTTATAGCATCAGTTGTCTACCATGATAATACAAGTGGCATAAGTTCAATGTACAATACGCGACAGCAAGTTGGAAACTTGGCATAAATCTACGGACACGTACATTTTTCAACACCTAAATTTTTTTGATATTAGGAAATATCGACAAATTTATAAACATCTGAAAGAGAATTTTCGGATCTATCATTTGAATGTTGTTGAAATTGGTGGCTCCTAGAGGCCCATAAACCCGAAAGCACCAAATTTTCTTTGACTTGTTTTGACAAGCACATAAATCAATTTGAAACATTCTCCTTGTGATATTCAAAACCGTCACAAGATTGGCTTTCAAAAAATATATAGTTTGACAGTGTTTTCTCGAAGTTTATAGGCAATATTGTGAAAGTAGTATAGATAGATAATGTGGCGATATTTTCATTTTCAGAATATTTCTTCGAAGGGCCTTAAATTTACCCAACAAAAGCAGAAAACACTAGTTTTGAGGTAAATAAATGCCACCAGTTAGTTAACAGCGTTATTTCTGTCATTCTCGCAACACATTCTGAAAATGAAAAAATCGTCACATTTTCTATCTATACTACTTTCAAAATATTGCCTATAAACTTCGAGAAAACACTTTCAAACTATATATTTTCTGAAAGCCAATCTTGTGACGGTTTTGAATATCACAAGGAGAATGTTTCAAATTGATTTATGCGCTTGTCAAAACAAGTCATAGAAAATTTGGGACTTTCGGGTTTATGGGCCTCTAGGAACCACCAATTTCAAAAACAATTAATTCAACAACATTCAAATGATAGATCCGAAAATTCTCTTTCAGATGTTTATAAATTTGTCGATATTTCCTAATATCAAAAAAATTTGGGTGTTGAAAAATGTACGTGTCCGTAGATTTATGCCAAGTTTCCAACTTGCTGTCGCGCACTGTACAGCATGAACTTATTAGTAATTGTTCCACCAGACTTTAGATTTTCGAACCAATATTTTCAAGCTAACCATTTCTTTCGACGAATTGTTTTTTCACTGTTTCACTCTTTAAATTCCGGTTGACATAGTCTGTAAATTAATCCATTTTGTCAATAATTGACGGTAATATCGAAATCACAAATAGTTTTGATCATCATACTTACTCTTTATAGTTCTGCACTTAAATTTCAGATGCACGAAAGTAGCGGTGAAAACGAAGGGCAAAAGTGCTCGCAATTAATAACGGCCGTTTGGTTTGACTTAACAGAAATAGAATATTTGAAAAAATATTGATGATTTCGGTTAAAATGTTGAAATACTGAGACACAATCGAAACCAGAAAATTAAAAGCACCAACAGATAGTTGGATGACGTTAAATAAACGCAATTGTTCAACCCAAGTTTGAAATATTGTGGTGGCAAAGTCAAGTGATAAAGGAAATAATCAAATTAAACCTCATTAGTTGACAACCGTCCACGAAAAGGAGAGCAATGTACTCGTACTTAGGGGCTTTTCCCACAATCGTCTTTATGACAGTTTCTCACAGGGAATGTGTCAGGATAATTTCTTCGTCTTTATCAGAAGTTATTCATGAATGCCTAATGCTCTTAATTTGCTCGCCTCAAACAATACAAAGCCATTGATCCGATGGCAATAAATTGAGGTAATTTGTAAAGGAGAGAAAATTAAACGATTTGGAAAATTGACACAGTCAAATCAAAGAAGCACATAATTCCCAAACAATCGTCTAAATTTGGATCAAATTAATGTAATAAGTGCAAATGATATTTTGAAATTACCTCGATTATTATACGCTAGAAGCCGTAAAGATTTTGCATGGTTGCGATTTCTTGGCATACCGGTTTCAAATACCGTGGTATCCATCATCAGTGGCGATAATACAACAAACGGACAGGGTTATATACAATTTTGGACATGAAATCGATGATGAAAAAAAGAGATCCGGACAGTCGCAAGGCAAGAGTACAAATTAAAATCGTCAGTGTGCATAGAAATAGAATGAGCCACGCATTGACAGAAATATCTATCAGCAAACATAGAAATAGAATTGGTCACCAACTAAAATAAATGTAGAAGTTCGGATGATGTTTGATTGTTCATGAGGTTTCGGCGTGATTTTATGATGAGTGATTCTGCTATTCTTGTGTGTTTTTGTTTTTGTCAATATTTTGAAGTTTTTGTCGTTAGGTGGATGGATATGCACAGAAATGTCTGATGCTGGTTTCCCTGTAATATGCTCTCGAATTCTTTTTTGCAATTGTCGTCGAGTTTCTCCGATGTGACGATCGGGGCATCGTTCACAAAAGTATTCGTACACAACTGAGGAGGACTCTTCGAACTTAGTGGGATCTTTGTTGCGGATTAAGTTTTGACTTTTCGAAGTATTGAAGGCTACTATAATTTTGCTGTTTTTCAAAATTTTATTGATTTTGTGAGTACGTTGTTTAATTTCAGCGGCTGAGCAAGCAGTGTACGGTAATTTCCAAAAATATACTTCTTTTCTTCTGTTTCATTTACCTCGTTAAATTTTGACACTTCATTCCAGTAATTATGCAAAATTTGGTACATTTTTGACGAAGTTTCGTATACTACTTCTGTTCGTCGAAGTCTTCAAGGTTGCTAGATGAAAATTATGATGATAAGTCTAGAAGAAAAACGAGCTGCGATAAATCCGGTAGAAATCTACAGGTAAAGAAATTAAGAAAATTAAATAGAAACATTTATTTCTCGAAAGTTTGAACATTGCCACTTTTTCGAAACATTTTTTCAATGTCAATGAAAAACATCGATTTTCGATGTGAGTTATTATTTGAAAGATGCGAGTCTATGAATATTTTCTCGATAGTAAATTGTGCAACAGACATCGAATATAGTCTTAAAAGCATGAATGTTATTTAAATACTACTCATTAAATCTTTCAATAGTACAATTTAAGTAGCATTTTTGTGTACTATATTAATCATCAGCAAATTTTGGTCATCTTCAAGTTGTTATTAGTCTTTGTTATTTTATTTGAATGTGATTAGATTCATCGAACATCATTTTACAGATTGGACTGGTGGGTCAGGCAAGGACTTGAGGAATGAAAGGTGCTCGTTTATTTTATTGATTTAGTAGTTATCACTCCTTTCAGATATTTAGTGCACTACGGCGGGCTTTTCCTGTCAGCAACAATTATTCTTCATAATTTCGACTTTTTTTAGAGGCATTTGTAAATTCTAAAGCTCCTGGAGGAAATTCAAGGTCAAAAATTTCTCCGAAAATTCTTTATAATCTTTACCAATGATCACTCAGTTATTAAAGATTTCTAGTGGTGCAATAATACAATTATTCATTTGTCCATTTGTCTTTGATTTTTGTTCGCAATCTCAAATGGGTTGCGCTTTCAGAATATTAGAAATTTCCTCGACCAACTTGTATCAAAATCAAAATAAATTGATTCTGACTGCACATGTTTTTTGATTTTGATATCAATCGAAGGAAGAAAATAATTGCTTTTCTAAATCAAGCCACTAAAGAGCGATGAAATTTGAGCACTATTTAAATGGATTGCGTGCCATAATCACGAATGGTTGTATGTGTTGCAAGGCTAGATCAAGGCCTTTGCAATTTGTGGCTGAAAAACTAGTGTCAACCTTTATTAAAAACGAAAAAGCAGAAGTCGACTGAGATCCCCAAGAAAACAAGTAAAAATGAAACACAAAATAATGAACCCAGTGGTTTGCCCATTTAAAAGAGAATCAGTGATGATAATATCTTTGCTTGTCTTCGAAGAGCGATTATGAGAGAGAGAAGAATATCAAAGAAGTGAAGATCTTTAAAAAATGATTCCCCTTTACTTAGTTTATAAATAATATGATTCCAGCTATCAGTATCACAAGACATTTGCAAGTCTGTAACGAAGAGACAAACTGCTTTGAATAATTTTAGCATTAAGTACCACATCAACAGCAAACACACATTAGTAATCACAGAGTCTCTCGTTATTTTGCGCGAGAATCCCGACTTGTGTTCGCAAAAAGATTTTATTTCCACCCTTTACTTACCTTGGTAGCTTTAGTCTCTGTTTTGTTTCTTCTAATATCTAGGTTATTTACTCAATTGTTATTAGTTCATATCTCTTAAGTCTACTAGATTATAGGTTTGCATGCTCTCAATTTTTTTCATTAATTTATTACTGTAGAAGTATATGATTTCAGATTTTCTATTTTATAGTCAGTCCATATTTGCACCTAAATAAGAGTGGACGAAATGCATTGCATTGTGCAAGAATTAGTTTTTAATTTGATCAAAATGAATTTAGTGGCCTTATTTATTTATAAACTGAGTTAAGGGGAATCATTTTTTAATGATATATTAGGAATGATTTGTCAAATAAAAATCAGTTGTCAAGTTTAATGCATTATTGTCTGCATACCACAAACTAAAGTATAGTTTGTAAAAATTATGAATATTAAAATTAAAATAAAAATGTTTATTAATAATAAAAAGGAGTCAAACTTTGGTTTCTTGCCTTTCAGTTTAAAGTGCAAATTGACGAGCTCTGAATCTTAAGTGACATAGTAGGAATGATTTGTCAAATTCCAATGTCTTTTTTATGTTTTAATTCCAAGTACAAAGCATTTCTGAAATCTGCATATTGCATAATGAAATATATAGTGTTAAAATAATTAATATCTAAATTGTAAATATTATTTCAATAAATATTTACAATTATAATGTTTTTATATAACATTTATATGTTTTCAATAAATGGTTGCACAAATTAAGAAGTCAACAAACTGCCCAAAAATAAAATTTCATTTTCCGATAATTATTTTACTGGCATTGAACACCTAAAGCAAGCCATGCAACTTTTGTAAAAGGTTGTATACTATTCATAAGTAGTATGATATGCATTTAATGTAACAATAAGTTGCACATTAGTCCATGCGATGAGACAAAGTGAAGGCCTAATTGTTAAACGTCTCATATACCATCTCTCCACCAACTTTGATCAATCACTTCGCTAATTCCAACCACGCCCATGGCCAGCCATGATTCTGCCAGTGACACATCATCACATGGCCCTCAAACATGACTGGACAGATGACCGAGGCGTGCATTGGAATATTGAGCTTCAACGTGCGGATCCGACCATAACTACACAGGGTCGAGTCTGGCTGGAGACGAATTGTGCAAAGAGTCCCTGCTCGGCTTCAACTTTGTTCATAACAGAAAAACCGTGTTCCCTTCATTACTTATCTTCATCTGTAGCCTTCAACGTCTCATTCCTTTCACATCCGTGTTACTTCTCCTCATGTTGATTCTTCCTTTGATCAGTTACGAATAAGACGATAACTATCAAATGTGTGAAAGTCTATTGATCCTCTAAGCAAAGCATTTGCCTTTATTTTTAATTTCGTGGGCGGTGCTTCCGGGTATGACAAATATTTGAGCAAAGATATTGCATGGTATTGATCTTCACAGCTACATTTCCACCCCACCGCTGTGAAGGATGTAACAATAATGAATAAACCATTAATGTTACATTCCTCCGAGCATTTCGTGTGATAATTGTTATGCTACATCATGCGAAAACTATCTTCTTTGAATAACGCAGTTCTTTAGAATATTCCCGTGTGTACTGTAGGAATTACCAATCAACGTCTGTAAACAGTCATTGCTTTGCAATTACTTCACAGGTGAAATAAACAGAAAATGCCTCGAAATATGGTTTTAAAGCATTAGCATTGTGTAGGCATTTGTCCTATTCACAATTACAAGAGGCATAGCCAAGCGATCATTTTCATCACCGGCGCTGTGGCCTTGTGGTAGAGTGCTCGCTCGGCTTCCGGAAGCCCTTGGTTCGAACCTTGGTCGGGTCAAACCTAAGACTTTTAAAATGGCTGCTTTCGGTTTTCTTACTAAACACTCAGCACGAAAAGAATGAGAGTGGGATAAATAACAACTCCGCCACATGGAAGAAAGGCTACGTGCCCAATGTGCTTCCGAGTATAAACAAGGGCTCATTTTCGAGTGGTCAAATCACCTGGGAATCAGCAATATGGACATCAGAAAGAAAGTTTCACGACGATTAAATGTCTAGAATTATTGAATATTGAGTTGCTATCTTGGAAAAGTTGAAATGCGCCTGAATAACCATTCAACCGATGTTAGGAATCATCAACAGGCCTAGTGTACACACACATGCAAATGGGTCTGGATTTTCAGGCCTGGCACAGGCCCGCTGCATCGGAAATGTTCAGGCCCACAGCCGGCCCGACTCGCTCATCTCAAGCTGCTGGTCCGTAATTAATGCGTTTGTCATGCATAATACACTGGCCTTTATAAAAATGCATTTGTTATGCCATCATGATAAATTTTATTAATATCTGACTTTTGATCCATGAATCTGCGACTTTGAACAAGATTTTTGTCAGAATCTTTACAAAAATGATGCCTAAATTGGATTACTCATTCGCCTGGTGTTCAGAAAAGGTCAAACATCAACAAGCCGGAGATTGACATAGAGATATTCGTCTCCCTTTGTTTCAAGCGACTGGTCAATGTCAAGTAAGCGGAATTAGAGAACACACATGAACTTCAACTGTCTACTTTATTACATGGCATCAAAAAAACAAAACCATTCGTCAAATTGAAATATTTTTCACAATGGTTTCACGAAATCAATTTATTCCAAGAATTTTTGATTTCTCACTTCGTTCCTCAATTTACTTTCACGATCTCAATTTTACTGACCGTGCGCGCTTGAGGTGATGTAAATGTCCTGATTCGTCAGAATTCCGACTTGAATTTACACTACTCAATGAAAAAAGGCTTTTCTGACCCCTCGCGACTAGCTCTCGCCATGACCATTGGTATTAAGTAGAGCAACCATCATTGAATGCATCATTACAAGTTGGTTAGATAGAAGTGATGAATTTTCATGCCCGGGCCGGGCCCGTGTAAGTTGCAAATTATCAGGCCCAGCCCGGCCCACTTACAAGTCTGAGTGTACACTCACCGACATCAACAAAAACCTAATATGCGAATAATATGCACCCGTATCGCCCTCATTTCCTTCTTTCCTTTTCTTTCCGTTCATTTTCTTCTATCATTGAGCGAATTCTGCATCATAACACACTGATCTGTGTTTGATGAATATTGCTACACTGGGAATGCGGAGATCTGCGGTAGGCCAACACCTGGAAAATCATTCAGTCCTCATCTTTAAGCCGTGAAAAGAAGGGGTTTGAGTAGTGAATCTTCGGCAAACGACAAGGCGATAATGTCGCTTTGAATGGAGAAAGCAGAGACGGAATTGACTGTCGATTGGCGATTGGTCGGTCAACTAAAAATCCGAACTAATGTTGACCAGTAAAGCGGTGCACAGTTGTCCACCCTCCGAAGACTTCTGTCAAATGTGCTTTATCAATTTGATGTTTTTATGAAGTCTGTCACTATTTGATATAAAAAACATTAACACCATCGTTGGCAGTACAATACTGGTTGACATGAATGATGCTAAATTGCTTGAATGCTGAAAAGAGTGATGAATTTCTCAATTTTAATAATTGAGACACTGAGTCACGTAAAGTGACTGCATTTGCATTTAGAGTGATAACTAGAGATAGATGCGGGCCAAATTTATGGGCCGTATAATTGATATTGGTGATTTTCACCATGACAAAATGCTGCAGGATCATTGTCTTCGGCAATATCATGGTTGAGTGGGTCCATATAACATCTTTGTGATCATTTCTGATATCAGATTCATCAATGAAGAATCATGAAGTCAAGTTGATCAAAAAATAAAGTGCAAGTCCAAGCTCCGGCACATGGCAAGCAGGAGCTGATACTCGATCCTGAAACCACAGTGTTTAAACGATTCCTCGCTCTTCTTTAATATTGCTTAATTTAATTTTATATTACTCCTCTAAAAGCTGATAGTGTATCGGAGCGATGTGTCACTGCACATAAAGTCATTTTTCCAAAGTTATCATTCTAGACCGGGAAGTTGACTTTTTCTGTGAAACGCTCTTAAAAAAATTACACAACACTAGCCGACTCATTTCCAACTCTAGCAGAGGCGCATTTAAAAATAAATGTCAATAAATATGAAAAGATAACCTTCTTCTTTACTTAAAAATTGAATTTTAGTTTCAGTAATGCATGTGTCATGTGTCCTGCACGTTTCCTGGCATCAGCATTCCAGTTTAATCTAGACTTTGTAGATAAGTATGGACTTTCATGGGCTCTTATGCTGATGTCAGCAGGCGGACTGAAGCGAAGCCTGTTTTAGCAAAAATGCTCTAGGTACAGGTACGGGCTACATCCTCCAACTTTAGCCTGTATCGAAACGTGATGAAATATTTCGTTGTAGATACATTGCATTGGGCGTTCCAGATTTAGGGTTTCACGTATCTTGATATTTGTATTCTAATAAATACATCATTTGGACATATTGCTGAATAAAGATCTAATGGAAAGCTCAAACAGAAGGTCATTGTTCCCTTCAAGGATTGTATTGAGATTCTCAATCACATCAGCAGCAATATTTCTGCTTTGTACGGGTAGTTGGCTTCTACGTATACAGTCCAGTCTCAGGAGCCTCTTATGCTCATCCTTCTTCTGTCTTTTCGTCGGCTACTGTTGCGGTCATGTCCACTTAAGTGACCAGAAGTGATCAGATGCGTAACTAAATTGATGGACAGTTTTAGACGTGTGTTCACTGATTGCGATCTTCAAATTGGCGCTGTCGACATATAATTGCGTCATTTACATGAAATTCGAACGTGAGAGATTATATGAGCATTCACGACAACCTCATGTTGTCATTCATTAGCAGGATTATTTTCTCTGCATTTAATCGATTCTTTAATCATATCTGAAATGCATCTTCAGCGTCTCAACATTCTTCATCTCCACGCATGCAGTGGATGTCTACCTCAATTGTCTAGGTGTCTGAATATTTGACAGCAAGCAATTAGCAATTAAATGCATTGAATAGGAAGTGAATAAACACTTGAAGAATTTGGATGAGGAACGAGAGGTTTAGGCCTGGGGCTACATTCACTCCGAATCATCAGGCCAGGACCCAGCCCAGTGCTACGATGCACAGTTTCTCTTAGTTTTATCATCCGATCGGAAATTGTAGTCTTGCTTTTACGTATATTCCTACTCGTACCAGGAAAAAGAATCCCTGCTCTCATTTTCCTAGTAGGAAACAACTTAAAACTGTAGCATATTAGTCCGGCAGCCAGAGCGAGTTTCTGAAGGGAACGAGGCCGAAAATGAGACTTCACAGAGTGATGTACATCCTATGCCTACTTCGAATCGGCGCGTCTGCAGAGTTCTAGTGAGTTCCTCTTCTTGTCAGACAGGATCAAAGAAAAACACATGTAAATCCAATAGGACGCAGATTGCAGTTTTTGGCTAAAATGAAATTTTGTATGTTTTCTCAAATTAGACGAAAAGTATTAAGCCCAGAGTCATAATTTTTGGCATGGAATGTCTTCAGGTCATTTCCTATTATGTGCATGTGCTACAATCATGTTTCTGATCCGCAATGTATGTGATAATGTGGCTGAATGTGAATAAAGTAGCTCAAAATGTGTGTTTACCGGCATTAAGAGGCTCGTCAAATCTAAATGCGTTTAGCTATATAAACAGGGTGCATGAAAATGAAAGGAAATGACCTAAAAACATTCCATGCCAAAAATTATGACTCTGGGCTTAGTACTTTTCGTTCAATTAGAGAAAACATACAAAATTTCATTTTATCCAAAAACTGCAATCTGCGTCCCATTGGATTTACATGTGTTGTTCTTTGATCTTGGCAGACAAGAAGAGGAACTCACTAGAACTCGGCAGACGTGCCGATTCGTAGTAGGCATAGGGTGTACAGCATTCTGTGAAAGTCTCACTTTCGGCCTCGTTCCCTGCAGAAACTCGTTCCGGCTGCCGGACTATATACACGGTTCTAAGTTTCCGTAGTATACATTTTCCGCTTTCTCTATTGAGATCATATTTGACCTCATTATGATGGTCTCGTGAACATAATTGATTTAATGGTGTTCCATGAATGATGATTCCGAATGTCTGCAATAAGGTAAATAGGCTCGTGTCTGATCGTCTGATCGAACGATGTCTGATGTTCAATGGAAGTGACGTCAGTCACAGACGACTCAAGGAAAATGAAACCAATCACAGACCAACAGGAGATGAAACCAATCACAGAGCCATAGAAAAATGAAATAGGGTACAAGGAGCATGATTAAAATGTTCGATCAAAGGATGTAACCGAGCGCAGATTTTCCGGTAGGAAACTTAAGCAGAGGGAGAGCAAGTACTGTAACACCGGGATTCGTTTTTCTTCCGCATTTTTTTGGTCTTGGCGTGAAAGCGGAAGCAGAAATTGATCTATTTCTGCATACTTGACCATTTTCATGGGAAATTCTGCGCTGGGATGTTAAAGTGTGCAAAATCATAGAGAAAGAAGAAAAACTACAGTGTCATGATGATAAGTTGGTTGGATATAATCGCCTTGTCAATCATTTGAAACATCACATGGTTGGAGCAAATGATTGTGTATCTCATGTTAATTTAGCCGATCTATGTCGATTATGTTGAAGAGAAGAAAAAGAAGCCATGACCTTTAATGGCGATATCATCCGCAAACCTGCTGAGGAACTGATAGAAGTAGCTGTTGAAAGAAGTTATGATGTAGATAACCCTGTTCATGGTCCGCGAGAACAGGATAATTTCTTGTAAATTTTGCTGTGTAGAGTGTGTAGTCATAGTCAGAGGATTGCTAAGAGATTATCGTGGCAGCATGCTTTTCAACTTATAATCTTAATTTACTGTCGCAGGCTTTTTTTCGTTGATATGCAATTTACATGTATTTTGTTTCATGTTTTCCAATGTCTCAATGACAATACTGATAAGCATCTGCAAGCCTAAATACACAGAATTCAGCCAATTTTCTGATTCAGCTGATCAAATAGAAAATTCTGACATGTAAAGTTCGCCCACACAGAATTCAGCCAATTTTCTGATTCAGCTGATCAAATAGAAAATTCTGACATGTAAAGTTCGCCCGTGTGCTAAAACATTCAGGCTCAGACCCATTCCGACCCAGATTAACCCGCTACAGGCCTCGGCCATTTTTCAGCTCTGCTATGAGCACAATCGAATTATTGTCATTTGCAGTTTACTGGCCAATCATGATTATCTAGACTCTCGCAATCAAGGCACGTAAACACATATTTGCATTTTCCCTTTTACTATCTATCACCAAGACCCCTTTTTCAATCGCAGACTATACCAAATGACTTTTTTGTTATTGACATTTCCAGGTTTCCCGACGCAGTGGCCCTACCAGGTGTGGTAGTATTTTTAACAACTGACTAAAATAAGCTTTCAACATACTTTTTTAGAATCGAATAAATTCATTTGTTCATAAAAAATTATAACAAATGTAGGAGATAAGGAAAAAAGTTAAAGTCAGGAAGCTGCCTTAGCATCGGCTAAGCTAACACCCAGGGCGTTACCTCTGGCAATGCCGATCCGCTGCTTCAGCCAAAACGTTTCTGTTGGCTCTCCGGTAGCCTCTGATACACGACTGCCAATGTAATTAGTAAAAAAATTGGTGCAGTTGACGTTTATGCCAGACGTTTCTATGGCCACTGGTCGACCATGCCTCCACAGCGACACTTGTGTGGAACGCAGACAACGGAGCCAATTCTCTGGGAAACATGCTTTTTAAAAATGCTCAATACGATGTACATGAGTAAATGGCGAACGTGTAAGATCTCAAGTGGTACTGAGACATTAAAAGGTTGGGAACCACTTTTATAGAGTGTCTAGTATTTCTACAGATGAATCCATGATGATGCAAACACTCATATCTATAAATGCTGTTCTCGTTGAAATTCGCTGCCATTTGTTAAAAGCTATCATTCACAAAAGTTAGACCTTCGGAAGAAATGTTTCACAATAGGTCATAAATTCGACCTTCGAGTGGACCAAATCCTGTAGTTTTTGGTGAATGATTCAAAAATGCGCTTAAACAAGGTTAATGGGTGGCTTCAATGTGAAAGGGGCCTGAATGAACCTCGGCACGGCTGGGGTCAACCAAGTGAACAATCACAGCACCAGACACATTTCTATGTAATGCTGGCTGTGTTATATATACCTTTTTTGAAGATCCTTGCAAAAGGTGTTGCCAGCAAATATAATCTAATTCTCTGGGTGTTGCTAAGTATTCTAACCCAATGACGATGAAAATCATGTCGATTTCTGCATCAACTAGCGGACAGCATTGCTGTAGTTGGCATTATTGTCCGCTGAACTATATTGAAATTGCATAGAGATAAAAACTGCATTCAAAATAGTAAAGTTCCGCTTAAACAGCATTATAAACAATGAATTGAAAGTAGCCGATGCTGTTATTATTGTTTTATTTCCCAAATTTTCGCCTACACAGGCCGCGTCAGGGGATAAAAGGATTTTATGTTTACAAATATCAAACGATTTTGAAAATATTGTTAGTAAGATATCAAGGTTTCAGTAAGTAAATAAAATCCATAGAAGTATTGAAAGTATATGAAGTGCATAGATGTAATAATTACATAGATGTAAAAATTCTTCATGGAGGTATAAGTATAGAAAATGTTATCAAATAATTCATATAAAAAGGAAATGTTTATATTGTTCACGTTCTTCTCTCGAGTTAATTTTCGGTTGTAGCTTGTTGATCCACACTGCTTCACGTAGTCTGATGTTAGTATTGTCGTGTTCTTGTGTTATTACTTCTGTTGTTATGTGGTTACTGTTGCATAATTTCAAATGTTTATGTACTGATGATGCTTTTTGAGTAACGTGCTCTTTAATTCTGGTATGCAGTAGTCTGATGGTACTCCCAATATAAAATTTTTGACATTTCGAACAAGTTATTTTATAAATCACATTTTGTCTGAAACAAAGTTCGTTGTTGTTTATGGGACAATTAGTGAGTTGACATATTTTGTTGGTTGTGATTTTCTTTTGTAATACATTCCTCAGAGTTTTTGAACGTTGTGCAAGTCCAACATTCAGTTGTTCTTGTTGGAATATTCTCTTTATATTCTGGTTCATTCGATCTGAAATGAATGGTAATTTCAGATAACATTTCTTCTTGTTCATGTTATTTTCATTTTTCTTATTTCGTCGTCGTTTTTTCGAAGTTTGAATGAATTTTTCTGGATAATCGTTCAATCGTAACACTTCATCGAAATTTTGTAGATGACTTTCGGCTATGGATTTGTTCGAGCATCGTTCTTCAATTCTGTTTCGTTCATTATGGATAACTGCCAGCTTAGTGGATGTAGATATATTGGACTTGAAGTTAATGAAAATATCTGTTTTGGCTGTTTTCTTGTAGAAGTTAAAGATTGGTTCATTGGAGTTCGTCGTAATTGTAAAGTCTAAAAGACTCAAAGTATTGTTATCATTTGGTAGTTCAATTTCGAATTGAATGTTCTGATTTTGTGCATTAAGAAGTGTATGGAATTCAATTGCTTTCTCTTTGTTTTCTGTTAATACGAAACAGTCATCAACATATCGTTTAAATATCCATATATTGTTGATACTTTGTAAGGCTCTCTTTTCTATGTTGTCCATGAATAGAATTGCTAATATCGGTGATAAAGCATTTTATTTCTTCCAATTATAACGATAACTTTAAGTATCCGTGCAGTTATGATGTGATTTCGATGTATCCTTCCATCCCAATTGAAGAAGCTATCTTTCAAGTAAACAACATTCTTCTACAACAAGGAATTAACAACCTCGGAAATATTCCTCTTCAAGCAATCATAAGCCTTCTCAAAGTAATTTTAGATAACACATATTTTACATACGAAAACGAAATATACAAGCAAGTCAAAGGCTTACCAATGGGCTCATCTTTATCACCGATATTAGCAATTCTATTCATGGACAACATAGAAAAGAGAGCCTTACAAAGTATCAACAATATATGGATATTTAAACGATATGTTGATGACTGTTTCGTATTAACAGAAAACAAAGAGAAAGCAATTGAATTCCATACACTTCTTAATGCACAAAATCAGAACATTCAATTCGAAATTGAACTACCAAATGATAACAATACTTTGAGTCTTTTAGACTTTACAATTACGACGAACTCCAATGAACCAATCTTTAACTTCTACAAGAAAACAGCCAAAACAGATATTTTCATTAACTTCAAGTCCAATATATCTACATCCACTAAGCTGGCAGTTATCCATAATGAACGAAACAGAATTGAAGAACGATGCTCGAACAAATCCATAGCCGAAAGTCATCTACAAAATTTCGATGAAGTGTTACGATTGAACGATTATCCAGAAAAATTCATTCAAACTTCGAAAAAACGACGACGAAATAAGAAAAATGAAAATAACATGAACAAGAAGAAATGTTATCTGAAATTACCATTCATTTCAGATCGAATGAACCAGAATATAAAGAGAATATTCCAACAAGAACAACTGAATGTTGGACTTGCACAACGTTCAAAAACTCTGAGGAATGTATTACAAAAGAAAATCACAACCAACAAAATATGTCAACTCACTAATTGTCCCATAAACAACAACGAACTTTGTTTCAGACAAAATGTGATTTATAAAATAACTTGTTCGAAATGTCAAAAATTTTATATTGGGAGTACCATCAGACTACTGCATACCAGAATTAAAGAGCACGTTACTCAAAAAGCATCATCAGTACATAAACATTTGAAATTATGCAACAGTAACCACATAACAACAGAAGTAATAACACAAGAACACGACAATACTAACATCAGACTACGTGAAGCAGTGTGGATCAACAAGCTACAACCGAAAATTAACTCGAGAGAAGAACGTGAACAATATAAACATTTCCTTTTTATATGAATTATTTGATAACATTTTCTATACTTATACCTCCATGAAGAATTTTTACATCTATGTAATTATTACATCTATGCACTTCATATACTTTCAATACTTCTATGGATTTTATTTACTTACTGAAACCTTGATATCTTACTAACAATATTTTCAAAATCGTTTGATATTTGTAAACATAAAATCCTTTTATCCCCTGACGCGGCCTGTGTAGGCGAAAATTTGGGAAATAAAACAATAATAACAGCATCGGCTACTTTCAATTCAAAAACTGCATTATTGTCAGGATGAAGCACTCTCTGTCAAATCTGCAATCTCAAATCAAATTATGCAATAGTCATAATTTTAGTATAAGACTTCTTAGATATCCATCACAAGAACATAGCTTGTCATTCAAGAATCACTGTTTGCACACATCGCTATAGATTCCATCTTCATTGGGTTGGAATACCAATAATATCCACTTCTATATATGTATCATGATCCGAATAGACATCTATCAAATATACCATGAAATATAATCAAAGAACCATTCCTTCCCGTAGAATTTTCCCTGACAACTTTCCTCGTAGAAATAGTCCAGATATCGGATCATGATATATAACAGGTATACCATAGCATTCTTGCTCAAATTCCCGAAGGAGAAATAGAATCTGCCCTCGCTACGCTAGGGCAGATTGCTATTTCTCCTTCGGGAATTTAAAGAATGCTATGGTATACCTATCACGTAATGGATAGAGCATAGACTTCTAAATTTCTAGCATAGAAATTTAGAAGTCTATGGATAGAGGATGGCTATGCGATTCTCTCGGATATAGAGAGGAAAATTATTTGATGAATCCCGAGGGCTTTAGCCGGAGGGATATATCAAATAATTTCACGAGCTATGTCAGAGAATCGTATAGCTATCCTCTATCCTTTATAAAGTATGCCAGATTATTAGGACCATAGATATCCGCGATAGAATCCCTCTCTACCTATATTTTCCCTGGGAACAAATTTTATCAGCTGTAGAAGGGATTCTGAAATACGATTCTACAACTACAGAGCTGATCATAAAAACAGACTACCTAAATTATGTTAAATTTCAATCGATTCACCGGCTTTTCAATTTTATTTTACATTGACAGGCCATACACCATTCGTGAACTTGTGTTCTCAGCTTTTTAATGAGACAGAGAAAGAGTGGAAAATGCATAAATTCGTGTCCTCGGAATCTATGTATTCATGTCCTCTAACAGAGGATACTATTCCTACATTTATCCGAAATTTATTATTCAAATTGATGTAGCTTAGACTATCAAAAAGCAACTATCTGTTAACTTCAGAAAAGCAACTTCAATTTTCTCCAATTTTGCTTCAACGCTGTATCCTTGCTTACAAAAAATAATTCATTCACGTTCTTCTGAGTTGTAGTCATTGTTGTTCAGCGGTTTCCTCATCCATTACGTTCGTTCTTTCATATCGCGTTAAACATCTCCGTTTCATTCACTTCCGTCTACTCTATCTTACCAGCATGTTCCTTCAAGCTTTTGGCAATCCCTGACTCACTGGCTCCTCCGGGACTCAACGCTACCCGTTAAAATTCAGGACAAACTTTCTAAATCGCCGATCTAACAGGAAACTTGCGGATCCGTGACTCATTGTGTCCGATACTTGTGTGAGTCAGCCGATGTCTAGAATGGATCTTGGCCGATATAAGATAATTACAAAACCATATATTCGGTTGGTTGGATTGCAGAAGAGGAGTACAGAGAAGGCGACCAACAATCTTTACAGTCACATTCGCAAGCGGTGCTGCCAAGAATATTGAGTTGACCATCAATTATTTACAGAAAAACACTGAGTCAAACTTCTTCTATACAAAGCGCATGTGTTATGTTCATCAGCTGATCCGCTTGCTGCGTAGTAAGTATTGATAGAGTTACCAAATGGAGAAAAGTAGTAGAATCCATAAAGAGACTTGTTGAATATTTGCATCAAAATATGAGTTATTTTGTGATCATACTGAATGCAGGATAGTGAGTCGATATTTGCACCAAAGGTGGCATCTGCGAAATTTTTGAGGAATCTGTCATAATCCTAGAAACAAACTGTTTATCTGAATTTGACTAGAATGGACATTGACTCATCTGGGAGAACTAAGTTGGGGGCATGAATGACCAATGAAAAGATTAGATTTACACATGTGACTGATTCTAACCCAATACTACAGACATCGACGAGTGTGCAAGTGAAAGTGCGAGCGATTTATGTGCCACTCAGACTTAGATTGTTTAAGCGTATCACTTTCCTAGAAGTGCAATCTGATTCAAAACGATGACACATGCAGGAACTTGCTAAGTGGGCAAAAAGATATTTTTAATAACTTGCAGAGATAGGAAAAATAGTCGTGCGTCGCTTGCGGATTGCTGTGAGTTCCTTCAAAATGCTCCGATCACCACGATTCCTTCAGATTCATAAAATACAGATCATTGCGC
The DNA here is from genome assembly GCA_907163375.1 of Prostheceraeus crozeri. Classification (NCBI taxonomy): domain Eukaryota; kingdom Metazoa; phylum Platyhelminthes; order Polycladida; family Euryleptidae; genus Prostheceraeus; species Prostheceraeus crozeri. The sequence continues at coordinate 304,469 of CAJQUW010007876.1, forward strand.
TAAAATTTTCTCGATAATGCTGGGACTTCCGATCATTATTAAAAAAGTTAGCAGGCGCAAGAAGAAACGTTCACAAACTTCTTCGTAGAACTTGACATCGACTGTGTCTGTTAGCTGTGTGATCCGGTTGACAACAGTCAGTGAAACTTCGCACAATTCGGCGTGTTTAATGTTAAACTGGCTGCTCATTGTGCGATTGCTATGGTATTATCTTAGCAGATTGTGCCATTTCATTGGTGTCACATGTTCCAATGCTTCAATTCTAGTCAAACAGAAGAAGAGACGACCAGCTGTACAATTCTGTGTGTGCCACTATTATGAATTGCATTAAGCTTAACTTCCAGTGTTTTGTTGTTATCAATTTCTATGGTCTTAACCGTTAGAGCATCAGCCTTGCCGGCGCTGTGGCCTTGTGGTAATGTGTTCGGTCTGTGTCCGGGAGACCTTGGTTCAAACCTTAGTCGAAAAAAACCGATGGCTTTAAAAATAGGTGCACTCTGCCCTCCTGCTAGACGCTCAGCACAAAATAAACAACAACTCATCCACATGGAAGAAAGACTTCGTGCCTAATGTGCTTCCGAGTTACAAACAAAGTTCTGATTAACAACCTTAATCTATGAAATTTATTTTTTTCCTGTTAGTATGATTGATTTGTTGATAGATTTGTATCTTCTTAAGGGTAAATATATTTTTCTCTTAAGGTCGTATCTCAAAAATAGATAATATTTAGTGAAAGTACTAAGCCTTCAAATTGAAAATAGTCATTAACAAATACCACAATAAGTCAAATGTCAAAAAAATGATCTGAAATGAATGAGCAACATCAAAATGAAAATTCAGAAAGGTAAACAGAATACTTCTTTTTCACAATTTGCCAGAAACTGCCAAAATCGAGATACAACATTTTGTGTCAAGACCGACGATAATAATGTTCAGGAAAATAACTTTGTCGAACGTGAAGTATCCCGATACATGGCTATGATGAAATCTTGACTAATTTTACTTTGGTTTCTACGACTGAATGGAGCACTTGAGTATTTTCTTTAATTTGAAAAGAAGCACTTTTCTGTTCAAGAACGCAGTAATAATTTTTGGTTACTGATTATGAGCAATGCTTCCGCATATGGCTAGAAGATATAATGTAGGCTTCACATTTTTATTATAAACTGCACTAGTTTTGTATCTAATTCTCTGAATCGTAGATAAATTCTTTCATATTAAAAAGCATGCATTTCCATAGCATCTGTATTCTAGAAACAGCTTCATCATTTTCGCATCCATTGAAACTGTGTCTTAGGCGTCAGCCCACTTTCCGGAAACCCAATTAGAGGAAGGTATCGGTCACTGTCTCGCCTCTCTTTGCTGAAAACATGAGCATAAAATATAGCCTATTCATCATTTAAATTCTCTTCCTACAGGCTATTACTTTATTCTCAATGCAATAAATCGAACACTTTGATATTTCACTTCAAGCATGTTCAGTATGGCGTCATATTTGCAAACCCGATCATAAGTGTTAACAACAATCGATCATTTGAGGCGATTTCCAAGGGAGGATCATTCATCTCCCTCTACCGATTTCCAGATGTGTAATTCAACAATTTATTTCCGAAATATCTGCAAGAATTAACGCGGCGAGACAGTGACCGTGACTTTCCTCTGGGTGGGCTTCCGCAAAGTGGGCGGAAGCTGTGTTTTATAATAGGAAATCGCTTTACAAACAAGTGTATTTTCATCACAATGTGAGAGAATAGCAATTTGTGCACTATAATGCTCGCAACCAAAGTACGAGTTTAAGTGTGTAGGCTTACTTAGTCATAGTTGATACCAATCTTCGAATCCCTACTTCTTAATCCCACCTTCAATGTCAAGACTTCCTCCATTTTCTGACACATACAGCTATGTATATGAAACAGCAATGATATTTCGACAAATGAACTTATAAAAGATATAACCAAATATACTTGCTTTCGTGAATCTGCGAGCAGAAATCTGTTGTACCAGAAATAAAGGATAAATCGAGGCGTTGTCATTAACAATAATTTTCTATAAAGAACTTTGAAATCAGCATTTCAGATTTTCTTTAAGCATAGTCTTGTTTATCTTTAGCCAGAAAATAAAAAAATGAGATTCATTTGACTGATCGAAGTCATGAGATGGCAATTGTCTGCGCAAACACAGTAAAGCCCAGTGCTTTAACTCTTGTCGGTGTTTTTCAGAATTCATTGTATATTTGATTGCTGAACGCAGTTGTGAGCATGAATTAAATACCTCCAAGTTTTGGGTGTGTAAACATAAAAAGTGTTTTACCCTTTTGTGTACATAACTATATCAAGTTGAAAGCAATTAATGTACACTCACATCGGGTTGATAGAGATCGTGCAGATCTACAGTCACTTCTCCAGACTGCGTTCCACTAAGCAACTCAACGTGAAGATTGTCCAGTAAATTGGATTCTTCTACACATGTGAACATTGGCACCATCTGCAACAAGTTGAGTCAATGAAAAATGATATGAAGAGGTGTGTCTTCTGTCTGTGAGAAAATTTGCATCGCTACATTTCAAAGCATCGTGATATTTGATATATTATGATGAATATGATCTTCAGATATTAGTTTCAATACAAGCACAGTATTCTAAATTTTCAAAAATTTAACCAACATATGACCGAACACCATCAGAAAATTATGTTTGTACAATCAAAACCCTACGTAAGCATAATTTGTTCTCATGAATTCATGGTTCAGTTTTTAAATTTTGATCTCCCTCAACGCCATTATTTAGTATTTAGTAGAATTTCAACCTCTACCTTTGCTTCTATATGAGGTCATTAAATCACATGTACAAAACGAAAACATGTTATTTGAATACTGATAGCTAAAGTGAAATTCTAAGCTATCAACCTTATCCACACCAAGCTCTGATGTGTGTAAGCTCTGAGCCATCAGAATTAAAGAAATCAGTATTACAAAATCATATTTTCGTGCAAGATTTAATTAATGGCTTAAGTAAAGATAATCCTGCATTGTGAATGTTTGTGAATTTTGTGATTTATTCAAATCGTAAACCTAGTGCTATATTCAAAGATCATCTACAACATTTGATTATACAACTTTGCATTGAAGGGCGAATTCTAGAGAATTATGCGTATACACGGTGTCGTTACAAACATATAGGCCTTCATCTCACATGAGGCCCATATTTCATGAATAAATATATATTCCGAAATTACATTTCATAATAGATGAAAATAAATTTCCAACTCGATTCTGCATGAGTATACGTAACTCCCTTTAATGCTGTTATTCATGTAATCAATTAAAACATGTGCTTACTCAGAATCGAGTAGGCCTACACCCTGTTCAATGGTGATGATGATCACAAGTCCTAGCTTGGTTGAAACAACGGAAAGTCACTTGACAGTAGATTCGCTCTTTAAAAAAGTCCTAAGAAAATGTAGACGGATCGTTGAAAACGTTTTAATGAGGAAAACGAACCTAAAAACAACTTATAAATGTATAACTAAAGGTAATACTGCAATACAATGAAAATCGACAAACTATTTTTAACATGGTCTATTTCGGTAAGTTACTGGTTCAAAAGAGTGATTTTTATCAGCTTCGGTCGAAGTCTTGGCAGTAGAGAAGCATGCGATAAAACCAAATGCAAATTTAGTAACGAGGCTTTAAATTCCCACTCGGCATAAATGCTTGTAGTGCAATGTGAGGACACGAAGGTCGTACATGTACAGAAGAGGTCGTTATTTAGAAAACAAGGGCCGTCATCGGGCTAATCGCCGTCTTAATGCTCGTTTCGGCGTCTAGTGCGAACTTTATGACAATTTCCACGATTTATATCACTCCATCCAGCAATTTGCAGCAATGCGAAGAAAGACAAGTTTATATAGAACGAAAGAAACATTTCGTCTCATCCGCTTTTACTGTTCATGATTTTCCATCTCTCAAAGCACACAGGCATGAATATATTCAGTGTCATATGTTTAGTTTTTAATCATCTAAATAGGCGTCAGAAAGGATGCCTCACATCAAGTTTTCCTCTTATTCAATTAACTCTCTTATCTTCAAATTAATTTTATGACTGGGCGTTTCTGTGTTACCGAGGTATCTCCGCTCACAGAATAAGACATTCACTTTCTGTTGTATTCGTTTGACTGGAAGGGAAGTGCTACGTAAATAAAAGTTTAGCGAGCGGGTATTGTTGTGCCATTTTTTGTATGAGAAGATCCGTAAAATGGACGGCAATAAAATGAAAACTAGCCCTAAACTGGGAGACAACCTTTTACTTTAGTAATAAAATCAGCTTTGTCTTATCAATCACCATGAAAATACTTGCTAGGCTTACGAATTTAATTCAAAAGTTGATGAGCAATGAAGGTCTTGAATCTTTTGAAAATGTAGACATGATGCTGTTAATCCGAACTAGCCTCAAAAACTGCGAATCACCCAAAATATTGAAAATCAAAAATAAGTGTTTCAGATGAATGCAAATTAAAAGAACAACCGGGCCTACAATCGAGGAGAAAAATAGATTAAACCGAAGCCTTTCACTGTTTTTCTTAAAGTATACTTTTTCACTTCTTAATTTTAGCAATTTTTTTGCGGTTGCAAGATAAAGCTGTCTCCATTACAGTAGTATAGGGATATGGTTCACAGTTTTGGGGCTAGTTCAGAGTTTTGGCTAGCTCTCAGTTTGTGGCTTACAAATAATAAAAATGGATGGTTTCGAGCCTCAGGTTGCATTATTTTAGGACTCATCCCTGATAAGTTCTAGTACTTTTATAGTGATAATCAGAAATCTGAAAGAAACATTGGGAAGATCGTTTTGCACTCAGATTATGAGGCACACGGGATTCTATGATAGTCAATAGTAAATTGTCTGTCAAATCTAAGGAACCAATGTCATCTGAACTATTGTGCACAGGCTGTGCAATTTTGCAGGTTCTTGGAAGGGTGGAACAATACAATGTCATGATTGAGTCTTAGTAGCCACTCTTTGTTCTACTCTATTGAGAGACAGCATTTTCATGATTTTCCTAACGAATTATATAATTATAAGTTATATATTATATAACGAATTTATAAAAATATTATTCCACATGAAGAGGATTTTTAGGCAACTTCGTGTTTAAAACCGTCGACAATTCCCACATTTGTCCGCTTAGGTTCTCAAGTTTGCCTATTGAGATTCAAAAAGTCTATAACTGGCTAAATACTAGAAAGTATAGAAGAGAAAACATGAGTGAGCAGTTTTGCTTTCACAAGCTATCTTCCACACGTAGATCAGATTGGTTTGCTTCATTAATAAGACTTGTAGGCAATTATCGGAATTGCTTGAATCTGAATGAACTACTGTTCAGAAAGAATTTCCAGTAAACATTGAGTGGCGAAAAAAACAGAAGATTTATTCTCTTCTGCCATTGTATTGAATCATTTGTGGGTAGAGTAAGGTAGTGTCGACTCAACAAAATGTCTGCATGGAGTGGAAATTTTCATATCAAAAGATTCTTTTTTTTGCGGAGATTACAGTCCTGCTGTCTACAAAAATATTTGATCACTTTTAAGAAGTTCACTTCTTGCAGATTATTCCTGTGTTTGTGTACTAGCGACGTGAAACCACTATATAAGTATTAAGAAATTTGCTAGATATCAAAAGGGAATGTTGACATGACACGTAAGATTTGCAAAATACTATGATTCTTTCTGTATTGCTATCATGATCAGTTCGATCGGTGCAAATTTCTCTAATACTATAAATTTGCATGTCTCACATGTGGTGCTGGGTCTCAACTCGAGTTCATTTAATAAAGTCGAAACTGTTTACACATTGAGGACTTAATTAATACTGAGTTACTACTCTGTCTAATATATTTACTCTATGATTGAAGTCTTCTTTCTTCCCAATATTGATGAATTCCTAGCTAAATCGTTAAACATTGTTCTCATGCAACACACTCAAACAATAACTATTTTGTTCCAATCTTACAGTTCGTTGAGTAAGCTGAACAGGTTGTCCGTCATCATCAGTTGCGTTTCGCGCTCCATAGATATCACCGTTAGAATTCGTGTGCGGTCAGGTAGTTGTTGCAGGGTCAGAGAAAGGTCAGACAGATTGGAATTCGGCAGATAAAAATTTCCCCTCTCTGATAGTTAGTGCTGATGCTTACAGCTCGCCAAATGTTTATATGGCAATGTTCAATACGGAAAGATGGAGCGCACCGATCACAAGGTGGAATGTGAAATGTGTGAGGAAGGGAAGTATCTAAGTGCAAGAGAAAGTTGGGACAGAAGAAACATTCTCTTTCGGAGAACTCGGCATACCAACCAGTCAGTGATGAAAACACTGGGAGCATATATCATCCCTGTCAAGGTCTGTAAGACTGAATGCGGGTGCTCTTACTTTTGATAAATTTGGTCTGTAATTTGCAGAAATGATAATTAAGGCTATTCCGCAGAAATAGATTCATCTGCGCGCGCTTCGAAACAGATAAACAAAATATTTAATTCTGTGGGCTATTCACTTGTTTCGCAAAGATCCCTTGTGTTGTAATCCTCAAAACAATTTCAAGTAATTTTTTGATCACACCGTTCGGATTGATAAAACAATCACCTGTTTTATGTTATTGATTCAATGTAGAATCTAATGTCGACCAGAATTTCTAGTTTTATATTACACATGCCAAAACGCAATTGTGCAAAAAATTATCAATTTCGATTAAATTCAATATTTTATATTTTAGGACTTCGTCCTGTCTCATGGTTCTCCTTCTCCTTCAACCAATCTGTAATTTTCAGCAGATATAATTTACAATTTCTAATCTTTAAATCTTAGAATATAATTGTACAGTCCTATTTCATTATTTACCGACGCACCACTAATGACTGCGTCATCCAAAACTTTTAATTTAAAAAACATTGTGTTATGATCATGAAAAGTATAGTAAAAATTCGCTATCCAAATGATCCTATAATCTTCGAAGATACATGGGGAATAAATGTCATGAATAATTGCCAAACTCCACAGCTGACATCTATCTATGGTGCACTACCAGTTGTAAATAGCGCTGTAACTATGGGAGATATACAACCGCGCAAATTTTATAGCTTACATGCACAACGAATATGACTGACATTGAATTATCGCGCATAAGGACAATCAATATATTAAATTCTATATTTCGACAGCATCACTTATAGAGGCAAGTAAAAGTTGTTGAGTTACGGGTGTGGGTGAGAAGCCCCTTGATTGCGGGTGTCACCGCAAAATGCGAGTGACTTGAAAGGCATGCTATATACGAATAGATTGGTTTATTCTGAGCAGGTACTATGGTGAAGTCCGATTCCTTATGAGACTTATTCAGATGTGGAGTAGGCCCTCTTTCTGTGTAGGATTTGAGACCCAATACTTGTTAATTCAAAAATGACAACAAATACAATTGCGTCATTGATACGGCAAATGTGAATGGAATACAAAGCAAATGAGACTATACCAAATACAAATTTTGACTTAACTTCTGAAAAAGCCGCACATCTCTTGCATGGCAATTTGATCTATCGTTTATTTCATTTCATTCTATAGTTAATACTAGGTTTAGAATTATAGGTGTCAGATTTGGTATGGAATAGTGACACTTCGTTTGGAATAGTCACACTTCGTTTGGAATGAGGATATTTGCTTCTATGATGTAGTATTTAGATTTATGAACGTTCACATTTGCATTATTTGCATTCAATGGACATTGCACACGGTGCATCCATTGTCAACATGGTACGAAAGGGGCTTGATATGACTGATTTATCAGACCGAAAGCTTGGAGAAATAGGAAAAGTTTTGAAATTCTGTACGTCTTTAGTTGCAGTAATATAAACACAAGTCCTCACATTTTCGAGTGCACATGACGAAATTCCGCACCAAGTGCGCACAGTTCTCATCTATGCCTGTATATGACCGGTCGGAAAACTCAAACCTATTTACAAGCCTACTGCTTCTAATTATTCCGTGTTATTGAGTTATCTATCAAAACAGACGAAGGCATGAATTTTTATTCTCATAACAACAGTCGTCGGCCCGAAGTCGGTGGGCCTTGTTGTCGGCAAGTCTTTGAGTCTTTGACTTAACGTCTAAAAGCGATGTTAAAAAAAGACAGGGACAGCAAAAATTTGTGAGAGAACAGAAAGAACAATTTCAAGAGAATCGCTATTCTCCGACATGAGCAGTTGATTATCCGAAAAACGTCAAGTTCGCTGTCTCACGTATGTAATACTTTGAGTTGCTATTTCCGCCTCTCCAAAGCGTCCTTCATATCACACCGGCGCCTTCTCATCCACCATGACGACAAATTCCAACAGTGGACGAGATATTGGTCGCCAGCAAGTGTGAGAAAGCAGAGATCTCAATCTTGTATTGAAATTAATGCCCTGGAAATATGTACCTCTTATTTCGGCGTATCCATACTCGACATGATCGCTGTAGCAGGATGGTTTCAGATTCTGATTAGAATCGTGTATTGCTTTCTTGACAAACTGATACTGGAAAATTTTCAATTAAGTGATATCTATTACATAGATATGAAAAACAGGGTTTTCGCAAAAAATGAACACAAAACAACGTAATGAAGATATTTGAAGAATTAATCGCATTCTAAAACACTGAATAATCGAAGAATGAAATCACATACTCTCATTTTTAACCATGTAATAGGTTTATATGGCAAGTGAAGTTCACAGTGCATATGAAGCAGATGAACTTCACAAATCTAACGAATGAAACTTACAATGAATGTCTGTCTACTTCGGGCCAAAATCGTTATACTCAGTTTCCCATGAAATGTCATACTATTCAACATGCTCACTGTTGACTAATTATTAACTTCAAAATTCAGTTCTATCATTCCCATGGCTTATGTTCATTTAAATGTTGACGATAAAACGGAATAGAAAATTGTTCTTTGACGGCTTGATTGGAGCTCTATCTCAGTAATACATAATTCCCTTAGACCTGTGTTGGTCAACGTGTGGCCGGCCGGCACATATTGGGTGGCACACCACCATGCAAAATCATTTGATGGCTAAATGAGCAATGTGATGGTTCAAGGTTTCGTATACGAATGTTCAAACCATGTGCCTTTCCTAACGAATATCCTCTCTGCATAAACGCAAGTAGATATCCATCAACTGCAAGAGTTGCGCTAAATCACGTGGAGTTCGATGCCTTGTTGAGCATGTTATCACCACGTAATTAGCCAAGCTGCAAGAGGCCTATAAATACATAAAGTAAGCTCCGTATGAAAGAACTCAGCCGTATGAAAATATGTAATCTTTAATCAACTTTTCTTTCAATATCCTTGCTGGAGTTCATTTGCATACTGCTACACCAATATATTTTGCACTCGAATGGCAATATCGTGTGGGAGCATCGTTAGCAAGGACGGGCAAAAACTTGGGTTTTGAAACCCACATTTTTGAAATCTGAAGAAGCAAGCGAAGAGTATGCAGGCTTTGTCGGTCTTCTTCAAGTAATTATGGAACCTAATTAGATTTTGCATGTTGTGATATTTAACTTATCATTAAACTCATCATATAAGATCACATGCATCTTATACGTCAGAAGGCTTATAGGATTTAGCCTCGTATATGGCTCTAGTTATCATCAATGAGATGTGGATAATTCCAACGCAATGCTCCATTCTTGCTCCATTATTTTTCGACTTGATGATGCGCTAATGTTGCATGATTTTATACACCGCCTGCTTATAATAGCAGGGTCAAACTTGTGAAGACAGAAGCGATAAAACTGTCCGTGACTTGTAAGAAGCTATGCCGGGTCAATATCCATCATGTCTCTTACTAAAATCATTGCTCTCTCAAATGACTTAGTTCCTCCAGTGAGTATTTGATGCTTTCTTGGTCTGTCGATCTCAAGGCCACGTGTGCCAGAATAACTAATAACAAAATTTTCCAAGGAAATATCACTGCATCCAAAGAATTGAAAGAACAGATGTCATCGTCTTGGACATTATCAACTAAAAGCATTTGAAGCTGGGACATTCCCATAACGACGTCTAAATGTTTCATAATTTTAATAAACTTATAGTTAATAAGACTTAAGGTTTGTCCTTAAGAGGACAGGTGGTGCGTTCCCACCGGCAGACATTAAACGTTCAAGGCGCGTCAAACTTTTGACTATCCTAGGACTACATTTTAGAGCCAAACTTGACGAGATCGGTGTGGAGGACCTTCCCACTAGTCCATTTTTCACTCAGCGCTTCTAAAGCGGGGCTGGACCTTACCCCTAATGGTCCTTTGACTTGTGATCCTCGACAAATGCATGAATGCATGAAGGTCTTTAAGCACAAAGACTTGACGGATCTGATTGCGTGCCGGGCGGACCTACCCGGGGGTCCATAACATAGCGCTATACGGGCTGGACTTCACCCTTAAGTGTACGAGATCGTACAAGGCCGCTTAACAAGTGATCTCCTTGGTCAAAGTTTCAGGCTCGATTGATTAGGAACTTATATATAAATAGACACTTAGTAATCACCATGTCAACCCCATGGAGACCAGTAACCGACACAGTCCATTCATCACACTAGGGTAGTTAGCGATAAAAAAAATAAAACGTTAAAACAAATAAAACAATAGCCAGTCGTCAGCAGGTACCCGCCTGGTTGCGTTTCGGCCCCTCTACCTGAACGCTCAAGCCCAGGCGGGCGGGGCCCCGCATAAACTTATATGCGGCTGGCATTCTAAAATCAATACAGTAATGATATGTGTAATAATAAGTAATACTGATAGTAATAGTAAAAACAAAAACAAAACAACCGCAAAAGACGGATACATCCAAAACAAACTAAAATATATGTGTGAAATACTGAAATGGTATAACCAATAAAAAAAATGTTAAGAAAACAGTGTTAATTATATTGTTTAAAATGCGCATTGCGATGTCAGCTGCCTGGCTGAGAAATATCCAAACTTGACTAGAAAATTGTTATGACCGGTTAGGATTTTCTCAGTACATGCCTTCATTTTAGACTTACAATATCCTCTGCTGCTCATCACAAAAAGTGTCATATTAATTCGTTTAATTAGATCTTCAAGATGTGAGCAGATGCGACAATAACGTAAAACCTGGCCGGCAAATACATTAATTCCCATGTTATAAGGTATTGCACTGTCTGGAAATGTCAACAGAACAACAGGGAAATCAAAATCTTCCACTTTATGATATATTGAAGTTCGAAGACCGTCACTACTAGATTGGAGTCTCACATCGAGGTAAACAACGGCTTTGTCATTGACTCCGTTTCTATCTGCAAGAAGCTCCATTGGGTAAATTTTCGGAATTAAGGTATTGAAATGCTTGTAATTTATTACGCATATATCGTCTATATATCTCGAAGTGTTTGACAATAATTTAGCTAGTCCAAACTTTTTATTTTTAACCAATTGTTTCATAAAAGCAAATTCGCAATTTAACAGAAACAAGTCGGCAAGTAAAGGACTGCAATTCCCTCCCATTGGTACTCCTCGAATTTGTCTGAACACGTAACCGGAAAAAGAAATGTAGACTTCAGACACTATAAAATCAATAGCCTTCTTAAAAGAGTCCACGTCATAACAAGAATACCCCTTATATTTGATTTTGGAGAAAAACGACTTCTCAAATCCTACACACAAGTATCTACGATTAGTGGAATTGAATGTGAGATCAAGGATGGAAAAAATATTATTCTTGATAGCACCTTGATCTAAGTTTGTATAAAGAGTAGAGAAGTCAAAAACTTGCATAGAGTGGACGTTCACGTTAGAAATATTCCTCAAAAAATCTTGAGTCGAGGCTACACTCCAAAAATAAGAATAACCAGTATTACTCCTGATTGACTCACAGTATCTATGGAAATTTTCTCTTATCACTTTCAGACCTTTGTTGATATTCACCGATAACTTTTTAGTTGTACAATTTCTGGCTCCGGCAATGAATCTAAACTTATAAGGATTTTTATGCAATTTTGGAATCCAGAAAAGTTTTGGTAGTTTAAGGTCCTTGTCACTAACATTAATATTAAAGTTTGATTTCATATCTTTAACGTGTTTAGTAAGGACTTCCTTATCAGAAATAAGCTCAGGTTTATAAGTTGCATTGCCTACTGCAGTGGAAGAATCTATGTCAAAACCAAGCTCGTCCATCAGGATTTTGAGATAGAACTTTTTACATATGAAACTAAAGTTGTTGGATGCTTTATCGACAGGAACGACTATCAAGTTTTTATGGAGATCTTGCAACTCCTTATCAACACAAACGCTGCTGCCATTATCTTTCCCACCCAACTTCTTATAACGAAAGATGCGGTGCTTTACTAACATCATGACCCTGTTTTTCCAAATAGAGAAGTCATCAACTTTTAAGTGAAGGCGACTGGACACACGAGATATATGATTATCTATGGAATCGCTGATCTCTTTTTGAATGGATTTCCATGATATTGACCTAGACAATCTGTGTTTGGTGCCATACGGGAATATAGCTCTGAGACCTGGATCATTTATTATATCTAAATTACCGGTAAAAACATGCCCATAAGGCTCATAAACAAAACTGGTCATCGAGTCACAGCTGCAATCGCTCTGTAAAATGCCAACAACTTCCTGAATTGTCAGGCTATTAAGAAACTTATTATAATTGAAGAATTTCAAACAAATAGGGTTATTAAGCTTATGGTACACTTTGGGAGGATATAGATGTTTCGCTTTTTCTGGAACTAAAGCACAGACACTTTTATCATTAAATACAGAAGGTAAATGAAGTTTGTCAACTAAATGAGACTTGAAAGGAATCACTATATGCGTTTTGTCTTCGGTAGAGCTATCCCTCTTGTTTCTATATAATTTACTATGAACATATGTTGTCAAAACGAAAGATAGGTCATTCGACTGATCAAGAAGCCTAGAATACATAATTTTAAGCATGCTATCACTAATCGATTTCAAGCAATTATAGAAATGTCTTATTTTGTTGCTCTTCATCAACTCTTGAAGCTCCTTGAGAATATCCTCACAACTATTAGATGGAGGATATTTCTTTCTACCCGACTTCCTAAGGCCATGGCTTCTCTTACGTCTGCTAATATTGAAAAATATTGAAAACTATGATAAATAAGTATATTGAAAAATTTTTAATAATTTATCAATGTCATCGTCTTGGACATTATCAACTAAAAGCAAGCTAATCATGGGAATTTTCAGGTGCGTCGTAGTTTCTTGCGACAAACTTTTGAAGTAACTTCGCAAATTTTCAAAGCTGCAAATTTGGAAGCTGTGATCCGATACCAGTTTATTCAAAATCGTAGTCAGACATGAGAGCGACCAGGACAATGTTCGCTCTAAATTGTAAGAACGAAGACGAGATAATTGGCTCACAAATTCTTGTCAAAATTTTTCTATACCATTTAAACGTGACTTCTACTCTCGATCTCATCGACGACTGATTACCTTATGTGAAGCCGTCGCTCCCAAGATGGGCAGGAACGACTTCAAGTGATTGATAGGTGCGAGTGATTGATAGCTTAATATTTCATCAGCTCCTTTTTGATTCACTTTCCCAGAGTTATACAAATTTTACTTGTAATTTAATATCATTTGCAATTTATTATATTTGCGATGAAATATTGTAATTCCGCAGTGGAATTCGATCATCAAGATCAGTCAAGACAGACTAGACTACTGATTGTCTCTTCCACAATTTGACAAAATAATGACAACCTTTGTATTGAGATAATTGCTTGTATTATTGCATTGCGTTGTCAATGATGTAAATACACGTACAAGCTTTTGAAGAGTGTACAAGAGCCCTCAAACGCAGACAAGGCTTACAACTAATCATGTCAATCATATTCGCTGTGAACTTGTCAGTCAATCCATGAGTACGACACACAACAACTCAAAAGTAATGAACTGAACTTTACTGAGTTGATGGTACTAATGCCTGTTGTCAGCGTGATTTACATGAGAATGAGTTCATCTGTTACCATTAAGTAAAAAAAGAGCAGCTGGTTCAGCAAAAGAAGAGAACGACAAGCATACGTCAGGAGAACTTTGAACAACACCGATGTAATTGTAAAAAAACAAAAAAAACTGTGATTAGATTATTGTCAGTACCACCTCTAGAGAGCTACTGCAGTGGCATCTTAGAAATCTTGTGCAATCAAGAAATTTATATGACCGATATCAGTAGAATTGTAGATATTTACCGATAGAATATAATCGTTTATTCTACTAGCAGATTGTCGTTTATTCTACTGGGTACATAGATCCATAGCAAAATATTGAAAACTATGATAAATTAGTATATCGAAAAAATTTTAATAATTTATCAACAATAAGTGTCATACTATGATGAGTCATGTCACATTGTCTCTTACTTCTCAAACTTGACATTGAATACACAGTTTGAGAAAGTTCCACTAAACACGTCTTTCATGTTGTCAACATTTGCAGTGTTAAACGCTTGAGCTTTATGAATTTCTATTTCCTTTAAGATATCGGTCATATAAATTAGGATATCACACTGATTTCCGAAGATAAACGATGCTTGAAAATCTACTCGTATCATAAGCTGTCTATTCTCCTCGCCTCCGGCTCGGAGAATAGATAGCTTATGATACTCGTAGATTCTCAGCGTATATCTACTGAAATCAGTGTGAGATCGCATACTTAGAAACTCACAATATTTGAAAAATTGTCTGTTTCAACCTGATTTCTTTGTGTAATATTGATATGTCTAAGATCTCCGTGGTAGCACTAAGCTGTTCAACCAACATTCCACCTTGGTCAGTGCTTGTGGCTAATATGGTTGTATTTGTTTCGTCATTTCGTTGAGAGAGAGCAACGTAACTTGATTTCAGAGGCAACGTTTCTAAAAGCTTTCATCGATACAACAGTCTTCATGAACATGTTTCAAATATTTCACTTCCAGAGCATTCCAAAGTAAAATTCACAACAAGGAATATGCGCGAACAGTATCACTACTTTCTGAAGTGCAATTATGATGAATCCCTCCTCAAATTCATAGACTTCGTTGAAACATTGTCCATCATAAAAAATCTAAAACTAAAAAAATTCTAAAAATGCATCTAGTGACAAAGTAGGAGTAAAGTTTGATCGAGCATGGATACCTTTGTGAGTGATGATCTTTTGATTGTAGACTCTTGATTCAATCGGTCAATTCGGCAGGCAATACGAAGCACCGTCAATCTTTTGCTTCCCTAAATCGCATATTTTTCATTTATAAAAAATGAGGATTATACAGGGGCGTAGCCTGAGGGGGGGCCACCGGGCCATGCCCCCCCCCCAATCGGAGCGGCATCCGATGTGCTTAAAAATTACAATTTCATAAATAACGAAGTTAATATGTCCTACGCTATTAATCAACTTTTTGTCATAGTGATTCCTATTACTTAGTCAAATGAATTCCAGTCGTCGGTAAATGAAAACCTCAGCTTTATTTTGATTGGATGTTAGTGAAGTCAGTTCCTATTGTCTTTCCCTAATGCTTCCCTCGCTTTGCACAGAAGGCTACTATACCAAGCCGATAAATTAGCTCCGACGCGCTGACTCGACTGTGGACTTAACTTGTGATTCGGAAGTGATTCGTTTCGTCGATCTCATATCTATTATAATCATTTATATGGCAACAAATAAAAGAAAAGCCAAAAATGACAGCATTCTCAATTTTTTTCCGAAAGTGTCTCGAAAGGAAGTGGCTGTCGATTCGTCAAATAACATTCAATCGTCGACGCTTTTGATTGCCTCTAGCTCTTCTGCTGAATCAACATCTATTCCTCCTGAACTTGATGAAATTGAACGCAAAAGTTTATCACAATCTCCAAATATCGATCGTGTTCCGAAGACAACCAATGACTGTATTCATCCTTATTCAAACGATATTGGTCTAGCAGCTAATAGAACAGATTTATCCGATGATGATCGCCGGAGATTTCTCGAGTCATGGAAACCAGAAAAAGATAGTGACTTTCCTTCCTCGATTCACAAAAAGTCAGGTAAGGAAAGAATTCGTCGACTCTTACCTCAGCATTTCAAGAACTTTCCTTGGCTTACTGTGAGTAAAGTAGAAGGCTTAGCAGGTGCTTTTTGTATTCCATGCGTTTTATTTATGACTTCTTTGGGAGTTGGTGGACGTTCAAAGGGTCACGGCCAGTGTGCAGGAAAACTTGTATCAAAACCACTTGATAGATATGATGATTTAACCGGTAAACATGGTGCTTTGTCTGCACATCAGGCTACTGAGTACCATAAATCTTGTATACTGGCTATGGAGAATTTTAGAAATGTACTATTCTCTAAACAGACAAGTATCAAAGATCAGTTGGTCACGGCAAACATGGAAAAAATTAAACAGAATAGACAGTTTCTTGAGCCCATCGTCGACACAATTCTCACTTGCGGTCGTCAAAATATAGCTCTGCGGGGATCCTTTGGAGAAACCGGCAGCGTAAATTCAGATGCAGAGCCTATTTCAAACGATGGGAATTTTAGAGCTCTTTTGAGGTATCGTGCTCGTGGCGGAGATCCAAATCTTCTATTGCATCTAAAATCTGCTCAGGCGAATGCTACCTACCAGTCTGCTTCTATTCAAAATGAATTGATTAAAATAGCCGGAACTTTAGTCAAAGAGAAAAAAGTTCTTCAAATTCTGAGGGCCAGGTGTTGGGCAATTATTGCGGATGAAACGATGGACAGACAAAGAAGGGAACAGCTAGCTGTATGTATTAGATATGTAATGAAAGGATGTACAGGGAAATGGGAGATCCATGAAGATCCTATAGCTGTTGTTGATCTGATTTCCGAGATCAAAAGTCAAATGGATGAAACTAATGTGGCATCGGAGGTCAGGCTCAGCGGAGCTGCTATTGGGGAAACATTACTTCGAAAGGTCCAGGTTCTTGGTTTGGACCTTGAAAAGTGCATCGCTCAAGGTTATGATGGTGCAACTGCCATGGCTAGTAGTCGAGTTGGAGCTGCCACTGTTTTCAAAGAGAAAGCAGCATTTGCTTAATATTTCCATTGCGCAATGCACTGCCTCAATTTGAGCGCTTCAGAAGCCATCAAAATTCCAGAAATAAGGCATACAGAAGACGTAGTTCGTAAAATATCTAAATTATTTCGCTCTAGTCCTAAATGTACGAATCTATTAAAGACACTAATTGATCAGGCTGAAGATACAAGGATCAGCAAAAAGCATCTTACTACTCTGTGCACCACGCGGTTTATAGAAAGACATACGGCTATTGTTACCCTTCGTCAGCTACTCCCTTTCTGAGACCATGAAAACATGGTCATCGATTGATATTCGACAGTCAGCACAATCTTTGAAGGATTCTGTTTGTCAGTCAGATTTCATTGTTGGTCTTGTTATTCTTGAATCAATTTCGGGTATTTTGTTGCCTCTCACTCGTGCTTTACAATGTGTGGAAATTGATTTAATCAAAGCCATTGCTTTATTAAATGACACACAGGAACTCTTACAGTGTCTTCGTACAGAAGAAAAATTTTCGAAGATGTTCCGTGAGATGGAACTTTTGGCTGACTTTCTTGATGTTCGTTTACGTTCACCAAGGACGTCTTTGCGTTCCGTCTATCGACCTAATGCAATTGATGAAATTAACCCAAACCCAACTGCGGAAAGTTATTATCGCATCAATTATTTTTTCCCATCAATTGACGCCATTATTCAGGATTTAATGCTTCGGTTTGGCGAGCGTCAGAGATCCGTGTTGCAGTTTACTAGAGCTATTCCTGCTTTCCTACATAATTCAAGTTTTGAAAACAATTGGAGTGAACTGTGGAAGACTTTCCAACAATATGATGCGCTTTTCGCTGATTCTCTGGAAACAATTAAACAAGAATACCAGTTGTGGACAAAAAAATGGGAGGACATATCTGCAGAAAGCCGACCTCGCACAGCTATCGAAACACTGGATCACTGCAGTGAATTTTTCCCCAATATGACAATTCTGTTGGAATTGTTGGCGTGTCTACCTGTTACCACTGCTCAAGCAGAACGTGTGTTTTCGAAATTAGAAAATACTTTGACTGCAATCCGCAGTACATTGACTGAGGACAGACTCGAGTCACTTCTCTTCCTACAGATCCATCGTGAATGCACACCATCAGTTCACGAAGTTATTGACAGATTTGCCAGTACTGCTGCTCGGCGTTACAATTACATGTATCTAAATTATGCTGATAACGGTATTCAACTATCACATAGGTGACATAGGTCTGAGAAAAATCCTACATAAAGTTTTAAGTGTCGTCTGACTCGATAATTATCAAATGGTGATGCGAAATTTGATATAAACTAAACAACAAAATATTAAAGCCCTTGTCTCAATAATTTATCAATTTAACTGCAATTCCATTAGTGAGTGATACTTGGGTTACGATCCTAGCATCCTAAATATACTGTAATCAAACACTAATTATAATATTAGAAATGCAGCAGTCTAATTTAGTCGTACCAGGTTTGTGGAGGTAAAAATATCTGACTCCTTTTCTGCTAACATCATTGTCAGATTTCATGAGACTTCAAAAGTCTTCGAAGTTTAATCCCTTTGCATTTAGCCCCGCCCCCCCCCCAATTCAAAATCCTGGCTACGTCCCTGGGATTATACTACATGTATTTGTTTGCTTTCAACAAATAACAATGCAAGAAATAACAAGACCATATAAACAAAATGTCGTATTGCATGAACTGAAGACAGAGGATTGACAAATCCTTGTTCCATGATATTTCGCGTGCGAGTTGTCGTGCATACAAATTTGCATTTTAGGTTATGTTTTAAGTATTTTGAATTGCTCAGTATTTTAGATTACTTTTAAATGGTTGCAGTTTTGTTTATCTACACGTATTTTGTGTTCGGCAGTTCATGATATCATGTGCGCGCATGCACACTTCATTTGACTGTGTAAGCAGCGTGAACAGTGTACTACAATGAGCAGCGTACTACTAAATAAAATAAATATTCGAAGGACGCATTTGAAAAACAGATATCAACTCACTAGAGAGCAACACTGCATCATTTCTCAGCTATGATGTGGCAAATCTAAGTGGTTAGGAAAATTTCCCCGGAGATTAGATAAAGAGATGGAGGAAGAATTTAGGTGGTGCCATTTGGTGACTGAGACGGTGGATCACATACTCCGAGAGTGTAATGCCAGGAAGATCCGGTATGCAAGGAGAAGTCACAGTATCACCGACAGTGAAGACCTCAATAAACCGGACAAATTCAATGAATTTGTAGACTTATGAGCTTCTGAACATGTACTTTCTTTGCCATGAGCGTAAGCCCAGATGTGGGAAACCCCGCTCTGCCCGCAAGCTGCCCTGTCCGCTTACAGTCTCTGAACTACGCGTCTTTAGCGGCCATCATAAATATAAATCCATTAACTGATTGTTTAATTGTTCATAACTTATTTATCTCTTCAATTATTAGAGTGCTTCGTCAAATGGTTGAACTAAAACCACTGCTCACGCTGAATTAGTGAAATGGAGCGAAATATAATACAGGAGGAAGCAGATGCCTCTCAGCTGATTCAATACAGATTGACAAATGGAAATCGAGTTAATAAGAGTAATCAAAATCAAATTATACTGCCTAGCAGACATCCTCACACCCACCCGCGTCAACCATGAGGCATTTCCAATAAATCATAAGTGTTAAATAAATAAAGCTCAGGACACACTTCAACTCGCGTCGAATCCCAGTATTTCCCTCGTGACTCACTATTCCGATCTGTACCTATTCTCTCACTATCGTCAAACATCTCCCCAAATGCCAGTTACGTAATGCTTCTGTATTTGAGGTCAGACAGGGAAATCGCTCTCACCTGATATTGCGGTCGTGCAAGAAGGAGTGTGACGTCAGGCCCGCTTGCCTGGAACAGAGAGATCGCCTGTTGGCGGGAGTGAACGTCTTGACCATTGATCTGGAGGATCTGATCGCCTTCGCGGATGCGATGATCTCGCCCAGCTATACTTTCGGGGTCAATCTAAAATGAAAAACCATGAGGCGTTTTGAAAATAATCAAATCCATTTCTAAGTCAAATTGATCTGTATGATCTATTCAATGTCAACAGATGTAGCCACCACGAGATCAGCGATTTTCAAAAATTAATTGGTTGGTTGATAAACCAATTTCAACTGATTAATTGTTATCTGTTAGAATCCTACATTGGTTATCTAATTTCGCCTCTGTATCTTTTATATCTTACAATTTACAATTATAGAATTATAGCAAGCATTTCTGCATCGTATTTCAGGTTGGCAAGCAGTTGCAACGTTAAGGTTCATGAGTAGTCACAGATTCATGCGTGTTTCAACCAGAGTAGACCTCGCAGCCCTAAAATGCAGGCGAAATTTCTCTACACAATCGCTCGAATTTTGAATTCCAATTTCAATTAATTAATTGGTTCACAATTCCATTTTCAACTAATTGATCTACCAATTTCAATTTATTAATTTTTTGTCCAATTAAATTGCAATCAATTATTGACAATCCCTGCACGGCACATGCTTCGACCTGTTGGGCCTCATCAGTCGTGGACAGGTTCGAACCAGCGACGTTGGAGCTAGGGAACATGCAAGCATACCATCTGACCACTAGACCACCGGACCATCAGTTGAGAGCGTGAATGAGACAGGCAGGCACTGCTTTAACGCAGGCACGTGGAAGATGGAATCCATTCTGCAATCACATAATGCCGCATCTGACATTGAGCCACTTCACGTATGCATTACTCGTCACTACATGTTTTTACAAATAACCTAGCAATTGATAAATTTATGGAATGTCATCAGATGGTCCGGTGACCTTGTGGTTTAGAGAATGCTTGCACGTCCTCTAGCTCCAAAGTCGCAGATTCGAACCTACCCACGACTGATGAGGCCCAGCAGAGATGATGCCGTGGTGGTTACATCTGTTGAGATTTGATTAATCTACCAATTGCAAGGTTGCATGTGAAAACATGATCTGCACGATTTCACAGTAGGATAATACTGCGTTTCAATGTTGAAGTGCTTTTATCATATTTTAGACCTCATAACCTGCAAACATGCAGCTAGAGAACATACAAGGAAACCCTAATCAAATGAACCGAAAAAGTGTAGCACTGTGATGTTGCCTTGAAAGAAAATAAGTCTTTTTTTGTATACATTTCTTCGACATATGCAGGGAATAATGGCATCTGAATGACTTAATCCTACGAGTAGCTCAGTGCAATATATCAAGATTATTAAAATGGATCAGAAATGCTACCAGGAAAAGATTGCAAATAAATGAGAGCTAATAATACGACAAACATGCACCTAAAAACCTAGAAAACATAACTAATCACAGATAAATTAGATAATCCTACGAATTTCATTGTGAATATAATTACAGATCAAATGAGTATCTAACATTAATTGAAAATGATGAGGGAGAGAGTGAAATTAAACGACAGCAGGTCGAGCTATGGACAGGTAGCAAGAATTGCTTGCTCGCAGCGAGTTGTTGATTGATTATTAAGTCATTTAGATCTCGTAATCTGTCATACGATCAATATATTGTTGAACATAGAATTAGGAATTACACTGAAGCAGTTACATACAAAACTACAATGAAGAAATTGCAAAGTCATTGAAAAACGAGAAACATGATGAAAATCTCTCAGTATAGCAGGAATTGAGAGAGGAGAAGGAAGGTCGTCAAAATATTTATTAATCTGTAATCACATGACATAAAATCACAAGCATTTGAAAGCATCCGGTGATCTCTGAAATCTTCTACCTGTTTCTTATCAAAACGAATGATTAAAAAGATAGATAAGGTGTGAAATCCAACGCATCACTGCCTCTGATTCAATACTTCTGATAGGATCTTATCGTGGGATTCAGATTCCCTGTTTGATTTAAAAACGTTTGCGAAAAGAAATGCGAGTGGTATTGACGTATAACTCTGCGGTCAGTGACAAGTGACCTCTGAAGTCAATCACCGAATATAATTGAATACCAAAGCATTTAGTCCTTGTTTATTTAGACCATGTTTTGAACATCATTTGCAATGTTGACGGTCATTAAATGATGCAAGAAATATAAGTATGTAGGCTACGCCGTAGATGTCATGGGTGTGGAAGAAAAGGCAGATATAAGAAAGTCAATTATTGCTTGATATTTTCATAGAAATTAACAATACCATAGAAAGTCCTAGAATGGAAATTGCATTAAAATTATGGCACACGCTGGGGGAACTTAGTTGGGGCAAAATGCAAATTTCATGAGCTGGTTTCCTTATTTTCTGATTGGCATCTATATTTATCAAGCCAATTTGTAATCTGGATTGTTGCCCCTTGTCCAAAGATTATGTACACAATAGAAATAATGAATTTCCAATCATTATCATTTAGTGCATCATCATCTACTTCCATGGACATCATTAATTGTTCAATAGGTATCAGCCTATTAATTATTTGACGGTTGAAGTTATATGAACTCCAATCTACAACAAGAAAAATAGATGATCTTTGCATCTCTATGGTAAGCAATCTATGTCTACAAAACAGGAATAATTGCACAGAGCTTTTAGAGGCTCTTCGACAAGAATTTTCATTGAAAACCTCGTGCACATGACATACACGTATCATACGTATTCTTCGTGCCATTTTTCAGTTTCCATAGAAATTGAATCAATTGAAAATGAGTCTACAGAGCTCTACCGGTTCCCTTCCTTGTCAAGCAGGATAAAATAACATGCATGTCCAATGGGAAGCAGACCTATGTTTTCGATAAAAATGAGACTTTCTATGTTTTCTGTGATTGAAAGGAGAGTGCTAAATCTAGAGTCATTATTTTTGTCATTGAATGTCTCGAGGTAATTTGTCATATTATGATGCTTCTAATCGGTGATTTATGATTGTGATTTGCGCGTGTTTGATGTTGTGTTTCCGACAAAAGAAGGATTGCTAAGCGTGAATGATTTTGGCTTGATAGACAAAGGTGCATGAACGCAAAGGTCATGCATGAACAGAAGACATTCCATGTCAAAAATTATGGCTTATGATGAAGTACTCTTCCTTCAATATGAGAAAAAGAAAAATCACATTTTTGCCGAAAGCTTTTGTCTGCTCCACTTGGATTTACATGCATTTTTTTCTTTCATCCTGTCTGACAAGAGGGAATCGGGTAGAACTCGGCAGACTTGTAGATTCGTAGTAGTCATAAGGTGTGGATAATACTGTGAAAGTCTCGTTTTTGACCTCGTTCGTTGCAGAAACTCGTGCTGGTGGACGCACTAAAACCAAAACTGCAAGCGTGGTTCTGTCAAGAGTTAAAAGAGATTGCATTGCATCGCTTTCTTTACGGTGCATTGTCCTTTTCTTTTGCCAAACGTCATCAATCAATCTCATGCATGCGTCCACTCAAACACTATTAACAAAAATAGACCGCCTACACAAGAATCAAATTTACAAAATCATTAACTTTCACACAATCAAAAGTAATTCTTTATTTAATTAATGCGGGTAGACCCGCGGCCTGGGTCGGGTCCAGTGGTGGCGCCAGGGTCCTAGAGCTGGGGGGTCCATGGAAGCGTAGTGCCGACGGTTTTAACCGAGGTGCCGACAGGATATACCGGCTAATTATTGTAATCTATGAACAGCTATGCCTACTTGTGGGCTATACATGCACATGTCAATTGTGTAATTGAGTTGTAAATGTGCAATTTTTGCACACACAAAAAATTGTGCAATCGATGCACACTTTGTTATGCACCTACACATATGTCCGATTTCTTCTTTCAGACAATTTACATGTTAACTGTCACCAAAAATGTGTTTCTATATCTGAAATTTATTAAATTATTAATGACGAGTATATCTATGATTTTCTTTCAAAATCTTACGTAATGCATGTATGTTAACTTTGAGAATTTTGAAACAAATGCCTGTTGGCTTACCTCGTGTACATTGCATAAGAGCAGGTAGCAAGTTTTGTACCGGTTTGTTAAATTTCTTCTTGCGGGAACAATTAAAATTCGTAAATAAGTAGCTATGAACTGAAAGCATCTTCGCTTGCTAAACGCTACGTGTTGTATAAATACGAGGATGCTTTGACTCATGTAGCGTGCGTGATGATGACCTTCATCAGCACTCAATTTTCTAGGAGTTCTCGACTACACCATAAAAGCTATCAGCTATATTAATCGATTTAATGTTAATGCATGCATGCAACTCAAATAATCAGGGCCTATGTAGGAACTTTATGCATTTGTTTTCCAAATTTAATTTGAGAAAAAGGTATATAGAGAAAATATTAGAATTTTTTATGTACAAATGGTGAGGACAAGGAACTGCCGCATGCATATGTCATTAAACTTCGAAAGATTTGGGATGTACATGTACTTTTCCTAACGTGTTAGGACACGATTTTCAAGAAGCAACGTCATTTATGTACAAAAGCAAATGGATAGAGCTTGCAAGCTATAACTTCGTTTAAATCAGTATTGGGCCTAAATTTACAAAAGACACGAGCAAAAACTGAAATGAGATAGGTCTACAAAAGTAATTGCTATTCGTACTATTTTATACATAAACAGAGAAAATAACACTAAGGACAATGATTAATGCGCGCCATCCTTTTTTCTTGATAGTAATCGCATCATACTTTTTACCTCAATATCAAGATCGTCTTGTTGAGCATTGCAAATTTCTCCGAAGGGTCGGATGATATCCTACTTAAATCTTTGCTTCCAGGAGTCAGTGCCGATATACCTTTCATGATAACCTTATTTTCCTCGTTAAATCGTCGGTTCAACTCGTTCATGCAAAGATCAATTATCGGATAAAATACTTGTGTGCGGAAATCAATAATGAAAGAGGATCCTAGCGAAGACATAACTACACTGTCTTTTAAGCATTTCGATTGTTTTCTAATTCTTTTTCTTGTGCTTGTTTTTTATAGACCACAAGAATCACAAAGTTCATCTGCTTGATTTGTTTCATAACTCCTTGGCCTGGCTAATTTGAACCCGGAGAAAGTTTAACCTCATTATCTAGACTCTTACAAATTGAATTAGAAATATTTCGATTATATAAAAAGTTAAATTTAGATATATGCATACTAAATGTGCATCTACGTCCAATTGCATGAAAATTATGCATATTGCATTATTATGACTATCACTTAGGAACTATTGCGCTTAACTACAAAGCATTTTGTATGACTAACCATGTGACTGCATGGATGCAGACTATTTGCCTACACAGATGCTACGGTTATATGACTACCCATACTGTAGGTTACACTGCTTGTATATCTGAATCTATGTGACTTCTGTATTTCGCAATAGTAAAAGGGATTTTCAGTCAAAAAGATGCAAATTTTTCTTGAGCACTTTCAAAGTATATTTGTAATTATTATTAAAGCCTATCTTAACTACTTCCAAAATGAGACTTGCCAAGATCTCATGTTTGATGCTGCTGGCGAATCGATTGCAATTTTAAACTTCCGTCTCCACTCTCAGGCCGGTCCCTCTCAGATTGTCAAAGTTGTTGCTTTCGACACTACACCCAGACAGGTCATTCAAACGAAGTAGGGGAGGAAATCTTAATTTCTATTAAAACATGCTGTAAGTGGTGGCCAGCCGTCACTGGGGTGCCCTTACTTCTCAGGGCCAATTCAGTGGAACATCTATGCCTTCATTTTTTTCCTTCGACTGCTTCACTCAGCGGAAAAATTCCACATTCTCGCCAAAGTCAACCACCTGGGATGATGTTCCAGTAGCGAGGGCCGACACGTCGAAGTTAGTCGAAACTGCTTCCAGAAACGACGCAGCGACCAGGCCAAAGTAGACCAGGCAATAGAGCCGCTGAGGAGGTTACTCCATACCTTACTGTACCACTGACTTTGAAAGTGAAGCATCTATTCATAATTTGACATTCTGTGTAGCAGATCGACTTACCGTTTGAACTATTCGACAGCGCGAACAACAGGCGTTCCATAAAACTGTTGAATCAGTCGTGCGACTTCAGAAATGGTGCAGATGTGGCGTTTCGTTTTCCTTTTTAAACATTCAAATGAAAGCAAATCAAATGATTGTAACATATTTGGACCATCTCATTGGTGAAATAGCAAGATCATCGCACGATATGGTCTACGCACGCTCGCTACGCTTGCGCAAAATTTGATCGATCACACTACTACCGAAATCTGAATTAGCTCCTTGTCTCTCAAGATAGACGATCTGTTGATTGATTGTATTAGCAGGTGGAAATCTCTAGTAGAAAATCGTTTATCTATTATCCTATCTCATCCTCATCATTCAAAAAATCCACTGAGAAATCAGTTATAATGCTACATGTTAATAGGTAGCAAATCTATTAGATAAAATGCGCTCGTATATTCTGAACACGGCAAAATCATCAAAAATGACAATTGCTCCTTCATATTGTCAGCTGTTCTAATTATTAATTAAAGTAATGTCTCAGAATAAGATCTCAGAAACGTGATACCGAACCTTAACAAGACGATAGAAAACTTTTATCTTGTGTATAATGATCTATTATAGTTGTGCACGTGTCAACAATTATCAAATAACCAAAAACTCGACACAGAGAAAATCTCTTCCCTATACAATCTTGCTACCGCTCAACAGGATAAAGAGATAACGTTGTAAACAAAAATGCTTGTAGTAGATGTTGCTGACTTGGCTAGCAATCCAAGTCAATATCTAATGCAACGATTCGTAACTGTACTCTCCATTATTGTAATGCAAAATATAGGTGCTGGAGGCCGACTGCCGACAAAATTTAATCCGGGTGCCGACAGTGGCCCTGCCGACGGGGGGTCCAATAATTTTCTTGGGGGGGCATGTGCCCCCCAGGACCCCCCGTAGCGCCACCCCTGGTCGGATCTGGTCTGAAGCTCAGGCGTCCCGGGTCGGGTCCGGATGTTTGGACCTGTGTCCAACTCTAGTGAATGACAACTCAATATATAGCAGTGTAGACAATAATCAGCCAAAGATGCACATTTAGCAGACTAAGCTAATTTCTTCGGATAGGTATTCCCTAAATACTGCCTTTAACACACAATTGGCATTTCGTCTAAGTTAGTGTGTCAGCAATAATCTGCTTTCATACACACATTGAGTTTTCAAAAACACAATTTGTCAATAGTTACAGATACACTACCTACATGTGTAACTTGGACGATACATTAGTATTGTGTTAAAGGTAGTATGTAGTGAAGAACCGAGGAAATTAGTTCAATACGCTAGTAGATACAATTGCTGTCTAAATAGAGTTCTGTCGATGCTGAGGGATAATGAATCAGGCCTGCTAATGATCTCTCACATTGGATGAAATGGCGGTTCAAATTGCCACTTTCAACAGAGAATGCAGCTCTATATTTAAAGACTCCGCTTACTTGTACAGCACTAAGAATTAACTAACTGTCTATATTTACTGAAGTGATTCTATTTACGAATATTAAATCAACAGCAACAAATGGGAAAAGTGAGATAAAAACGAAGTTCATTGCTCACTTGTGGAGGCAAATTTTTGACCCCAATATGTTCCACATCAGTTCTCAACACATTTTCAATAAATTGCCAAGTACAAATTCATCTCTGTCCTTGACAAGAATTAACCTTTCAAAGGTCAACCTATTATCACGTGAAAGCGTCTCAATTTCTTCAAATATAATTTCCATTACCCCAGAGTAACAATCGATTTGAGTAGTGAATGAATGTTGTAACACGAAATCGGCACTGATATCTGTGGAAGCGAAAGCGGTAGTGAAAGAAAGTGACAGGGAATCTCACAGAGTGAAGGAAATGCTTTCATTTACAGAAGCAGAAGGCAGGAAAGCCAACCCATCGAAATTATTGCAAACCATTTAAATTTCAGTAAGCAAAAGGAAGAAGTAAAAGAAATTGACATGAGAAAATTCAAGACACAGCTAATGGGAACGCCGCCAACCAGTTCCTGATATTGAGTGATCTTGCCATAATCCCACGATTAAATATTCATCTGATTTCTTAATGAAGATGATATAGGCTACTCGTACTTGAATAATATGGACGCTAAGATGAATAAAAGTAGTGTGGTCGCATATTATAGCATTAACTCTTAGGGAAGTGAAATGTCCCGTAATCACGAAACAATATTTTTCTATTTTACTCAATATTGATGTTTTGATCAATTATTTGATACAATATTTCGATTGATAGTAAATATATCAGCCGCTCATGCCCAATTGAAATCATCATTTTTACAATGATTTTTTATGTGGTGTTTGATTTTAGTGGAAACAGTAGAATCATGTTGATAAAGACAAAAAGGCAACTCCCTTTTTTTAAAGTCGAATTTCTACAAAAGTCAGTACAAACAAAGACAGTATTTCGGTGCTGCGCGCCTTCAAAGTCGATAGAACTTGGTGGACCGTCCACTTTACGAAGAATTTCACGAAACCGAAGAAATTGTTAGGCTTCAAAGTTACTGACCAGTTCCTCATATCAACGTTGGCACAAAAGAGACGAACTTTTTCAAATTATCATTCAAACATTGCCCGGATTGTGATGTGCAATTATGAGAACACATTTCCAGATAGGAAATGTAGGAAATTGAGAAACATCAGTTCAGTTCGTTCATCATTTCATGAACATCAAAATCTTAGTTCAGTTCAACAATAGTTACTAGAAAGCACCGATCATTCAGTTCACTCATTCACTAATGAGCGGCTCGAAGCCTCGTTCACTAACTCATTCAAAAGTTTGATTGCACACATTGGTACACTATGTGTAAAATTCGTCATTTATTTGCTTACATCATGCTGGTGTTAGAAGACTTAAATGTGAGTCTGCTTGCGCGTGAGTAATTGTATATGAAACTACAATACTATATGAAAAATTCGGCATAAATTAATGTTCAGGATGTCAAAGATAAACTGTTGAGACCACGTTTTTCATGCAGTTAGCAATGATTGTGAAATCTCCACAGCTGCTTTAAGAGTCAATGTATGTGATGGTCATGACTCCAATGGGACTTCTTCCGATGGGAGTTGAGAAAATCAAAATTTCAACATGTTGAAAAAGCTTCTGCAGCACACAAAGCAATAATTTTTGCAATATGTGCGAATAGAGATTTTACTGCAGCAGCAAACATCGCGAAATCGCATCGTAATGCAACAAATCTTGTGCTTTATGACCTTCACTTTTAGAGAAAGTGCGTGTATATTGCATATTGTCGTACGTTTACTAAAAGGACTGAACAATGCTCATCAGATCGCTTTGTCATAAATAGCCATAGCTCAGGACACCTGAGGGGGGGGGGTCCAGTGGACCCCGGAGGCATATTTTCTAATTCACTTTTTGTGCTGAGAATATATCACCCGCTCATGTCCATGTAAAACTATCCTTTTTGACAGTGAATCTGCATTTGTTGTTTTACTTCAATTGAATAAGTAGAAGTATGGTAGATAGGCCAAGGGCCTGATACCCCCCTCAGGTATTAGAGGGTGCAGACATTACCATCAAAGAATTTTAACGAAAATCAGCTGAAAATGATTTTGTGCATGTTCACGATGGTGCATAATGAGTGAAGTTCATTTATTCATTGTTTACATCATGCCCGTCCATGTGCGTCGTGTTCGAAAATCGAAAATGTGAATATTTTGCTTTCGCACATGATCGTGCATGACTGGTCGGCCTTTATGAACAACTCAGCATAAATCAATGTTCAGCATGAAAGCTATTATTACACTTATAGTTCAACACGGTTTTCACAGCAGTAATTGATGCGTTTGACATGTCCACAGCTGTTGTGAGGAACTAAAAGTGTAGTAACTATGACTCACTTTAGACCTATTTACGATACGGATGGATAAATTTGAAACAATGGTCCATAGGGGTTCTGCACCATGGAATAAATCAATTTCATTAAAGTTAACTATTTGAGGCTTTAATGTGACAGGAAACATCGTAAAAACGCCTCTTAGTACAATGATATGGTGACAAATGACGTTGATTATAGAAACATATTTGCATGTGTTTATTGAGAAGGCTCAAAGGATTGGTTATATCAATCTGCTACACGCAAACATCATTGTTTTATTGAAAAATCAACTTTCTCAATGTTTTGATATCGATTTGAGCATGAAAACTAAGAATTCGTAGAAGGGGTTCACTCGACCTCCTCAGGTCTCAGAGGGTGTGAAAAAACTCAGGTTTCTGGGGCACAATTGCTTTATCGAAAATTAATTTTCCTGATATTTTGTCAACGATTCAAACAAGTGACTCAAGAATTCATTCCTCAGGTCACTGATGGGATGAAAAAGCTCACGTCTCTGAGGGCTAACTAATGCGTCAGTCAGCGCGTGTGCTTGTACACCTTTTCCATTTCAAGTATAAGAATGCGACATTCAATCGTTAATTATATCAAATCAAAGATAAAACTGTGTTTTGATTTGAGATTATTCATTAATGAACTGAGAAGATTACTTCGCAGATTTACCTCAATTCAATTATAGAATTATCAAAACGATAATAAATAAACTAAAATCAAATGTAAATGCTTGATCTTTCTGAAAGAAAATTGACTGTATCCCAGTTGCTGCGGTGCATTATTCGCTGACATACAAATGCTGATACTTTATGATAGTTATGATAGTTTTTAGGAAATACCTTGCTGTTGTCGAATTGCTGCTGTCGTCCAATACTTTGGCAACCGAATTGTCGCAGATGTTCACCTTTTCTGTGAAGCGAAGTCGCAACTCAGCATTTATTTGCGCCAAAGTGAACTCAGGATGCTCTTCAGTGATGGACACTATGGCGTCCTCCATCTCATTGTCCAAACGAACATTCCTAGCTCCACCTCGAGGACGATCGACAGTCCCATGCTCACGGTATCGTCGAACAATCGCATATGCAGTTCCATACGCGATGCCCAGCTGTCTAGCCGTCTCAACATAGTCTTCATTACGCTCATACGCGGCAGCAATTCTCTGTTTGTCAACCAAGGAGATGCATTCTTGGCATATTAGCAAAATTATCAGTCGACATGAGGGGCTAAATTGGCTTTTATAGAGATATCTATCAATGAATTGCGAATATTATTCATGAATTGAGATATGCGACTTCACTTGTCTCTGTCGTCAACAATTAAACAATAGAAATGAGAAAATATATACTTGAAATGAGATTCATGACAGCAGAAATTAGCAATTGAATGCCTGAATTGAAGAACTATTGTTGATCTGAGTAATATTGACATTGAATTTAGCGATTCGATACATGAACTGGGAAAGGTAGAATGCAAAAATGATCATAAGAGTAATTGAGCTATGGCGATCAGGAGGATGAATGTTCAAGGATTGAGTGAGTGATTGATGAGACAGTGAGTGGATACTTAAATTATGAGATTTTTCAATAATAAATAGTAATTTGTCGCACTATGTTTGTGTCATCACTTTTGTGCGTGAATAGTTTTGCAAAACATAGTTCTATGTCATTTATTAAGAACGAACAATTTTCTATTGCGTTGAGATTTAGAGGAGGAGATAGAATTCAGCAAAATGCAGATAAAACAAGATGCCTGTGAGAGAGAAAGAATTGCTTTCAGTCATTGGGTTGAAAGGGAAATATTGCAGGTCGGTGCACCTGTACCGATCACACACACACACACATGCATGTATGTATCACTGATCTCGTAAATGTCAGCTTAACTTCCCCCTTCCTTTCACCGCATTTCGAGAGAGAAACTTGTGACGCCACGCCGAATTATATCTCTGGAGTAGATACTTGTGATAGATTCTTCATTTCAAGTACAAATCGTTGAAAGATCTTCCCTGCTGTAAACAGGGTTCATACTGTGATGAGTGAACGAAGTTGTGATGATGATTTTGCAATTGAATATTTTCAATTTCGTAATAAGTTAACTGACATGTGATTTCTAGACAGGAAATCTGACAGGATCACAACGTCAAAGAGTGCAAGCGCGTAGTTGTAAGTTCTCCAATAAGATAGTTATTCAAGTAGGATCTTACTTTGTAAATGTAATAACTTACAAGATCTTACCAGGCTTATTTAATGATATATTAAAAACCTGACAGACATTTATCATTGGGATTCTGAGTGAAAATTTCAGTTTCGCTCCTTGTTATGCACATTTGGCCAGTAGAAAAATTAAATTATTTACAAATACAAAAGCATTATTTTCAGTTGTAAATAGTATCGAAAAAATATTCTTTACCGGCCAAACATACATCACAAGGAGCAAAACTGAATTTTTAGCTGAAATGGCAATTGTAAGCACGCTACTCTTTCTGACCATCAGTTAGACATTCATCAACCAGAAAAGCTACTAAAGCAACAACCAAAGTTTTCGGAAATGAGAGTAGAGCGATCAGAAGCAGGATTTTGATTAATTTTGTTGATTTATGAAATGATGATTCAAATTCCACTAAAATATAAAACCATGTCTAAATAAACAATTAAAGCTACTTAATTCTATTGGGTGGTTTTCACCCAAATCAATCCTAAAGCCTTGCAATTGTAGAATTTCAATGAATGTGGAGTAAAAACTAGCCAATGGAACTAACTTTTGTAATTGTAATTTACAAGCTGCCTGCAGGACGTTATTGCACGTCTTTTCATAAGAAGACACGTATAGAGTGGATTCAAATTTTGCATTGCATGTACATCATCTTGCTCAACAGTTATCTATATAGTCTTAGTCAATAGTTAAGTCAACAGCTGCACTTGCAAATGCATGAGGCTTTGTAAATCTTGATTGTCACAATCGCCCTTACAACATACAAGCAGCAAAAGGCCATACCAAGGGTGCGTATCAGTTATTCAAAACATTCTTAGCGCTGACAGAACAACATTTTATTTCATGTAGAGCCAATGCTGAATACAAATAGATTTGTGGAAGATTGAAGAATATAGGCCTATGCTAGGAGCTTCAGCAATTTGAGCAAATGTCTGAAATGGCCTATGACATGTCTGTGCACTAATGCGATGCGACATTCCTTCTCAAGGGCTTGACAGGCGAGAAGTTCAACTAAGCATTCAAGCTTTCATCCTAATAAAGGGCCCAAAAATACCTGAAAATGACTGAAGATCTGTTGATAAAATAAATGAATGTTTGTTGTCATGTACACATACATAAGGAAACCGTTAAGGGTCCATGTTTTTGCTTTCATTCTTTTAACTTTGATTCATTGGTCAAAGAAAATAACTTGATGCCCTTCAATATTTCGCTTGAGTATCATCGGAGCTAGATGTTCAACAGTCAGATAGTTGTATAAAGTACTTCAAATAACCGGATTTCAGTTCAATACATTGCCGGAAATATGGGAATCTTTCAGATGCCAAGACTATACAAGGATCTAGAGCTGTAAGTATGGAAACGCTTTCCAATTTTCTTTCTCAATATAGACAGAAGGGAAGATGGCCTCTAGGGATATTTAGCAGAGAAGAGTTTGACACCTTCCACTCGACTGTGTCACTGTTTGTGGGTTATCTTCAATCCCAACAGCCTCTCTCAGGAGAGAGCAGTTCAGATGAATTCTGAGAAAGAACAAGAAATTGAGCACACAACATTATTTACCAACATTTTATATATGATCCAACAACTAGAGAAAGAGCGACACTACCCTTACAAGAGTTGAAAACTACGAAAGGCCTATATTTTCCAGGTTCAAGACAGTGTTGTAACAGAAATTGAAAATTTATGGAGTTAACAATTCAAAATACAACATTTCCAAATATGCTGTGGATGAGTGAGCTTTCAGGAGCGTTGTGAATTTGTAAGTAGATGCTACTTACTTTTTGAATGTTTCAAAGAAAAAAATCATTTCAACATTTTGCTTTGTTTTCTACCTATTAAATGAGCCGACAATCTCAACAGCTGTTTTGATATAGCAGATGAACATACCCTTGATTTGTCTGAAACATGCTTTCAGTGAGTTGTACTTTTAATATTATGAGCTTGTAAGTTTTTATGTATATTTTAATATATAAGCTTACTTCTAAAGTTACCGGATCTCGTATGTTTACATATTTACTACTCATATTTGACAGAAGCTACCATATTTCTTGGTGGCATGTTCTAAGCCTTCACATCTCTTATTATCTATGGGTAGACTGCAGGAACGCTAGTTCATTTGTACTTGTATAATCTTCTCTCACTGTGAACATAGTTTCAGGCGCATCGACAAGCCTGTGTCATACTCAACAATTACTGGGATATCAATTATGCAACATTAATGAATGAGAGGCCAATTAGTGCCTATCAAATGCTTCTAAACACCAACAGAGGACACTTATGAAAGCTGGTACATGTTATCAAAGCCGATTTCTATTAATTGCTACATAACACGTTGCATTACTTGAAAAAATCTGAATGGAACAAAAACATTTTGACCATTTTTTTGGTTTGTGATGAATCGGTGCAGTGGCATTGTGATTGGTCGCTCTTCATTAGGAGGACCTTGGTTCATCAAACTTGGACCGGGTTATACTTATGACATGCGAAGCAGATGCACTAAAGTGTTAAAGAATGATTAATGAAGAATGACAAGCAGTGACAAAAGTAGACTGACCAATGTAATCCCTCTACAATGGCAGCTATGGTGCGTGTAAGCCGTCTAGCTTTTTGGAAGTAGGCAAGAGAGTTCATAGATGAAAGCTGCTGATTAGAAAAGAAGCATAATATAAAATTTAATTATTCCTTTGACATCAATTTGTCTCCATATTAATTTGTTCCACATTCGATACTCGATGCAGCAAGAGGATGGATTCCTGTGGTGTTTGTGAAGTGGAGGGTCGTCTCTCCCAATGACTTTCGTTAACTTGAAACCATTCTTCATGATTCTTAGCTCATGTCAGTAACCCCTGAGCTATGATGCCACTGCTTCAACAAAGAAATAAAACTCATTGATCTTTACATCACGAATTTGCGTCACATTTAGAAAAGCGAAATGTAATCAAAACGGAACAGCGGAACCCATTTGATGCAGTCTATGAGGGAAATGCAAAAACGAACACTGTCTTAACACGGTCGTACTTACCTCACTGATGAAGACGTCGATCACCTCATTGGAATCATCACAAGGACTGTAGCAGAGGGTAAGGCCTAATTTCTCATCGGCACTACTGCGACATAGCATCACCTCCTGGAAGAAAGACAGCAAGGATCAGTAAATCACAAAAATATCCAACAAATATTGCTCTCAGGGTAGTCTGATGATATCAATTCTTTTATGAGAGTGATTTTCTTCAGCTGATACATTCAGTCAAATTACCATCTGCCCTTTACGTGAGCTCACTTTGACTTCGCATTATCTGGTTCGGACCCAGCTAGGCTCTTAAAGCGGCATGTTAGGGCCTCCGTGCACCAACATGTAGCTCACTTAGCACAGCAGTAGGTCTAATAACAATATCAACCGTCCATCACAACAATTAATGCTGTGAATTCAACTGACATACTCATAGAAATAGATTGTTTATCTGAATTTTACTAGAATGGAAAATTGACTCAAGGTCGCGGCACAGCTGGGGGAAATAAGTTGGGGCATGAATCACCAATGAAAAGCTTAGAACTACACATGTAGCTGATTCTAGCCCAATGATACAGCCGTTTACGAGTGCATCTAAGCGAAAATGCGTGCGATTTAAGTGCTATTATTGTGCATTTGCACGAAGCTTAGCTTCCATTCTAGAGAGGTTTCATTGTTGTCAATTTCTGTGGAGTACGAGATACAAGATACTACAAGTACTACAAGATAAGTACGATGAATATTTATGATAATACCCATTCCAATGTCGTTATCTCTTCAAAGCAACAAAAAATGCTCAAAATTGAAGCCTTTGTTTTTCCATTCATCTACACACTTAGCCTATAAATGAACCAGTATTGAGATAACAATCGTTACTAGTTTAGGGGAGGATCGCGCCATGCCCCCCCCCCCCAGGAATTAGTCGTAGGTTTTTGCAACAATCCCATTTTCGAACGCTACAGGAGAGCGATATTTCAGTGCTTTAAAACATGTCAAAAATTATTTGCGATCGAGCAAATGGATTAGCCCATCTTTATATAAACAGAGAGATTCTGATAAATCGCAACCAATTGTTAGATAATTTTGTCATGCGGAGTAGACAACGATCTGATTTCTTGCAGCAACAGATTCTACGATATAGACCGGACACTCCGGCCCAGTTTCAGTTTCATTTGTAGACTTCAGATTTGAATTGTAACTTGGACTTGTATAAAACTATCAAAATTTGAAATTTTTTTCTGCACAATATTTGACTACGGAAAATGCTATCAATTTCAATATCAATGCTATCGGATTTCAATATCAGTTACTTAATCTCACCTCCATTTTATTGTCATTCTGTAAATATCTCAATTCGCCTTGTCATCAGTCATGAAATTAATTTTCAATCAACTTTTGCATACGTGTTTTTCAATTGAAAAATACGTGCGTTTCTGATATTCTGATATCAGTATACATATAGTTTAGGTACATCATATATCAGTATGTCTGTATAGGATAAATCAAATTATTTCAATTCAATTCAGCAAAGTAAGTTAGCAATATATTGTGGCCTCCTGGAGGAATTTCTGGATACGCCACTGATCACTACTATGGGCGAGGATTCAGTGAAGGCATAGATATATCTCGTTGTGGCTGCATTGCTGTTAAGATTTGAGAGAAATCGAATTAAACAGGAAATATTGAGTTTCACAGGTTTATGGTTGAACATCGCAGTCCACTGATCCGAGTCGATCCGCACAGTCAATATCTCATTAGCAGTGCAAACAGGATTTTTACTCTCTTCCCTCACCAGACAAGTCTTATCAGAAGTGACATGACAGTATCTTGCCTTCACAACAAATCAAAATTTTCTACCTGCGTAAGTGAAGGTAACTTTTTTCTCAATAAATATAGCCTTCAGAAAAGTCATGTGTAGTAGTGTACTTCATCAAAATTGAAAATCATGTAATTACATCGCATGGTCATCACAAAAAGATAATGAGAAAAGGTAAAGACGGTGTGAGAAAAGTAACTAGAGCCTTAATCAAGCGCAATACCGTTCGCTTTGGCACTGAAGAACGGGAAGAAAGAGTGCAAACGTTTTAGTATTACAATGAAAGAAAGAAAGTTTGCCTGACGCGGAAGAGATGGAATAAGTGAAGCAAATGACAATCCACATTTTGCAAACGCCTGCAATAGAGATGAAAAATGATCACGTTTTCAGTCAGGTCCGCAAATTGTGCAATGTGCTATGTTGGAAGCACTCAAAGATGTGGAGAAAGTGTCAAAAGAGGACGTCCGCATGTTGAAAATGTTGCGAAAAGTACATGATATTGTGATACAATGGTTGCACAATAACCAGTTATTTCTTTGAGCGTGAAGATTTTAAACATTCAATGACATATAACCTGAGAGCAGCTCTTTTCAAAGCATAATTTGCCTGAATATTGCATGATAGAGATTCATCAAGTATAAATGACAGGATTCGCAAGAACGCAACACGCTCAAAAATCACTCTATTATCTCAGTTTAGTTTATTTCTAATGTTCTACATGTTCAATGCTATACGGTATGCAGCACAAAAAGTCATTTTAGCCCCCTCAGCATTGAAATAGTCAAACTAAAGCTGGTTTTCCGAGATGAAGTTTGGACCGGAACTAGAAATCAATTCCCATATTACTGCTTCTTGTTTTGATTTATTCTTCTGCGCGAAATCTCCCTCCCCTAGCATAAAATCAAACAATCTCAAGCACTCGTAAAATCTCACTGTCATTGCTACTGAAGACACTACAGAAAGGTGTAAATTCAACAGACGTGAGTGAAATTTTGCATAATGTAGAACGCTTCAACTGCAATCTGCAGAAGAATGATAATACTCAACTGCGTCATTTTCATAAAAACTTCTTAAACACAGAAAAAGATCCTTTCGGTGATGATAAGTAGACTAATCGCAGTTTGGAATACACGTTAAGTGGAACATGGGATTTGTAAAAGTGAATGATGTTCTGCACGTTGAATTTCACTTCGATACATCATGGACTATATTCCTTAGTGTGAACAATATTTGTACTTATTTTACAAAAAAATGGAGAAAGTCGTCATTCAAAATCTATTGTTTGAGTAGACATTGTGTGGGTTTAAATGAAGCATAATGTTTTCTGTGTTCTGCTAGAAATTTAGGGCAGCAATGTTTGGATGCAGTGCATATATTTCTTCATTGGATCTGACATGCAGGCATGTGACTCTTTCGGCTACTTCGGTCTGGAACGGATAAATCCTCAAAAAAGATTAATACTTCAGATAAGACATATCAGCAATATACACACAGAATTAGATTGCTTAAGCGTGCCACTTTGCTAGAAGTGCAAGCTGATTCAAAACGATGGAACATGCTGGAACTTTCTAACTAAGTAGACGAAAAGAAGTTCTTAATACATTACAGAGATAGGAAAAATAGTTGTGCGCCGCTTGCGGATTGCTTTGAATTCCTTCAAAATGCTCCGATCGCCACGATTCCTTCAGATTCGAAGAATTCAGATCATTGCGCAAAAGTTTTTCTCGATAATGTTGGACCCTCCGATTATTATTTAAAAAGTTTGCAGGCGCAAGAAAAACGTTCACGAACTTCTCTGTAGAATTTGACATCGACTGTGTCTCTTTGCTGTGTGATCCAGTTGATAACAGTAACTGAAGCTTCGCAGAATTTGGCGTGTTCAATGTTGAACTGACTGGTCATTGTTCGATTGCTATGGTATTATGTCAACACATTGTGCCATTTCATTGGCGTTACATGTTCCAATGTCTCCTTTCTAGTCAAACAGAAGAAGAGACGACCTCTCTAATTCTGTGAATATACATGTACACCTAAGAAAAATACATGTAGAAGAAAAGGTTGCACTATACGTATCTTTCACACTTTGTTTTCATTATACTTTATGAATCATTCATCTTATCATCCAAAGGTGAAAATTTTGGCTGGTTTAGGGCTGGAAAGTTGGGGATTACTTAAGAGAAATTATTTTCAGTGGACTCTAGCGACCTATGCTTCGACACGTACCTTCGCTCTGATGTTGCACTGACTATATAAAGTAAGGAAGTCATCTACCTTGCTATTTTTCTATCCGAGCAATTTTTAGTCGGGTTGATAGCTATACGTTAATTTTCATGGACACCCTCGAGAAAAATCGCGGATATAGAACTGGAAATGGACATGGGTGTGAT
This sequence comes from Prostheceraeus crozeri, assembly GCA_907163375.1. Taxonomy (NCBI): domain Eukaryota; kingdom Metazoa; phylum Platyhelminthes; order Polycladida; family Euryleptidae; genus Prostheceraeus; species Prostheceraeus crozeri. The sequence goes on from CAJQUW010007876.1 coordinate 343,807, forward strand.
TTCTCGGCTCAACGTCATCCCTGGATATTTCATATCTTTACAGTTCAAATGATGTTCTTATGAAGGCCTATCTAAAGGCAAGGGACCGAAAGTATAAGCTAGATAACATGTTTCTCTCTCCCACAACACACACACACACATAATCATCATCACCTTGTACTTACCTCGTAGTCCATGTCCAGTTTCTCCTCCTCTTCCATATCTTCACCATCTCTGACTTCTCCGCCCGTCGGAGTGTCACCTGGAGGCGGGAGGTTGACGTAGGTGGCCGTCTCCACATCTATAGGGAGGGCACGAGGAGGTAACGGAGGCGGGGGAGGGGATGGGGCCACCGGAGCGAACCTGTGAGGCAAGGGGAGGAGCATCAACGATGAGCAGAGAGATGTCTCAACGGATGTGAGACGTCCACAACATTTATAGACGTTCCTGGCGGTCAACGGGAAAACTGGGAAGAGGTGAGAGACGAGAGTGAGACAATCCAGCAGTTAGAGAGCGACAAAGACAGGGAGAGAAGAATAAGTAAAAGTAATAGAAGAAATATGCAAATTTCAAGAAAGGACACAACAGAAAAAGATAATTCAATGTTTTCCAAGCAAAGAATAAAATGAATGTTTTTAGGATGGAATTTCAACATTTGCATATTCTTCTGATGCCGCATAAAATTCTGCTGATTACATACTACTGACTTAATATTCAAGTAGTTTACACGTGCTCAAAGGGTGAGTTGATTTCGTTGTATTCCGCAGAAATCAGTAATATTAATCTGTCAATGGATCTATCACAAAGTATTTCATCTTCTGAATGCAAGGCTTTTACTTTGAATTCATAAAATGATTGTCAGATGATTGCACAATTACTGTTAAGGCGGGTAAAACTAAATACTTCTTACGTGGAAGAGTTCCACCGCCTAACAATGATGGGATGAAATATCGGTACATGTAGTTGTAAATTCTAAATACATGTAGTACACGTGGTTGAATAAATCTTTCGACTACTGCTTGGAGAAATTAATAACTTCCTCGACACATTTGCGCATGCATAAAGTAATCCTCATGGGATTATTATGGATTTGATAAATCGTAACAAATCAATAATATGTCACCTTACATTATCAATTACACTGTCATTAAGCTCCCACAAATTACAAGATTTTTATTTAATGCACGGGTGAATAGCTAAACGAAATTCCAAGTTGGCAGAATGTACTTCGCAAGGGAAAATTTCTAATTTGGGTGAAGTTCATACCCATATCAATATTAATCACTGCAGGAACATGACCAGCCTCACATCTAGTGCTCGTAGGCCTACTCAAACCGTCGCGTCTCTTTGGAACAAGGTGAATCGTCGGAATCGAAGGTAAGCGGGAACATTCAGTGCCCTACTAGATTCGTGCTTAGTTAATCTTTAATTCAAAGCAGTTCACGATGACGGATCGATTAACAAAGAAAGAATAGTGTATTTGATAAAGATAGTCTCCTCTAACCTGCATCTAATGCTGATGCAGTATGTACGATATTATATTTGTTTATCTTCCCCGTTAATTAGTTTCAAAATTCAGATTTTCATTCCAAAATCGTCATGGAAAATGTTGGACACAATGAAAAGATATTTACTTTAGTTTCATCTCCATGATTCATATCGTCTAACATAACCATGACGATTCTGAAATGAAAATATCAATTTTGAAGCAACTTAACGAAGAAAATAAAGAAACGAGAATCGAAGAATCAAAATTCATAAGTCAGTTAAAGACAGATTGGTCACATGATGTGGCATGCAACATATGATTCAACGATAGCCCACTTTTTTTAGCCCAAATCTCCTATAGTCAATGAAACCTGGATGAAACCGATTGTAGACATAATGCTTTTGCGCTACATCAACATTAGCTAGATTCATGCACATGTGAATTTGTGTGGATATGCAGGTACGAACGGCTAAATCTGAATTCCTCTAATGCAATTTTGCTTGATGTAGCTGCATTTTGGCCTTGTAATTAACGATGACAATGAGTCTTATTTGAATTGCTTCGCGTTCCAGTGATACACAATCTGATTTGATTTCTTCAATTTGATAATAAACGCCTGGATAATATTTCTGCCTTTTTTTAAGCAATATACATGGTTGAAAATGGTTTAAAAGCGATAAATTTGCTCTTCGTGACATAATTTTTCATTTTTCGCGGAAGTCTTTTGAGATGGCAAAGTATTGTCTAAACGCGGAAAATTAACAACACATCTTGAAACAAATCGTCTGTTGTCAACGTGTTGACGCAGGTCACAAAAGTCGTTTGGCACCGAAAATGCTCAGTTGTGACCTTGCGCTTAACGGAGCATCGCCATGTTTACATTTGGTTACATTACAGAGACCCAACCTACACATTTCAATACAAATGCTCGGTGATTGTTGCCTTAGCGCTGTGTTTGCAAGTTTCTCCTCAACACAGTTTCATAATTAAGAGGGCATTCTGGTATCAACAGATCAAGGGGCACCTCCTACTTAACCACTTTAGCTCTCAGATGTTCCGCGCAGTCGAATGGTTGCCGCGAATTCAACCGTTTTGTTTTGCAGTTTACAATTAATTTCCTTGTCAATACTTGCGCATGATCCAAGCCTTCAAAGTTCCGCCTGAAATTTATCAACGTCGATCCCGAATTCAGACACACCAACTGATCTTTGCGCAAGGGTGGAGAAAGTATTCTTCATGTAGCTGTTCATGAGGCTGTACGGATATGAGAAACTTCCTCTCAATGACGACAGCAAATCAGTGAGTAATTATGAACGAGAAATTGATGTTCTGTTGCTTCTCAAAACATTTGAAGTGTTAGCATTTTAAAGGTAGAATTCAAACAGCATGTCAGAATCATATGCAGCCTTTAAACGGACTTTTTAATGGGCCTGAATAATCCAGACCGCCTTCACGACTTACTCGGACCACAATCAATATATTTGCGATCAAATAAATGTATGCATATACACATTCATGGATGATTTTCTGAATATTTAATATCTGAATCTGCAAAGTCGATGAATTTGAGAGAGGATAAGAATGACCTGAAATGATGATGATGATGGTTTAACGTTGCTACTCCCCCTTACTGGGGGCTTGGACGGTGCTGACATAGTCAGACTTTATTCTGGAGTGTTGTGATCTTTTAGGCCGGATGCCCTTCCTGACGGCTTCCGATGACAGTTTCGGGGCTCGAACCCCGTACCGAAAGATCGCTAAGCCAACCACTTAACCACTGTGCAACGAAGACCACAAAAAATATAAATCGTATTTTTCCTTGTATAATGCCCACTTCTTTCGAAATTTTTAGTATCAAGTTTAGGTTGCGTATTATACATGGCAACAACGAAAGATAAGATTTTACTTATAAATTTTCATATCTTCATTACCTTAGAAAAAAATGAAAAACAATGGAATTATTCAACTAGTTAAATGGTAGTCTATTCATCTAAAAACAATCTACGGTGCAAAACAAAAATTTTGGTTGTCTGATAATAAATTCTAACAAAAGCAAGTCATAGCCACTACGAGTACTTATCATCGGATTCGGAGTCAGTGGACAACAGGACTGCCGTCTGTTCTTCTTCGTCAAACATGGCCTCAGTCTCAATGTCAGTCATGTCAGGCTGCTCATCCGAAGAATCAGTGCCGTCTTCCCAAAGTATATTGATTTTCTTCACTACCCCATCATATTTGTGAGACAACACTTTTTGAAGCCTCGACGGAATATATTAGGGTCAACTTTGTCCCATGCTGCCTTGATCCACTGCAATGGTTTGGGGTGCGTATCATACATGGTAATAAGCATTACCCACGATTTTTTCTGCTAAGTTAAGTGTGCGTATTATACATGAAGGCGCATTATACACGGGAAAATACGGTATTTATATTTTATTATCCAAAAAAGGAACTTCATGATATACATTTATATAGTTGTCTAATTACATCACGTTATTATACTCAGACGGCTCATATTTCATTCGCGTGATTTCAACTGTGATGTGCGTGTATGTCAGAAGTCACAATAGCCTCAGCACTACGATTTGCATCAAGATATCTTTGTATTCATACCATAGCTTTATCATCTTCACAAAAAGTGGGAATCAATTTTTTTAACCGGCACTGGACCGGTTCTGCTAAAAAATAACAGGCCAAGCCCCATCCACTACAAGTTCGCTTGTAAATTGGTTCAAGTCGGAAAAGTCCTTTCGTCATTTCAATGCTGCACACTCGCGTGTGGTCGGCTAATCAGCAATCAGTCGATTATCAAAAATTTCACTTAAGTAGATGTCTTACCTGTATGATAAAAGAAAGTGATTGTGTAGTGTATGTCGATGATAAGTAGGCAATGATAGCATCTTTGCAGGTATACTTCGTTCTCACTATTTTAAATTTGCATCATTTTCTCTCCTGCTCCTACTGTGACTCAGAACCTAATTGAAGTTAACTCTCCCTTCTCAGTGTATCCTATCCCATTCCCAGCCTCTTAAATGGCAACATGCATTGCTTTTTCAGTAAAAACCTTTCACTGGGACTGCAACAAGGTAGGAGTTCATGAGGGTCATTGCTGGCTGTCTGGATTCGAGATCAAAACTGATGATAGATATCTGTCGGAACTTTGAAGCATTGGATCTGTCGCTGTTCTGCCACGGACATCAATTCTCAAAACCTTCTTCACTCCCTCCTCTTTTTTACACTTCGCAAAACCACATATTTCTCTCGTTTATGTATTAACAGTCATTTCGAATGTGATCAAATATTACTCATAGAGACCACTGTTGCCAGGCTAGTGAAGCGTCAAGGAATCATCTACTGTAAGTGAAATGGTCACGTCTGTTTTCTCCGTCAAGGTTGGGCAGTGCAGCCATTCGTCAGTTATATCACGTTCAGTTCTGACGAGTGATGTGCGCTGTAACCGCGGTCAACGGCCGGTTATGATTAAAGATCCCACGGTTTCGGTTGGTTGCGGTTGCGGTTGCGGAAGCTCTCTGTACGGTCGGTAAGGGTTAAGAAATTCATCTAACCGCACATCACTAGTTTTGACAAAGTGGCTTCACTAGTGTAAACTTCTTCAAAGGTGCTGAGTTTGAGATTGAGTGGCATCGAGGGCACCACCGGTATGATATTGTAAGAGTCGAAACATTGTGCCAGCCGGCAGGCATGTTATAATTTGATTTAAATTGAGTCTTGAGTGATTGAAAGACAGGAATTGTAAAATAGGCCTACTATACGATGTCAATGCTTTCTAGTGACTTTCTATACATCCTTCTAGGACTTTAGGCTGATATAATCAATATCTTGAATGATATTTTAGAGCTCTACAATCTCCATTTGCTGATAAATTTGTTAATTTGCTTAAAAGTGGGAATACGCAACGTGAACAGTTTCTTTTCAGTTCTCTGATGTTTCACATATGACTCAGAAGTTCTGCGGATTTCGAGTTTTATTTCCTTTTCAATAAATTTCCCTCAAATACGTTATTTATTTTCAATTCCTTCGCGCACATCCGTCGCACTCAAAGTTGTTGGACTGAGGTTGGATTGAGGTTGGACCGACCATTCGAAGGTTCTCTCTCCAATAAAGATGATAGAGATTAACTCGTGTTTGACAATATAAGTAAACTCAACCAGTTGCAGAAACAAAGTGCTGGAGAAGTTCAGCCTAATACCTCCTCATTTTTTATATCTCTAGCCCACTGAAGCAGATTGACAACTGGGATCCCGGCACTGTGGTTGCTGTATACTTGGAATTGTGATTTGGAAGTTCACGATATTCATACTCCGCATTTGCCACAATGTTCGTTCCTCACACAAGCACATGAGGCAAACCTCTCTACCTTTCATATAAAACAAGAAAATGAAAACTGATAAATATGATGATATTAAAGCTCATCCAATGCATGTGAGACATTGGCTGGCGGTTTGGCCTTGCATGAGTTTGATCATGTCAGTTCCACGGAATCCGGAATTCCCTTGGAAGAGTTTGAAATACAATTATCAACTCTCAAGTGGTATCAATTCAGTTCGATTCCTGGGTCAGGCAAATGCGGTCGGGGAATCAAGGGTGTTGGTTTCATTGACTTAATAGTTGTCATTCTCTTTAGATATTCAATGTACGATGACAGACCTTTGTTGTCAATCTACAGTGTAGCGTAGGCGAATGACAAAGTGATATGCTGGTAGCATAGAATTCAATTGTTTAATCGTTACACTTTGCTTGAAGTGCAAACTAATTCAAAACGATGGAACATGCAGGAACTTGCTAAATGGGCAAAAAGAAATTTTTAGTGCCTTGCACAGATAGGAAAAATAGTCGTGCGTCGCTTGCGGATTGCTCTGAATTCCTTCAAAATGCTCCGATCGCTACGATTCCTTCAGATTCGAAGAATTCAGATCATTGCGCAAAAGTTTTCTCGATAATGTTGGACCCTCCTATCATTATTAAAAATGTCAGCAGGCGTAAGAAAAAGCGTTCACGAACTTCTGCGTAGAATTTGACATCGGCTGTGTCTCTTTGCTGTGTGATCCGGTTGATAACAGTAACTGAAACTTCGCACAATTTGGCGTGTTCAATGTTGAACTGACTGGTCATTGTTCGATTGCTATGGTATTATGTCACCACATTGTGTCATTTCATTAGCGTTACATGTTCCAATGTCTCCTTTCTAGTCAAACGGAAGAAGAGACGACCTCTCTAATTCTGTGGCGGGTGGCGTTCTATCAATAATAATAGGACAATAAGCTGTCGATATCACTTAGAGATGATTTCTGCCTTCACTCGCAATCATTTTGTGCCGTCAGCGCAGCCTAGTGAAGAAGGTGCGAGCTCGTATCCCCCGCGGACTTCGGTTCGATTCCTTTGGCTCAGGCGAGTGTGGTCGGGGAATCAAGGGACTTTATAATTGTCATTCTCTTTAGATATTCATGTATATAATAAGTATTATATTCTAAGAACACACTGAGTCCAAGGAGAAGGGTAATACTTTTAACAGGACGAGAAATTTGTCGAGATCACATCCGACTCCTGCAAACCAGACTGCGTGCTATTGAGCTGAGTCTGATATTTCAATTTCAGACGGAAGAGATGAAAGAATAAATGAACGGATGTAAAATCCTGTCCTTTTTGATGGCACGAAGCTGAAGCCTTTTAAAATGACAAATAATAGCTGCTGCTAAAAAAACAAAGTTCTATTAAAAATCACGATGCGCTTTTGTGCACATCAGCAGGAATCAGCATGATGACGCGGCAAAATTCACTCGTCTTCTAGTGATTTCAATTTTCTCGGATCTTCATTTTTTGTGCTTTTCCTCAGTTCATTTTTGGCATTTCTTCTTTCTACTTTCGGTGTTCGGCACACAAACGGCTGGTCGAAAAACGGGTCTTGCAGACATCAATTTTCCTCATCATCTTCGGTTTCCTGCTCCTCCTTTCGCATTATTTGTGTGCCGACAAGTCTGAACATCCGTCTATTTCACTGATCCGAGGGATTCATATTAATTGCCACGCGAATTGCAAATTTCGTCTTCACGCCTCGCATCCTGTGAAGACATTTAATCCTTATCGAGGCGGTAAGGAAAAGAACAGCAGGAGGAAGGAAGAGATGAGGGTTGCGCCGCCTTCTTTATCCCTGTCATCCGTGACACCTGTGGCGCATAGGGAACTCATTTGCACACTACATTCGGAGTATGGCGACCTCCTACAAAGATGCATCATCTGTCAATGGATAAAGAGGCAAATGAATGAACCGCCAGGCCCTAATAATGAAGATTAAGATCTAATCGCCTTTTCCTCCAGCCCAACGACAACTTTCTTCCTGTTATCGGCATGCTTCATTTGAATTTAAAAATTTAAGACTCAAAACAATTGCATTGACCAAAGATTGATGAATGTATTGACTAGAGAATAAAAATTGGTAACGCGGGTTTAAGGTTTCAATTCGGTCGACAATAGAGAATTCGGGTCAGATAACGTCTTCATAATGTTGAGTGTGAGAAAGCACGATCCGTTTTCAATGTGTACTCAGGTAAATAAATTAAGCAAATAATTTATCTATGCACTATTCATCATACAAAAATGAGTAGTGTGATTAACAATGAATATATGCATGATAACAAAGAACAAACGTACCAGCCCGCTTATACTGTGTTCTTCTGTGTTTATACTGATTTCTTATCGAACTTACTCTTCACGAATAAAGCCGGTTCCGTTTATCTCGGTATTTCAGCAGGTTGTTTTCGAAGAAAGTCACTTTGAATTTTTGCGATGAAAGTTCAAACTTGAAGCGTGTTTCCAGAATGAATATCAGTAGCAAGGATCTTAAGTTTATTCAAAAATTGTTGATGATTGATCTTGTTATTTGTTGTCTTTTTATTGCCTACCTTGACCATATTTCTTCTTTTATTAGTTTAAAAAATTGAATCTTGAGTTATGAATGCAACAACTGCTACTTGTGACAAGAGAACTAACAGAGAAAATTGTTTGATCGCTACAAGTACATTCGATTTTTGTAATTAAGCGTCTCAATTCATTTCAAGGAGAACGCAACTATAATCAAAAATAATCTTCATTGTTCTTACCGAAGTCCACTGATCATTTTCAAAGCATACTTTGCGCTCTTTGAAAATAGAACGTTGTAGGCACGAAAAGCTTCGACAAGCAGATTGCTATATTCCATCAAAGGAATGGAGGTCACAGCAAATGCATTTCCCAAAGATTAATCTCACATATTCAATTATTTATCTTTCAAAAAAATTCCAATTAATTGTGAATTAATCATCGGATTTTGCATTAACAATTAATTCTTCTCTTGAGTTTCGGAGAGGTCGCGGATTCTTCATCTAACAAAATAATGACGAAAAGCGAATTATTGGTGAACCTATGACACTTGAATTCTAAGTAAACTTTAAAATATTCTGAACTATTATTTATCAAAATAATCAAGGAAATTGAATTATTTATCTTTAATAGGCATGAAATACCGTAATAAGCATGATTTATTTTTAGTTGTTCATCTTTAATTTTCAAAACTTCAACAATAATTACTTAATGATCCGTGTTACCCCTAGGCAATATTTCAAACTTTGGCTCAATTTTTAAGTTGCATCTATGCTACTAAAATTACACAAATGCTCGTCAATCGCTGTCGGATTATTTTTATGCACATCAGTCCGCTGCTGAAGTCGGCCTTTAGTTTTGCCATTGCATTGGTTACTCGGATCGTCCAAGCACGAAAATTCAAAATCTCAAGTCAAACTTGTTCTGCATTCTGATATATCTCCGATACGTGAACATTTTCCCATTGATAAAAGGACTAATGTCGGGCTCTTTGAATCCGGGCTTTGACCAGACACGTAAATTTATATTCATTTACAAGTCAAACTTCAAAAGCTTCTCCTTTTCTATTAAGTACTAAATTCACTCATTACCTGCATACAATTCAGTGATGCATGAAGTAAAACATTCAATTCTCCTGTATCTTATTAACGTGGTATTTGGATAATCATTACTGCTGTTCGGAGCTCTTCCAATTATTTTCCATAGCTGTGCGGCAACAAATGGGATTAAAGCGAATCGGGCGAATATCCACCTGCTGTCCCAAGAGTCTAATCTTCCGCTGTCCTTCAATAATCTGACAAGCGTGACAGGCACTTGCCACCCCGGGAGGGAACAAAGACTTCAACTACTTGCGCTGAATGACTGACATTTGGCTGATTCATGTCCGCCTGGACACTTGTGGACACTGGCTTCCGACCACGTCTTCAAACAGCGATTATGGAGGTATCTACATGTACGCGGGTCTTAATCATGCCGAGTAGAAGCATGGATATGAGATTTCCGCATTGAGCAAAACTAGGATGCCACATGTTCACCAGTCATTGAATGAAATCTAGGGATCTTCATTAATATCACTGCTGTCGTTGCTGATTTACATCAGTGCCTTCTCTTAAGATAAGGCCTTTTTCATAATAAAAAACTGTGTTGTCAATAATTACCCACATGGCAAAATAAAATGCCGACATGGAAACATTTCTAAGCACGTCGTTTCAGAGAATCCCTAAGGACGGCGAATAATTAGAAATAGACATATTTGTGAATGACAAAATATATTTATAATGCAGTAAGGAGCACAAGTAACCAAAGAAATGCATGTATATTCAAACGAAGTGCACTTTAAAAGGCAGTATTTAAAACAAGGAACACCGCTTGTTTCTTCTAGTGGCGAATTCGTCGATAACTTTGTCGATGTCAACAACTTTGCATTCCTCTTTTAAGTAGATCACTGAAACGTTGATGTGAAATTTGACACTCGATAGCTACTGAACAAAAGTAGCACTGTCGCAGGCAGTGCTGAGTTGCCGAAGGAATAATTCGACATCTGGACTCTATCACTGCATCTGCAACATCTCTGCAGTAATGTACATGTAAATATTTCTTGATATAATTTTTTATCAGCTGATTGACGTACATGCTTTTAAAGGGTAACAAATTTTAAAAAATTGTGATCGTATAACCAAGATTATGAGAACTATTGAAAGCTTAGGGGGCACCGACCCCTGCCCCCCACCGAAATGACGCCCCAATTTCTAAGTCAGTCCGTCAACTATTCAAATTTTGAGAACATCATTCGCCTTTGCGAGAGATTCTTTCCATAAATGAATAAATTCATCTATTTCATCGTCTCATGTAATAATAATTGAGTATAGTTCCTTACATTTCGTTGTAAACATATCACGTATTAATTATCTGCATTCGAAGCCCAAAACTGAGCCCCATCTGAAATGAACCTGTTCGGGTTCGGGTTTTTAGTGTAGGAAGTACTGGCCTGCCATATCGGACCGGAGCGAAGCGCATCAAAGCACCTGCCGTTCACAAGAGGTGTGGACCTGGAACGTGGCGATTTGCTCGCTTTTCTTATTCTTTTTTTCCTTGGCAATGCATATTTAGGCAGATAATTGGATTTTCCTGCCTTCAGCCATATCACATACAATCACATAAGAAAACATGTCCACACAGCAAACTTCTCTTTAAAAATGTCTGAGGTGCCGCATGTGACCCAAAAATCAGCTCCACGCTTCTGAAAAGTGCATTCGCTGAGTGATGCACACAGCCGACGATTGAGTGGTGAAGTATATCAGAAACTGGAGATGATAAAGATAATTCGAGGTCTCCAGGTGTTGAGCAGAGATGGATACGTGACCGACGGCCAGACTCGTTGCTCAGCTTGGTATAACTGTGGTTCTGGTGCGGCCAGTTACAAGATTTTAATTAAACATGCGGTGCCCCACTTAATGCAGTTTAGATCTCTTGTCCAAATTCTATTTTCAAGTCCTGATCTTGTGCGCATTTCACCTTTTAGTCATGGGTGAATTTTTCCATTTTAATACCTAGCGTAAATAAATATGCAGAGAAGTTGTGCAATTTAAATTTAACCTTCAATTCTTGAAGTTGCTGCATTCTAACTTTCAATTCCTTATTTTGAGAATAGTAATTGATAAATAATCATTTCAATGCATCATCTCTGTAGACAAGATTGAGGAAGCCTCGACTTCGATGAGTATAAGAGACAGAACCTGATCCAATCCTTTGGAAATTCAGGATTGAAAGTGTGCACCAGATCATAGCTTTAACTGGTGTGGCATGCGAGCGTGTGGACTTAACTAGATGGAACTTCAGGATTTCAATGAAAAGGTGGTACGGAATGAGTGGGTTTGGTTCAGTGGTGTTTCAGGATGTCAATGATCAGCTGTGAGGTGGTGCGGAATGAGTGGGTTTGGTTGAGTGGTGTTTCAGGATGTCAATGATGAGATGTGAGGTGGTGCGAAATGAGTGGGTTTGGTTGAGTGGTGTTTCAGGATGTCAATGATGAGCTGTGAGGTGGTGCGGAATGAGTGGGTTTGGTTGAGTGGTATTTCAGGATGTCAATGATGAGCTGTGAGGTGGTGCGGAATGAGTGGGTTTGGTTGAGTGATATTTCAGGCTGTCAGTGATGAGCTGTGAGGTGGTGCGGAATGAGTGGGTTTGGTTGAGTGCTGTTTCAGGATGTCAATGATGAGCTGTGAGGTGATGCGGAATGAGTGGGTTCGGTTGAGTGGTGTTTCAGGATGTCAATGATGAGCTGTGAGGTGGTGCGGAATGAGTGGGTTTGGTTGAGTGGTGTTTCAGGCTGTCAATGATGAGCTGTGAGGTGGTGCGGAATGAGTGGGTTTGGTTGAGTGGTATTTCAGGATGTCAATGATGAGCTGTGAGGTGGTGCGGAATGAGTGGGTTTGGTTGAGTGGTATTTCAGGATGTCAATGATGAGCTGTGAGGTGGTGCGGAATGAGTGGGTTTGGTTGAGTGGTGTTTCAGGATGTCAATGATGAGCTGTGAGGTGGTGCGGAATGAGTGGGTTTGGTTGGGTGGTGTTTCAGGATGTCAATGATGAGCTGTGAGGTGGTGCGGAATGAGTGGGTTTGGTTGAGTGGTGTTTCAGGATGTCAATGATGAGCTGTGAGGTGGTGCGGAATGAGTGGGTTTGGTTGGGTGGTGTTTCAGGATGTCAATGATGAGCTGTGAGGTGGTGCGGAATGAGTGGGCTTGGTTGGGTGGTGTTTCAGGAAGTCAATGATGAGCTGTGAGGTGGTGCGGAATGAGTGGGTTTGGTTGAGTGATATTTCAGGCTGTCAGTGATGAGGAGGTGGTGCGAAATGAGTGGGTTTGGTTGAGTGGTGTTTCAGGATGTCAATGATGAGCTATGAGGTGGTGCGGAATGAGTGGGTTTGGTTGAGTGATATTTCAGGATGTCAATGATGAGCTGTGAGGTGGTGCGGAATGAGTGGGTTTGGTTGAGTGGTGTTTCAGGATGTCAATGATGAGCTGTGAGGTGGTGCGGAATGAGTGGGTTTGGTTGAGTGATATTTCAGGCTGTCAGTGATGAGGAGGTGGTGCGGAATGAGTGGGTTTGGTTGAGTGATATTTCAGGCTGTCAGTGATGAGCTGTGAGGTGGTGCGGAATGAGTGGGTTTGGTTGGGTGGTGTTTCAGGATGTCAGTGAGGAGCTGTGAGGTGGTGCGGAATGAGTGGGTTTGGTTGAGTGGTGTTTCAGGCTGTCAATGATGAGCTGTGAGGTGGTGCGGAATGAGTGGGCTTGGTTGAGTGGTATTTCAGGATGTCAATGATGAGCTGTGAGGTGGTGCGGAATGAGTGGGTTTGGTTGAGTGGTATTTCAGGATGTCAATGATGAGCTGTGAGGTGGTGCGGAATGAGTGGGTTTGGTTGAGTGATATTTCAGGCTGTCAGTGATGAGCTGTGAGGTGGTGCGGAATGAGTGGGTTTGGTTGAGTGGTGTTTCAGGATGTCAATGATGAGCTGTGAGGTGATGCGGAATGAGTGGGTTTGGTTGAGTGGTGTTTCAGGATGTCAATGATGAGCTGTGAGGTGGTGCGGAATGAGTGGGTTTGGTTGAGTGGTATTTCAGGCTGTCAGTGATGAGCTGTGAGGTGGTGCGGAATGAGTGGGTTTGGTTGAGTGGTGTTTCAGGATGTCAATGATCAGCTGTGAGGTGGTGCGGAATGAGTGGGTTTGGTTGAGTGGTGTTTCAGGATGTCAATGATGAGCTGTGAGGTGGTGCGGAATGAGTGGGTTTGGTTGGGTTGTGTTTCAGGATGTCAATGATGAGCTGTGAGGTGGTGCGGAATGAGTGGGCTTGGTTGAGTGGTATTTCAGGATGTCAATGATGAGCTGTGAGGTGGTGCGGAATGAGTGGGTTTGGTTGGGTGGTGTTTCAGGATGTCAATGATGAGCTGTGAGGTGGTGCGGAATGAGTGGGTTTGGTTGAGTGGTATTTCAGGATGTCAATGATGAGCTGTGAGGTGGTGCGGAATGAGTGGGTTTGGTTGAGTGATATTTCAGACTGTCAGTGATGAGGAGATGGTGCGGAATGAGTGGGTTTGGTTGAGTGGTTTTTCAGGATGTCAATGATGAGCTATGAGGTGGTGCGGAATGAGTGGGTTTGGCTGAGTGATATTTCAGGCTGTCAGTGATGAGGAGGTGGTGCGGAATGAGTGGGCTTGGTTGGGTGGTGTTTCAGGATGTCAATGATGAGCTGTGAGGTGGTGCGGAATGAGTGGGTTTGATTGAGTGATATTTCAGGATGTCAGTGATGAGGAGGTGGTGCGGAATGAGTGGGTTTGGTTGAGTGGTGTTTCAGGATGTCAATGATGAGCTGTGAGGTGGTGCGGAATGAGTGGGTTTGGTTGAGTGGTGTTTCAGGATGTCAATGATGAGCTGTGAGGTGGTGCGGAATGAGTGGGTTTGGTTGAGTGGTATTTCAGGATGTCAATGATGAGCTGTGAGGTGGTGCGGAATGAGTGGGTTTGGTTGAGTTGTATTTCAGGCTGTCAGTGATGAGGAGGTGGTGCGGAATGAGTGGGTTTGGTTGAGTGGTATTTCAGGATGTCAATGATGAGCTGTGAGGTGGTGCGGAATGAGTGGGCTTGGTTGGGTGGTGTTTCAGGATGTCAATGATGAGCTGTGAGGTGGTGCGGAATGAGTGGGTTTGATTGACTGATATTTCAGGATGTCAGTGATGAGGAGGTGGTGCGGAATGAGTGGGTTTGGTTGAGTGGTGTTTCAGGATGTCAATGATGAGCTGTGAGGTGGTGCGGAATGAGTGGGTTTGGTTGAGTGGTGTTTCAGGCTGTCAGTGATGAGGAGGTGGTGCGGAATGAGTGGGTTTGGTTGAGTGGTATATCAGGATGTCAATGATGAGCTGTGAGATGGTGCGGAATGAGTGGGTTTGGTTGAGTGGTTTTTCAGGATGTCAATGATGAGCTATGAGGTGGTGCGGAATGAGTGGGTTTGGCTGAGTGATATTTCAGGCTGTCAGTGATGAGGAGGTGGTGCGGAATGAGTGGGTTTGGTTGAGTGGTGTTTCAGGATGTCAATGATGAGCTGTCAGGTGGTGCGGAATGAGTGGGTTTGGTTGAGTGATATTTCAGGCTGTCAGTGATGAGGAGGTGGTGCGGAATGAGTGGGTTTGGTTGAGTGGTGTTTCAGGATGTCAATGATGAGCTGTGAGGTGGTGCGGAATGAGTGGGTTTGGTTGAGTGGTATTTCAGGATGTCAATGATGAGCTGTGAGGTGGTGCGGAATGAGTGGGTTTGGTTGAGTGGTATTTCAAGATGTCAATGATGAGCTGTGAGGTGGTGCGGAATGAGTGGGCTTGGTTGGGTGGTGTTTCAGGATGTCAATGATGAGCTGTGAGGTGATGCGGAATGAGTGGGCTTGGTTGAGTGGTATTTCAAGATGTCTATGATGAGCTGTGAGATGGTGCGGAATGAGTGGGCTTGGTTGAGTGGTATCTCAGGATGTCAATGATGAGCTGTGAGGTGGTGCGGAATGAGTGGGTTTGGTTGAGTGGTATTTCAGGCTGTCAATGATGAGCTGTGAGGTGGTGCGGAATGAGTGGGTTTGGTTGAGTGATATTTCAGGCTGTCAGTGATGAGCTGTGAGGTGGTGCGGAATGAGTGGGTTTGGTTGAGTGGTATTTCAGGATGTCAATGATGAGCTGTGAGGTGATGCGGAATGAGTGGGTTTGGTTGAGTGGTGTTTCAGGCTGTCAGTGATGAGGAGGTGGTGCGGAATGAGTGGGTTTGGTTGACTGATATTTCAGGCTGTCAGTGATGAGGAGGTGGTGCGGAATGAGTGGGTTTGGTTGAGTGGTATTTCAGGATGTCAATGGCGCCGATGCAGTTTAGCTCAATGGATAATGCGGTGTGCGGTCAATACTTTTTATCTTCTACATCTTTCAAGAACGGTTTATTCTGCCCATGTTTCTTTTGCGCTCGAGTGCTCCGGAATTGCATGAATTGGATGATAATCTGTGAATTTCGAATGGTGAAATCACATCGGATTTGACATTTTCGTCCCATTTATGATTCTGGCTGCATTTCCATGATGGTTTAAGCAAAAATCCTCTTTTTCCATTCGAATTTTCGGTTATCAATGATTCGTTGCTGGAATAAGTATAGCTTCATCCTTTGACAGCTCCTAAACAATAATCTATTACTCGCATCGAAGAAGATAATTCTCCACCCTGTCGTTGGCGCCTTCCTTCTCACAATCGCATCTATGAGCCAGCGATTACTTCTCAACATCGACTCATGCACTTTCTCTTGTGAGTTTTGAGTGCCATGGGCTCCCGCTGACTCATTCTTCATACTGAGGGGCCATCGGATTGCATCATCAGCCTGAAAACTGCCCAAGAGATGTGAATCATCGTGTGAGCGACCTTGGAAATGAAGTACACGTGAGGTTACCCGAGATGATAACGAGATCCATTTGGTTTTCATCTGAACGTTTCCGTGTGTAGCGAATGTGGGATACGAGAGTTGAACTAGACGCTGAAATAAGATCGGTAAAATGTGGAAAAGTTGAAATTTGAAGCATGAATTAAGAGAAGAAGGAATAATCAAATGAAGGACTTTGTGTGGGAATGATGTCGATGTGTCAGGGATCAGGTCGGAATGTTTGGCTTTGGACTTCCGACTGTGACCAAAACTACTCTCAAGATCAACTGAGATTGATTGCGTCATTAAAATACTGAGACTAAGGTTTATATAGCTACTTTCGTGAGAGAAGAAATATCAACTTTTCATCCCGCAGCTATGTTGTACAGTCCGAGCGCAAGGAGGGATGGACAGAAAGCTAAGGGAGGAAACGTTTCTTTTCCTCTCGAAAGAATGTAGCTCTTCATTTTGCGGTTTGCGGTGAATGCTATGCGGTATTATTTCATTGATGCCGTCCCAGAGATGGTAACAATCGTCGTTGTTGCCGACTACTGAATTAAACACCACTATCTATGTATGCAGCCAGAAACTTCCACAGACTTCTATATGTGCATGAATCATAGCACGCATTCACTACAATTCATGCCTAGCTTTTTCAAGCATCAATGATCCTTAGGCCTCAGTCACACTGAAGGCAAAGCAAACACGAGCGTCTCGAGCAAACATGTCCGGAAGCTATTAATCGCTCTGGTTTGCTTTGCTCGCAGTGTTGCAGTCTACAACTGCTGTAACTATGACTTTATATTTGCTGGAAAACGCTTTGCTCGGAAACGCTTGGAAAAGCTCGCAGTGTGGCTGAGGCCTTACAGCCTCGGCCGCTATGACTACAACCTCGGCTGTACGACTCATTGATGCTTTCAAAATCTAGGCATAATTGATATATTGTTCATTATAAATTAATGGCTGCGTCGCGAAATCTATGAATGAGCAAATCAAGGGACTGTATCGATATCTTGGTAGTCTCTGGCTAATAATGACTTGCTCATAGACTTCAATGATTTGTCCTCTACAGGATTTTGCATTGGAAAAGTTATCTGCGGAAAGGAAAGTTAACTTTCTGATCCCGCGGAACTGAAAAGTTGATTTTTCCTCCCGGCAGTTTGCATGGGAGAGATATCTTTTCACTTCCGAACAAAATGAAAAAAATGTTTGTTTCAACCGAAAAATATCCTTTATTTGTCTCCGTGCATGTATTGCAGATATCCTATCGCTTTGTTTGATCTGTAAAGCAGATTATTGCCCGCGCGAGAGATAATATTTACTCCATTGCACTGGAAGGAGCGTAATCTATGCCTATTATGAGTGCTCTTGTCCTGCTTTAGTAGATTAAATCTGTGAATAGATATTTTGACGATTGATCAAGGTAACTTTCTATTCAAATACTCTAGATAATCATAGACATGTCAATCACAGTCAGTCCTTGATCATAACACGTGACCAAATGACATTCTCTACGCAACGTGCATGAGATTCCTTCATCATAGTATCCAACTCGTTTGATTTAAATGGCCATCACCCTGGTGAAACTTTTAGTACCCACTGGTGTAGTACCCACTTTAAGTGCAAACTGGTGAAGATTTCATCTGAAGTTGAGAAACAGTGCGACTAAATCACGTCTCACCATACTTTAGCTAAAGGATATTTGAAATTTTTTTAGGATATTCACCCCAAATTCCAAAGTCTATGGACATTTAACTTGAACGACCACACCAAAACCTGAGATGCGGCTGAAAGAGGATACTTTGTACTATCTGAGTATACTGTTAGATGTCTGCTAACAGTGTACGTCTGCATGGGCTCTCTACTTATGTTTCCAAGTCACCAACTTCCTTGCTAAAACCGATGGGTGGTTACATTTACGCCATCGCCTCAAACATACAAATAGGAATCGGCACCCAATGACTTATAGGTTTACTTTCTCGTTCAGGCCCCATCTGGGTCGGCTCAAAAAAATGTCAGCCTGCATTGAAAATTTATAAATCAAAAGATTAAGTTTTTTGCCCAAAAAAAATTTGATCAATTTTTAAAAAGCTAAAATTTTACAAATTATTCTCTTATTTATATACTAGCGATTTGGTACCTCGATATAAGTAGTATGAAACTTACGTGATATCAAAGGGAATGAATCTTAATTAAGCGATAGTTAAGCTGATTATCAAAGAAATTTCATCAACCGCATTATAGTGCAAGTCTTCATGAAAACGTTGAAATCATATTATGCTTCTTAGCAGAAATTTCAAGTTTTTAATTCAATTTTCATAAGCATGTCTGTGTATATATTTTTATTCGTTATTATTTAGTGACATTAAAATTATTCGGGAGAGAAAACTGATATTTTTCGCATTATTGATTCATAAGCATTATTTAAAGATTCGCTAAATTTCTGTGTCACTTCTTGAATCTGAATAATATTGCGGACCCATTTACATTTCTGAATGTTAATTATGATCATTGTCTTTGATTATGACATTTTGCTGTTTCAGAGGCAGATAGGCCTGCACTAGTTTGTGATATGATCACGCTTAAGAAAATACTCTTATTTCTAAGAATGAGCATACTAAAGTAGACTAGTCACCCATCGAATTGCTAATTTAATAACCATATTACCTCTTCAAGGTTGTCATGACACGGAGGATTTGTAAAATACTATTATTGCTTCTGTATTGCCATCATGATCAGTCAAATCCCTGCAAATTTCTACAAAACTGAAAATGTTCATATCTCACATTTGGCATTGGGTCTCAACTCGAGTTCATTTAACAAAATCGAAGAAGGATGTACATTGTGGATTTAATTAATTCTGAGTTGATACTCTGCCTAATATACCTACTCTATGAGGGCCCATCTATGATGCATTTTTCGTAAACTTACTATCACATGATTGCATGATGCTTTGCTTTTATATAAAAACCGGATTATATCATACTACACACAGTCAGTGGAATTACCGGTTTCGTCTAAGTTGTTCCCGCTGTGAATGAAAACGTCAGACTGCTATCATAGCTACTGGAAATCCGGCGAGGCATCAGCCATACTTACCCCATATTGTGAAGAACGTAGGGCGGGAGAGGAGTTGGTAAACGAGGTAGGTAGTCCAGCAAGTCGTCTGTCTGGACACTGGTGCTGGATTGGGATGTCGCAGCGGAACCGCACTGACTGCATTTTGGAGTAGGGCGATGTCGTGGACTGGATTCGGGTGGGATGGCGCCACACGAGGACCGCCGGCGGACCTGTACCAGTATGGGGTCCTCCGCCGCTTGAAATGCCTGTACCGCCTCCTCGTGAGAGGACTGGGAGACATCGACGCCGTTCACCTGAAAATATAGTGAATTCTAATAAATTAAGATACTTTTTACAAGGTGAATACATAAAAATTGGAGTTTACATTGGATGCATCTAGAATCATGCAACACAGCGAGACATGCACAACTATCTTAGAGAACTACAAGATGTTAAACAAGTTAATACAGCTAGAAAATGCAACATCATGATTCAGCTGTCTGGTCAAATCAGGGTTAAACTTTTTTATGTGCGAAGTCTGCGTGATATTTAAATCAGGCTTGAGCTAGGATTTGAAATGTTCAGAATTACGACTGAACAGACAGCTGAGCCGTGATGGTGCACTTTTTAGTTGTATAAACTAATTTGACGTCTTGTAGTTATATAGGATTGTTGCACAAGTATCACTGTACTGCATGACTCTAATTACATCTTCAGCAAACTCCAAACCAAGATACGTCAATGAAGCAAAAGTGTGTCTTGCCACGTGTCAAAAGATATAGGTATATAATGCAATAGAGGAAATACTGAAAACATTGGAGTTACAGCATTTCGGATTTGGGAATTAATCATGAAAATTTTATGTGAAAAAAATCTCAATTATCGTGAGTAAAGGTGTGCAAAACAAGTTAGCAGTTACACAACGTCCTATCGTGCTATTTCTATACTTCAATTATTGCATTAATTGCAGGAGTTCGTTTCACTAACAAACTTTGTCTTAAAATTAGCCTACAATTTTATTAAACAGACGAATTTGGGATGGGGTAGGTTGACATACAGGGGGTCGAGATAAGGCGATTCGGTGGTGAATCGGAATGTAAACACATATATCAAGATATGGTCATTGCCATGTACTAGATCAGAGTGCTGATGTGATCTACACTGTATAAGTGTATGCATGGTGAAATCTCACTGGAATCTTGGGTCATAGAATGACTGAATGAACATAGTATTTGAGGGAAATAGAGTTTTAGAATGTACCATATCAGAAAAATGAATAGCTTTTCGTGAAATAATATGATAAATCGACTTTCAATATCAAGCATTTTGATCTAACAATTTCAGAAAATTAAAGGATTCCTCTTCATTATGTCTGCATTTTAGAAAGAGAAGGCACGTACCGAGTGCACCATGGCTCCATCGTGCATGCTCAGAGATAGCATTGTGTAGATCAGTGGGATCATTGGTGAATTCATCATAGAGAACATATGTGACCAATTTTCTTCGAAAAGTAGTTGACATCACTCTCATAAATTTGAATCAAGCTGCCTTCGATGGCTGATGACTCAATGATATTGTGATGACTCAATGAAATAATTGTAAAGGCGATATTGTTAAACATAAAAGCAAAATAATGATGAAATAAATGATAAATGAGATGTCAGTTTTGGTAAACTAAGGAAGCCAGATGAGGCTGGACAGGTAAACAGTGATATACGGTAGCTATGAACAATAAGTCGTACATCAAGTGTCATTTACGGAAGTATGGTCAGAGCCGACAAATGTAATCCAGTCTTAAGTTGTGCAATGAAATATGTGAATGCATTTTTATTGGTCTTCTAGCGTCCAAACTGTCAATCATACATGTAAATATTTGACAAAATTTGTGTTCAATAATTGTAGCAGGTTTTGAATCTGAAGAAGTAATAGTGATTGTAGTATTCTGATTCAATCAATGAAGAAGCTTTCATGATGCTATATAATGTATTTGTTTTATGTGCTTTGGAGTTTTGCAGCCCTCTTTTCGTGGGTATGTGTGAAAAGGAGTCAAATAAAATTGAAAGACTACGTCGTCGTTACCATCGCATTGTTTGCGGAAGTGACTGTGGCTCCGATAGTTTTACTCCTGTATCCCTACGGAGAGATCATTAGGCAATGAAGCTTTTCAGTTCCATGCAGCAACCCGACCACATTCTGAATTTCTTGGTTCCACCACGTATGATCAACTCCGGAAAATTCCTCATGCCCCGAGCTAAAACTGTCCGTCGACTCAACTCTTTTGTTCCTTACTGTACACGTCTATTTAATCGTTTTTGACTTTGACTTTAATCAATTTTTATATTGCGTCAATTTACAATACTTTAGTGTCTTTTTGTCCATTGCCGCGTCATTTTCTTTCTGCTGTTGTATAGCCCTGTACTGATGATTTTCATTCAATCAATTAACGTTTAATACTATTACTAAAGGAATGTGATGAAAAAAACATGCGATAATTAATTTTTCTATTCAACCAATGCATTAAAATTTACCCATTTGATATATTCTGTAAATAGAAACTTGATGGTCGGATTCGAAAGTGGAGCACGATCGCTTAATCATTTCTACTTTTCACAAAATATCTGGATAAATTATTAATAACACGACAAGATTTAGAATGAAAGAAGCAGACAGGAAAGAAAAGTGATTGGACGAGGAGGATAACAAAGGTAGAACAAGATTGCATCACGATTTTGCATGCCGGTCTCTTCTCATCTCAACATCTGCGCAGCAGGGATTATTCGCAGCAATGGGAACGTGACAAGCCCCTAATCCCCCATCATGCGCCATTTATACAAGTGTCTCATCCGCCGAGATGTTGATAAGCATCGGTGATAGAGACTCCAGCATCCCGGATAAGGCGTCGACTTCACATCTGAGTACACGAATCAGGCGGGACTGTGGAATCACGCCGAGTATTCAAATGCAAATGATAAACGGGAAATGAAGCTATGTTTACCTATGGAAGTGAGATAAGGACACCATCGACTCATCTGAAATACCTTCACTACTCCATCTCTTGTCGGACTAATTACAAACTACTTCTATCGTTTGCATTTTACTCTCGATTTAAGATACGATAAATACACTTGAAAAACGATTTTCAAATGAAAAGTCCAACATTTCAGACCTCTTGCTGTGTCACTATACCAGACACGAGGATGAGTCAGCATTCTCTGACTGAGTTCAAACCTACTTCAAATATTCGAGTAATCCAAAGCGCTTGTGAACGGCAAATATCGATAGTACATTATGACTGTTGGTACATGACTTACATTTGATCATTACTTTGTGTCAAATAGGCATGTGACTGCACACAAAAGTTTCATGCTCATGCCCAGGTTCGTGCATTCCGAGGAATTACGAGATAAACTTTTGTGAGGATTTCTCAACATCGTAAAGAATCATCGACAGCATGCGAATGGTCGCAAGCTCGATTTTAAAAGGGGTGAATGATGTTTAAGATGCAAATTCTCGGACGGCCTACAATATTGTCAACTTTTGAACGAATGATTTTGGTAATAGAAGCGACAGTAAATGCGACACGAAAAGTAGGGACTATAGAACGGATATTCACAACTGAAAAAAATCATTTTGTTGTCAGACTGTTATCATATTTGTCTTCACAACTGTAAACACGTTGTCATGACACGCAGTGCCTATGTAATGATGGCTTCCATTGGTTGTGAAGGTCTTGATCGCAGTTATTTACACGTATGTTGCTGTGAAAGCTTCAAGTTTTACCATCGGTGGCTTATCAGTCAGTGAACGTTTCAAGATTCTAATTTTTCAAAAACATAACATCATTTTGAAAAAAATTTACGAAACACCCTCTTGAGACAGGAATTTGCGATTGTTGCATACTTCAGTAATTTGACTATTCTTTAGATCTCGGGACATTGCCATAACTTATGGTGTCTGCGTGCATGTAGCACTGATGTTACTCTTCTTCATTTCCCCTGCTCTCATTTTCAATGTGAAAGTATAATGTGGTTTAGAATTTCCTGGAGAAAAAAGTTGCAATTTTTAAAAGTTGACTACTTTTTCCCGTGTTATCCAATTTCCATCCCCTCATTGTGTTGAAAATGTTGTATAACAGTCTTATGAGCACTTGACACCTACAATACTGAGATATCGAAGCTTGTGGCTCTCAGGACACTTATTTTAGTAACTCATTCTGTACTGATATCTATGCTAAGATTTAAACTGCAACTTCCAAAATAAGTTGTTGCTTCTCTTCTTCCGAGGTGAAAATTAAGTAATAGCGGCTTTCTGATATGCTTGTTCCGATCAGCAATTAAGATTGGGGAAATATAGCATCATACATAGCGCAGGTACTTCTCAGTGTGTTTTGCAAAGATTTGCTGTTGCTATAATTTCTAAATATCACAGGACATCGAATAAGCAACTTACAATACACAGCCTTACGGAAAGAATCTGCACTACTGCATGTACAACTATTTCATTCTTCTCTAGCGACACTGAAAAATATCAGCTAAATTGACTATCAACAAAATAAAAATGAATGAACTTTGTTTATATTCCGAGGCACATTAGACATGGACCTCTTCTTCCATGTGACCGAGTTGTTGCTTATCCCACTCTTTCTTTTTGTGCTGAGTGTTCAGTAAGAACACTCTACCACAAGGCCATAGCACCCGTCTTGCAGGTTCCTATTCCATTCCTACTGATAAAAAAACGTAAAATCGGATTCGACCTATCTGTATTGTTTATTTTTATTTTTAAGTTTTCAATAACGACGGAACACAGGAACATGAATCAACAAAAGTGAATACCATTAAATATGGGAAATGGAGTCTCAAAGGTTTGTTAAAATCTTTCATTGAAATGAAAAAATGAACCGACAAAACTGCACGAAACATTCATCTCCCAGTCAATGGCAGGGCGTCTCTTCGACAATCCTGTTCATTTCCTCTTCAACAAAATTCTCTAGTCCACTTTGATCTCGGAACAAATCAGGAGATAAGAGCCGAAGGCGACCTCCAAAATCAAAACGTTTCAAGTCGAGAGAAAACTGTTCGCAAATCCTTTATCTACCAATTACTTGATGAAGTAAAGAGTCTCCGTCTCCGGCAGTGGATGGAAGCACCACGCAACAGGAAACTGTCAGGATTGAGATCAAACCTTCAAGTCTGAGTTGTGAGAGTTGCATTGTCAAAATTCGTGAGCGGAGATACTGTAGGCCGCGACCTGATATCCCTCACACGCGATCTCTCAATATTCGATCGGCAAGTCAACAGCTAGTTGGAGCAGGTGGAAGATGACATTGAAGGGAGCAAAATTACAACGATTGAGAACAAGCAGAGATGATGGAATTTCATGGGCAGAAGAAGCATCCGCAAGAAATCATAGAAAATGATCGGTAAAATCATAATGCATGTAGTGTGGAGTCAACAAACAAATGTCAGCATACAGTGAAAATTTTCATATCAAAAGATTGAGATTTTTGCGGAGATTACGTTCCTGTGGTCTAAAATATGCTTGATTGCCTTTTCAGAAACTTTTGCAAATTATTCCCGTATTTATATACTAGCGATGTGAAGCTACTATTCAAGTAATGTGAAACTTACTAGATATCAAAAGGAATGAACATATACTGACAGGCATCTTGATTGAGCGGAAATTGAGCTGACTATCAAGGAAATCTCATGAACCACATTATAATGCAAGTCTTCCAGGGAAAGTTGAGATCTTATTGTTCTTATTGGCCAAAATTTCAAGTTTTTAATTCAATTTTCAGCGGCATGATTCTATGATTCACTTAATCCACGCTTTATCTCTTGAATCTGAATAGCAGTGTGTGGAGCCATTTAAATCTTCTAAAGTTAATTCTGATCATTGTCTTTGATTACAATATTTCGCTCTTTCAGTGGCGAGTAGTTTGTGATATGAACAGGCGTAAGAAGATACTTTTATCAACAAGGCTGAGCATTGCAGTACTAGCAACCCATCGAATTGCTAACTTAACAAACATATTACCTCTCCTAGGTTGTCATGATATGTATTAGCTCGAGCCTTCGACGGTCGTCTTATTCATGAGAATGATAGTTGAAACGCTACAAGGACATTAGACACTCAATGAACAAAATCTATGAAACCCTGCGAAGAGATGATCACATGATAGGGTTGTAACACTGGAAATGAAACAGCCGTCTGCACATGCAAAATGAAAAGAACAAAAGATAAATTATGAACACACCATTACATCTGCATGCAGATGTCTACATACATGTTTATAGATATATGCAAAAAAGGAGAGAAAAAAAGTGAATAGATAAAAACATCAATGAATAAATGAAAGTATTGCAAAACCAAAAATAATAAATTAATAGATAGCAAGGGAATAAATATATATTATAAATATCTTTGATGATTTGTAAATAAAAAGCGTCATTTTATTTCATCAAGACCAGACTTAGCTCGGGCATGAATTGTCTAATATTCGTGACATGATGAGCGCAGAGTAGGAACCAGGCTCGGGCTTGGAATTTTGAAGGCACAAGCGGGCCGAAGCCGCCGATTTTGTTTTATCATGCTTTGTGCGATCGATTTTTACTTGATCTATTTGCAATCATTTCCATCATGACGAATGCGATTACCCTTTAACATACATATAGGTGGTTAGGAAAGAACCACACACACACACATACACACACCGAACGTTTGAGATCTCAAGTGGTGCTGAGACAGTAAAAGGTTGGAAACTACTGGTCTAGAGAAGCAGGGACAGCCAGGAACTAAAAAACTGACCTTAATCCGCAGTCCAGCTGAGGAAATTATACCACATAAAACAAATCATCAGGTATTCTTTTTTTCAATGCTTGAAGTGTCTATATTTTTGAAACTTTAAAATGCTCAAAAATTGCGACTAAGGATTTGACAATTCTATTCAAAAATTGCCGTAGATTTTGGCAGGAGGTATTTTCCAACTAGAATAATGTAAGAGCTGAAACAAGTAGACGTTGTAAATTCAAAAAATGCTTCTGAGATAACGACGGAGAGTCGTCTCTCGTTTCTTAATCCACAGAGAAATACGATCACGAAGCATATAATATATAGCTCATCCTTTTCATTGTCTTAAGCACCAACTGTTTGATATTCTGTTTTCATGGCAATCGGCATTGCAGACTATTTTCGATAACGAGGGAATTAAAAATACAACGCTGGCAGGGAGAGTAGATCAAAAACTTGCGATCCTAGATTAGCGGGAGGAGGTAAGCACGAGGCGGGAGGGAAAAGGAAGCAACAACAGGAAATAGGATGAGGGGAGGAGTGTTCTAAATTTGAATGGCAAGAAAAATAGTCCGATATGATATTTTCATCGTCTTGCTATCAAAACTTGATGAATATTGACTTTAAGTCAGTAATACCGACAATGAGACGTCAGGAAAATATTAACGATGAAAACTCGAAGGCAATAAAATTGTGGCTGGCAGAGAGTCATCAACTAACAAATGGATGGCTAATTACATGTGAAAAGTGAGGAGTTCGATAAAGAATTGTAACTATGTGTGAGAAAATATCACGCTTCCTAAATATTGACTTAAAACTTGCAGAAGAACACAAGTGTTTGCATGAGAGAATTTTCCCATAGTCATTTTGAAGAAGATATAGCCATCTGCGTCTCAAAGCTCTGTTGCAGACAGGAGAGATGGTTAAAAGTAAGAGTAGTTTGGAGAAAATCGTTGTACCCATGGGACGGAATCACGAGGGTTAAGGTAAACAGAGAACTATCCAACAGAGGTGCCTTAAGGACAGTCGTTAGTTCAAATTCGAATCGCATTCTTCTGGTGATAACATGGGGATTTGATGATGAAACCAGGGGTTGGAATAGGACACCGACCGGTCCATAGAGTAGGGATATATAGGTAAAGTGTCGACTCACAAAAGTATCTTTATACAGTGAAAATTTTTATATGAAAAGATTCAGTTTCTTGCGGAGAATACGTTCCCGTGGTCCAAAAAATTACTGGAGCAGTTCTAAAAAAGTCAAAATTTTGCCAATTTATATACAACCGAGATTACTCCTCTATGTAAGTAGTATGCAACAACTTGGATATCAAAAGGAATGAATATTTGCTAATAAGCATCCTAAACTAGGCGCAAATTAAGCTGATTATCAAAGGAAATTCATGATCCGTTCTATAAATGAAGTCCTCATGAAAAAGTCGACATCTTATTGTGCTTTCTTGGTTGAAATTTCATATTTCTATTTTATGAGAGCAATAGCAAGTCATCGAGTTGCCAATTTAACAAATATTACCTCTCCATGGCTGTCATGACACAGACAATCTGTAAAATAAAATCATTTCATTCTACTTTGCTATCATAATCAGTAAATTCCATTGCAATTTCTTCAAAACTGCATAAATGTGTATATCTCACATTTGGAAACAATTCTGACTGAATCTCCCTTGAGTTCGTTTAATAAAATCGAAAGTGTATACACATTGGGGATTTAATAAATGCGGAGTTACCACTCTACCTAACATATTTACTCTATGGACCGGACTGACGGAGGCTGGGACTGGCCTTCATTGGTCGACTGACTTGTCGGTCTCAGTTATTCAGTTTCGAATTGTGCAGATAGAAATTGCTTCGGAATTTGCATCAGACTCTTTTGTAGTCTCCGTGGCACAGTGGTTAAGTGCTTGGCCTAGCAATCTTTTGGTCCAGAGGTCGAGCCCCGATAGTGTCATTGGAAGTCGGCAGGAAGGGCATCCGGACTAAAAGCACCACAACGCTCCAGAAAAGTCTGACTATGTCAGCACTGTCCATGCCCCAAGTATGGGGAGTAGCGACGTTACAGCTTCATGTTTAATGCTTTTTCGTTCATGCTTTCTTTTTAAGGAAAGTTGAGTTGAAAAATAGTATATACAGAGAAATATGATCAAGAGAACTCATTGTTCAAGTTGCTCTCGTCTGTAGTTAAGTCTAGAGACAGTTCAATCACTGAATAAAATGACACTTGTCTGAGTAATCGTCAAATAGTTGAGTACATTTAGCAATTGAGATGGCGTTTGATGTTGCTTGCGACAAATGTAAGAACAAATGATCTCCTCGTCGCCTAATTTCCATCGTGAACAGAAGAAGGATAGCTACCGACGATACTCATCCATTCCGAACTAATTGGCATGTACTATGCGCTATGAATGAAAATGATTAGATCTTTAGCAAAGTGCATTAAAGATAGCTGAATTCTAATAGTCCATTCCTATCTCTCGATAAAAGAATAACAGAGGATATTGAACTAAACCTGCCGTTGGGACGAAATAAATGGATGTCCATACTCCTGAACAACTTAAGATCCCTAGGGAGGACGTGCCGCCGAACTTGACAACATGGCAAATCAAGTCTAGACATCGTTCGCTAACGATTGCATCGTAAAACGAAATGTAAATCTCAACGATATAAAATTGAAAAATAATAACAACCGAATTTGCCTGCTAAACTGCATGTCATAGACAAAGGCAAACACTAATCAATTGGAAGATTAGTGGTTGTAATCAATTGATTAGTTATAACGAATCGCAACAGGAGGTATACGAAACCGAGTTTTCAGTAAGTAAGTCTTTTAACTTGAAGGACTTCACACTGCGAAGGAAAACTATCTTAAAATTGTTCCCTTGACACGAAAAATTCTTATAAGTTTCAACATAAGGTTGCTTCAGCATGAAGATTTTTGACAATAGACTTCTACTAGCGATAACGTCAGCCAGCAAATATATGAAGTGTCGGCAATTTAACATTCTTTTTCTCATGTTAAGTCTGTCGGGTCCTTACATCATAGATAGGTCTCCTCTTGATTATAGCACCTTCCACAGCGGTAGCGGAACGAAAAATAAAGTGGGGGACCGTATCCAAGTCAGCTTAATCCAATTTTCCAGTCGCTCTCCCTCCCCTTCTCTCCTTTCAAATATATTATAACAATAGGATAAATACCTAAACAATATTCAAAATCAATATTCTTGTCATTACATGAAGTATGATATTGGTTGGAAGAAATTGATTTTTGACTTAAAGAAGTAAGGCCATGTTTTATGCATTCGAGTTATTATTTATGTTAAGTTTGTGAGGCTGCTATTTACGTACAACATTCACATTAACTACTTAAATAAGTAGAATAACATTGATTCAGAATTAATTGATAAACTCAATACTAAGAATAAATAAACCGATTATTTGGAATGATAATTCAAACACATTAAAGGTTTATAGAATTTTCAATGAACCATTATTATTGTTAGTATTTTCATGTAAGGGTTGTGTAAAGCAATAGTAATGGTAATGTTATATTATTAATAGCTGTGGTGAATCCCTTTGATTTATGAAACTATTCATACGGTAAAGGTATTATGAAAAAAATTATATCGATTTCAAAAATACGAATGTTTATTTCCATCAACGTTTACAAAAGTACGGAACTCTGGTAGCTTCGCTTTTGCCAGTTTTCTGTTGAGCTATTATCTGTAATGTCATGCCAATGTTTCAAAAGAAGGCAAATATTCAACCTCTTTTGAGTCATGCTTGATCTCGTGAATGTTATAATATGCCTCAACAAAGAGAAGGAACTTTCTTCACCTCAACCTCTATTATACATCATGGACAGTTTAATTTTTCTCGGCATTGAATAACTGGAGGGCTAGTTAAGGATTATCCGCCATCATTTTAAAAGTGGGAGGGGGCTTAAGCCCCTAAAGTCCCCACCTTCCACCACCGCTGACCTTCCATCGTCATTATTTTTATTATTAGCAAATGATGTTAAACAAAACAGAAATAACGCTAATATTTGTTATCTAATCATGTCATGCCCTTCCATGAAAACGCATTCCGTTTTTAATAGATACAATAATAACTTAAATTAGTAATTAATAAATTTAAGTCAACATTTAGTAAATTAATATGAATCTAAATATATTCTGCTCCGTTAATAAAATCAGCCGTGCCCTGCAATCGATCGGAAGGGGAGGGCATCTCTATCTAATTATAATAGGTTCGTTTAATAAAATCAGTCGGTTTATAAAATCACTTCATTTTGTCGCAAGATGATTTTAACAAGCAGAGTCCACAACATTACCACACTGTCGCAGTAAAATACATACACGTGTGCGTGTGCACCCAAGTAAAAAAATATATAATATCCTATAATTATATTCTACATGATGTATTGAATCATCCAATATTTCAATAACTTTCATTGAGCAAGAATAGGCATTCCAAGATTCCCGGGAACATAGAAAAACACAGTATTGTTTAATAACATATGGTATTCGCAGAAGCAACATCTCACAGATACCATCTTTGGTCAAACAGCGTCTGATCAAATTTCTTCCAGGGAATTTCCTCGTTCGAATTAATTAATTCACGAGCATTTCGACCAGGACTAAGCCGACTAACATCCAGAATTCAATCAGCCTGACCTCAGAAATGCATTGATCTTTTATCGGAATGCATCTAAACATGCAGTATGAAGAGCTTTGACTTCGTATGATCAGAAATTTCCCACCGAGTGAAGAATAATTGTAATGGAATTTTGATTTAACTTCAATGAAGGATGTCGAATAAGGAATGCACAACAGTTGACAGCGAAGACGACTTCAGTTAATGAATTTAGAGAATTATGCAATATTTGTCAGAAATAATGAAAAGAGATTCTCAATGAATGAACGAAGCTTGTTGGCTTCCCGCATGTTGAAATCATACTATGAATTCATGCCTGATTCTACGAAGGGCAATCAGGCCATGTCACCTCCTCTTGTCCTGATAGCCGGCCAATTGCCTACAAGAGTTAACACGCTGCATTTTAAATTGTATGACTTGAATCATATGCTATTATTGAGAACGCGAAATATGTTGGCGTTGATACCTTGAGGAATCCGCCTCTCCATCTACTTCTGCACTCGCACTTCTGACTTCTGATAAGCTAGCTCTTTCGAACTTTTAGATCCTAGCATTCAAACAGTCATTGAGTTGACCGTCGACTTTTTCAGTTTTAAGAGTAGAACAACCCTACTAAAAAAATTGCTTCAATTTTTATGCAAATGCGTAAAATCGTATGCAAATATCTAAAGCAACAATTTTCATGGAAACTTGCCGTCTTCAGACCAAGTGAGTTTAATGCGCACTTTGAAGTGCATCGATATAACGCAATACCAGTATTACCGTCGGATTTTTTCAGAAATACCGAAAACCGGATTTGCAGAATAATATGCAGACTAAGCATGCAAAAGTACTGCAGCACATAAAAACCTACTTAGATAGTTCAAAAATGGTTCTAAAAAAAAGTTCCAGAAGATACTGAAAATACTTAATTTTCCATTTAACTAGCCTAACTTTGGAAAATTATTTCCAAAAACTTGGAAGATTGAAGGCTTCAGATAACATGAATAATGGTATGAGTGAGCAACAGTATTTCGTTTCCGTGGTCGTCAATTTCTTCTTCCTTCTATGAGTAAGTGATAGCGTTCCCCTCAACCATCCTTATCGCCAGTGTGGTCTCCGTGATAAAGAAAACAGAAACAGCATCTAATTGAGATGAAAAAATTGTCAGAGGCTCAGTTTTGAGTGACAGGTTTCGATGTTGTCGACGTTTGAGTTACGAAGTCAACTGAAGTCTTGGCTTATCACGAGGGGCGGAATCGTGTGTCCCCGAGGGTAGAATTAGCGTGAATTGAGACAACAGAACTGGAGGTTGGTGGCTTTCAGAACCATCATTGGTCCTATGAGACATTTATTTAACGTTATAGATTCAAGTTTTCAGAATTAGATGAGGAAGAAATAAATGAAAGAACTCTACATATTGAAATCATGCGTGGAGAAATTTAGCCCTTTAAAACCACTCTCATTCATACCGGAGTGGATTTGTGAGAGGTCCCTAAGATGAACTTTTAATGTAGTCCTAGAGATAGAGAGGGAAAGAAAAAAGAAAAAGGGAAGAAAGAGAAAGAAAGAGCCACATCTGCCTTAACAGTTGCATCTTTGCAGTTGCCTTCGTAACACGATTTTCTCTTTTATCTTGTCTAACATCCTCCAATCATCGTTTCAAATACATCTCGTGATGATTTTATAAAACAACGGCGACCGTGGTGGATTGTTCATTCCTCAATTTTCATAAATCATTTACCCATTGTCATTTTTCTCCTCAAATCAACAGTCCTTATTTGTAACATATTTCATTTATTTGACAACAAAGGTCTGTCGTAGTTCATTGCATATCTAAAGAGAATGAAAGCTACTAAGTCAATGCAAGACACCAACGCCCTGAATTCCCCGACCGCACTCGCCTGACCTAGGAATCGAACCGAAGTCCGCGGTGGAGACGAGCTCGCACCTTCTTCACTAGGGCACGCTGTCACTAGGACAATATGTTGTCGATATCACTTAGAGATGACATCTGCCTTCACTCGCATTCCTTTTGAACCGTCAGCGTGGCCTAGTGAAGAAGGTGCGAGCTCGTCTCCACCGCTGACTTCGGTTCGATTCCTAGGTCGCGCGAGTGTGGTCGGGGAATCAAGGGTGTTGGTGTCTTGTATTGACTTAATAGCTGTCATTCTCTTTAGATATTCGTTTATCCTAGTGTGTCCAGATGGAATCAATGAACTTCTTGAGTTTTTGAGAGTGTGAGTGAGTGAGTGAGTGAAGGAGCATGGGAGGGAGAAAGAAAAAGAGATAGAAAAAGAAAAGGAGATTTGGAGTTGGAGACTAGAAAAAATCTTTGATACAGCCAGATAGATGATGGGAGCTACACTTTGTTCGCGATTTGCTTACTGAGTTAAATACCATTGTTTGCTCAAATTTGCATGATGCTATTTCATTCATTATTCATAAATACGACTACTCTACATGTGCGCTTGTCATCATTAATAAAGAATAGGACAAAAAATCCAAATGTTTAACACGCAAAAGAATGAGTGAGGCAGAAGTTGAGGAATAGGAGATAATACCTCTTCGCATGCTGTGGCACAACTGAAAAGCTGTGCAAGGTCTACCTGAGCATTCGAGTATTTTGGAGAGACATACATGCAGATTAAAGAGTGGGTGAGAAATGTGTGAATTATGGGTCGATTGAGAATGAGATTATTTATTTTAAGTGAAATCAAGAAAACCTACATTTCCTATTTACAGTAGAAAGTTGATTATGTACAGTTCATTTATTTTATTTAATTTTTTTTATTATTATTTTTATTATTGTCAATCAATTTTATTATTTTTATTATTTTTTTAAAAGTTTTATGAGTATCTGTTGATAGCTTGTCATGTGAGTTGGGATGATTTCTCTCGTTAATAAACACAAAATCTTTTTTGCAGGAGGAAAAAGGTTGAATAGATTTGTAAGTGAATAAACGATTTTTGCCTCTTTGAAGACAGAACAAATTATCGGATGGAGACGAACAAAACTCTTGCTCATTCACATGTATGTCTTCCTTATCTCACAACTCGACAACATCAACATCGTACTTCGGGAGAGTGACAGCAGACAGACTTGACTGCGATAGAGACAGGCGTTGGACTTTTATCGTTGCTTAAACAATCTCTAGTCACTGATCTCTAACCTCATGTATAGCCTTCAAGTTGTTCCCGGTGATAATGTGTCTATCGCCGGATAATGTGGAGATAATGAATGATTCCGTGCACATGTAGGTCTCATCATTGTGAAGTGTCGGAGAGTGAATGAAATTCCGTCTCAATACCATAGCGGAAGCTCAAAACGATATCTATCCATGAAATTGCATGATGAAATGTTTCTAGTGATGAAATATCCAATTAAACTTTTAGGAAGCAAGCAGGAGATATTTTGTGGCTATGAAAAGTCAGACCCAGGAGACAGAAGCTCAAAATCAAACACCAAGAACGGTGTGTGCTTGTGCTCCATGATTTATTTCAGTGTTTGATGTTTAGAGCTGTGCGCGGTTAATTTTTTCCTTTAAACGGTTAAAATCGGTTAAATAAAAATTTTAACCGGTTAACCGGTTAACCGATATCGGTTAAACATCTTATTGACTGTCTTAAAGCTTTTTTACTGGTATGTTGTTGCAATATACAAGCAAAAGGCAATCGTCTCCACTATATATTGACAATCTTTAAGTCTTCTACTGGATGTCAGCGCAAGATACAAACAATAGGCAATTGTGTACCCCTAAGTATGAATTGACAGAAGTGACAAGTAGGCCTGTAAAATCATACACAATATATTCTCAAACTAAATTTTATGTGAGTATAGGGAACAATATCGGTTAACCGGTTAAGATAAATTAACCGGTTTTGACCGGTTAATAATATTTTAGCCGGTCGCGCACAGCTCTATTGATGTTTCAAAGACTGTGCCTGATGCTCCATTTTCCGTGGTCAATGCTTGATTTTCATCACATCACGCTTCCTTGCCCCAGTTTCATGCTCCATTGACGGTGTTTCATGCTTCGTTACCCTAGCTTCATTATCGTTGCCTGTATTTCATACCTCACTGATTGTGATTCATGCTTCATTGCCGTGTTTCATGCTTCATAGCCCATGCATCATGCTTCATTGCTCGTACGTCATGCTTCGTAGCCCTGTTTCATGCTTCATTTCCCGTGCATCATGCTTCATTGCTCGTACTTCATGATTCGTAGCTCTGTTTCATGCTTCATTGCCCGTGCATCATGCTTCATTGCTCGTACTTCAAGTTTCATAGCCCTGGTTCCTGCTTCACTGCTCGTACTTCATGCTTCATTGCTTGTGCTTCATGCTTTGTATCCCTGTTTCATGCTTCCTTGTCCGTACTTCATGTTTCACACTCCATGTTTCATTGCATGTGTTTATTACTTCATTGTTTGATTCATTCCTGATCTCGTTCAAACCGTATTCTCAAAGTAGGGCACGCCCTGTATTATTCTTCATCTTTTCTCAAACAGTTGAGGTGTAAACTTCTCGCTAGGCAAGAACTTTATTTTTCTACTTGACTTTGCCAACAACAAGTTTAAGTTTCAGTTGCGTCACACGAATTGAACAGAATGAGTCATCGTGCGAATGCAAAGACAAAAGACCGGTCGTCCTACAATAATGCATCCATGAAAAGCATCCGATGAGCTCACAAAACACTCACTGCGTTGGATAATGAGTCAATCTGCCTATATCGGATCTTCAAAGCGCGGAATTCCTCGAGGATAGCGAGTGAGCGAACGACAGGAGAGAATGTCAGTTAATAACTTTTCTAACCTAACAAGTCAGAAATTGAAGAGAATTCCACGATCCGAGAAACAGGTGGAGAGTGGAGATCTAGAACGGAGGATGAAGTGAGAGAAATGTACATGCAGAATAAGAAGGAAAGTAATGAATTCTTTACAGGAAGGAAAATTCGTGTTTCCAAACCACACTCAATATTACTTATTCATTTTTGACATAATTTATCACCTCAATGCCGGCCAGGCATTATCAATGATTGATAGCAACAAAGCAGCAATCTTCAATCAATTAATTTATACTGGAATTTTCGATTCTTGGTAACATTCATAGAGAAAGTATTTTAGGTAGAATGGTAACTCCGCATTTATTAAATCCCCAATGTGTATACACTTTCGAATTTATTAAATGAACTCGAGGTGAATATAGTTGGATATTGTTTCCAAATGTGAGATATGCACATTTTTGCAGTTTTGAAGAAATTGCCACGGAATTGGCTGATCATGACTGCAATGCAGAAGAAATTATGGTATTTTACGGATCCTCCGTGTCATGACAGCCTTGTTTGTTAGATAAGCAACTCGATGACCTGCTATTCCTTCATGCTCAACCTCAAGAGAATCTTCTTAATTAAACAACCTGCCACTGGTAAAGCAAAATAACAGAATCAAAGACAATGATTTCAATTAACTTTGAAAGATGTAAATGGGTCCACATCACTATTCAGATTCAAGAAATGAAACGTAAATCTTGTGAATCATAAATCATGCCGGTGAAAATTGAATTAAAACCTTGAAATTTCAGCCAAGAAAGCGCGAATAATATCGCGACTTTTTCATGAAGACTTCCATAATAATACGCATCATGAAATTCGCTAGATAATCAGCTAAAATTTCCGCTTATTCAAGTGCTTGTCAGCAAATATTCATTCCTTTTGATATCCAACTTGTTTCATACTACTTATATAGGAGCGTCATCTCGGTAGCATATAAATTTGCAAAATTTTGACTTCGTAAAAACTGCTCAAAAAATTTTTTGGACCACGGGAACGCAATGTCCGCAAAAAAACTGAATCTTTTTTCATACAAAAATTTTCACTGTATGCAGATACTTTTTTGAGTTGACACTGTACCTACTCTACCTTTCACAGAATGATGTACCCCTATGCCGAATTCTAGTGAGTTTCTCTTCTTGTTAGACAGGATCAAAGAAAAACACATGTAAATCCAATGAGAAGCAGATTGCAGTTTTTGGCTAAAATGAAATTTTGCATGTTTTCTCTGATTAAACGAAAAGTACAAAGCCCAGAGTCACAATTTTTGGCATGCAATGTCTTCAGGGAATTTCCTTTCATTTTCATGCACCCCTGTCTTTAAAGCTAAGCACATTTAGATTTGGCGAGCCTCTTAATGTCGGTAAACACAAACATTTTGAGCAACTTTATTCACATTCAACCACATTCTCACATACATTGCCGATTAGATGCATGACAAAAGCACATGCACATCATAAGAGATTCCCTGAAGACATTCTATGCCAAAAATTATGACTCTGAGCTTAATGCTTTTCGTTTAATCAGAGAAAACATACAAAATTTCATTTTAGCCAAAAGCTGCAAATTTGCGTCCCATTGGATTTACATGTGTTTTTCTTTGATCCTGTCTGACAAGAAGAGGAACTTACTAGAACTCGGCAGACGCGCAGATTCGTAGTAGGCATAGGGTGTACATCATTCTGTGAAAGTCTCACTTTCGGCCTCGTTCCCTGCAGAAACTCGTTCTGGCTGCCGGACTATAACTGTGTTATTGTAATTGTGAGAAAATGAAGTTTATTTTAACTAGAATTAGATCATTGAAACTGTTGGAATTATCCCTTACAATGAATTATTTCGGCCTTTGAATACAATGTCGACTATTGAACTTCTTATTTCTCGGAAACTTGACAAAAGGGCCCAGCGCCACAATTTATCGGATAAGAAATTCCTATTATTAGCTATATACAGGCATGATCAGAACTAAATCGAAGAGCGACTTTTCTTTGCATGATTAATCGCACGATTTTTTTTGAAAAATTGATTTACCACATCCAACCCTGATTACAGCTCAATAACAAAGGTAAGACCATGTTGAAGTTATATCACTGCTTTGAGGAACAACAGGAATCACAGGAAGACCTTCTAAAAAGATCTACTACAAACTTCAATGAGTCATATACTAGGATAATAGCTCTTGAAGAAGATGCACAATAGAAAAAGAGAATTACGTGTTAAGACAACAATTGACAAACAAAATGCATCAAGTGAAGGTACATCACTTGTGTTATACATGATGTCTGTAAAGTGGTGAGTCATCATATTCATCATGTTTTCATGTATCTGGCCGGAGAGTGAGCAGACTTTGAAGAAGATGAGAACACGTTGACGAAGACGTACTAAGGAAGAGCGGGAATCACAGCTGATGACACCGACGACAATTATCGACGACACAACTAACAAGAGGAGCTCATCAGACATGTAGAAATTCTGGCTCGTGATCTGGAACAATTGCGTCGTTGTCCCGAGACAAATTTCTCAAGACTCAGTCACCAAGACGACGACCTTAAAGGCGAACGTTTTGGCAGCTTGAGGTGAGAGTGTCTCCTCAGGTACGAAATTACCCTGATACGCGGCGAGAGTGTCCAGGGAAGTGAGAACTTCAGGTCTTTTATATCCTGACCAAAACATATTTAATTTCAAAATTGCACAAGCTTGAATTCACATAATAGTTGGAAGTCGAGAGGAATCTGGAGGCGTGGCAGAGGATAATCCAAGGCAAGTTGCTCTGAAAGTTGTACGGAAACTGCGGAGAAGAACTTATAAGAGGAAAATCTTGAGACATAGAAAGAATAACAAATTTTATCGATGGTGATAAGTTCTACGCAGAACGAACTACTCAAACGTTTTTCAAGGCTAACAAGGCGCCGGAAATCAGAGTTTGTAAAGGGTAAAAGTCAAGTTATTCAGTGGTACTCTAAGAGCAGACTAAGAGGGCGGAGTTGACGTTCATGCGACGAATATGCGTCCATATGGGCATGTCAACGATAACGCAATGTCCTTTTACTTCTGATTCCCTCTTCTTTCTCTATAATCATTCGATTGAAGTTCCAGTAACATTTTAATCGGTACTTCTATTCTTTCCCCCCCACACATTTTCCAATATTGCTAAATTCATCAAATTTCATTAAACTTAGTCACATTGGGCTTAGAATAGACTTGATCTGTCACTGAGTGACACTACAACACCACTGAGAAGTCTTACTTGAACCCTGGGATAAGGGATTGCTCCCTTGGATACTCAGTTAGAATACAAGGTACAGCTGTGATCATGAACTTCGTGTGATTGTTGTCTACAGACAAATGACGAGCAGTTGTCTAATTCCGAGGCTGTAAATGTTCTACAAAGTCAGGTAATAGGGGTTTTACACACTCAACACTATGCCACGTCAGTGAGAACAAGTAGGAGCAAGAGAAGATCGTTGACGATTCAACACTTCCGGGTGTCAACAACAGAAATGTGGGGGGCAAAGAATAGAAGTACCTTTTATTGTATTGAATGAGTGTGGATCATATGTTAGTTCAACTTGTTTTGAACTTGGAAATTTGTGTCGAACTTAAATACTTATGAACAAGGGAAACAATACAAGTCAGGATCTTGAAAACAGATATCATCCGCAGTCCATTACTGACAATAGACTGACGTTGATTAAAATTAGGACATTCACGCAAATCGACAGCCATGGTTATGGACATAGAGTGCTGTCAATTTTCTAATCAAGTTTTCTATACAAGTGGGATGTCAGTGGATTGAAAACGCTTAGCGATAATTGAAAATACCGGCGCAAGCATCAATTCATTCATCATCATTATGTTTCATGCCATGTTTGTGTCATTCGTCTGACCCACGCCTGACTTAGCACGTCCAATGCCCATTTCCAGCTCTGCCTATAGTTCGGCAGCCAGAACGAGGCCGAAAACGAATCTTTCACAGAATGATGTACACCTTTTGCCTACGATTCTGTGCGTCTGCCGAGTTCATTTAGTCGAAATGAAATTTTTTATGTCTTATCTGATTGAGTGAAAAGCACACAACTAGGAGCCATAATTTCTGACATGGAATGTCTCCAGGTCATTTTGTATGATGTGCATGAGTTATTAACCTGTTTCTGATCGGTAATGCATACGAGAATGTGGTTAAGTGAAGATTAAATTGCTCAAAATGCTTGCGTTTGCCAACATTAGGAAGCTTGGAAAATCTCAATGTGTTTGGCTTCAAAGACAGAGGGGATGAACATGATAGGAAATGACCTACATAGAGACATTCCGTGTGGTAAAGTTTGACTCTGGGCTTAGATCTTTTCTCTTAATTAGAGAAACATAGAAAATTACATTTTGACAAAATCGTCAGTCTGCGTACCATTGGATGTGTTTTTCTTTGATTCTGCCTGACCAGAATCAAAGGAACCAGCTAAAACTCGACAGACGTGCAGATTCGTAGAAGGGATAGGGAGTACATCATTCTGTGAAAGTCCTCATTTTCGACATCGTTTCCTGCAGAAACTCGCAGTGGCTGCCAGACTACTATGACCGACGCGGTTATCTGAAGCTACCTTCATGAGCAGTCATGAGCTTGGATAGAGGCTTTCATTTGGCAGCATCACAAGCCGAATGCAACAATATTTGACGGATAATTATCTCTGCCGCATGACTTGGATAGAATATAGAATTCCATCTAAAGAAAGAATCTGTTAGCTGCTTGCGCTGAGTGAAGGCACGAAATATTAGATTCTTGTGATGGATTATCATCCGTCTTGTTCTGCCGTGATTGTGCCCCATCCTGAGAAAGGGCATCAAGAACTTAAGCTAGACATTTGACCGCGATAAAACGAAAGATCAAATAGTCTCTTTAGTTCACGTTTCGTCTCACTATCGAGATTCACGTCTGATGTTCATGAGAAAGGAAGTCTGAAGTCAAGAAGTTGTCTGTCTTTTGTTATCCTTAGACGATCATCTTAATCTCATTGTTCTTCTTGTCCGTTCTCTGTCTCCTCCGGCTGGTCGTTTTCCATTTCCTCACCTTCATCCCTGCTGCTTTCATAATCATTGGAATTACTTCACATGAGTCTCATTCTCATGTATATAGACGTGTGAATGATTAATTGAACGATTGAAAACACAACTGATGCTCCGCGACCTCTGGCTCTATCTGGAATGCGGCCTTTTCGAAATGTCTCAGTCAGAGGGGAGTCAACGGTCCGCTAATAGGTTACTTCTGAGACCCACTCATACAGGACGCGTCCTCACGCGTCCAGAATTTTGCTCAAAAACTTAAGAAATCTATGGGGCTGCTCGCACCGGAGGATGCGCGGTCTCTGTTGTGCACGTCTCTGTGTGAACAGCCCATAGGTTTATTAAGGTTCTGAACGAATTTCTGGACGCGTGAGGACGCGCCGCGTCCGTTGTGATTGGAACTTAAAGATTAATTCACATCGGACGCGGCACAAGGCATTAGGGGCACTCGCGTGGACAGAATTCTTGTAGAAATAAATAAAATCTAGCGGAGCATCTCCTCAAGACGTGAGTCCGTGACATTTTGTCGTGCCACGTCCAGTCCGGTGCGAATGGACCTCAAGAGTTCGTCACAGCTCACCTCCCTTGTCCACACTTTAACAACCTCAGGAAAAGCATATGCTGAAAATTCTATCCTTAAAGTACGGAATGCTGGGAAGAAAAACCGAGTTAAAAAGTTTTATATGATGGAGATACCGCGAACGTGGTTATTTTTGCACACTGAACTGTGGGACAACAATTGACAGATGCACTTTGGAAGCAGACGTCTTCGACTTCGAGATTAAAGGCCTAACTGCTTCCTCAATTCGAGGACACAACCTTATTAAACCGATTAAAGGAAGAAATGAGGTAATTCAGGTCAACTAGAACATTTAGTTCCTGATTGTTACACACCTGCGAGCACAACATTTATCTTTAGAATTTCATAGTGGTAAATGAGGTGAAGAATGAACAAGTTTCTATAATTTTAGCCCACCAGGTCAGCTGACAGATTGAGGTACGTCGCATTATCACCGGTTGAAAATCACATCTCTGTCATGGCTCCGAAGAAGGGCATTGGGATAGATATCAGAAGACCGTCTTTCCCATACTTACTAATGCAGATCGCTATTTACACATATCGTTTTGTTTACGAAAACTGCAGACAGAAGCATCAACAACCTGCCATCTAGTTCGATACACGGCCAAACTCCCGTAGAGAAAACTATTCGTTTGACCCTCTGTCGGTGTTCAACATCTGAGGACGATCTAACAGATCACACTGGAGAAGCTCTGGCTGCAGGAAGAGAGAGACGCCGAATGAAAAAGAAATGACTCGATGGTGGGACAAGGATGAAGCAAAAAGTAAATCAGATAAACAGACTTTTTGTTGGATGAATAAAAACAGTCCAAAAAGCGGGTTGAGACGAATGGACTAACCGCGGGTATGTACCTCTACGTTCGAACATGCATGTACGATTATTCTCAGTTAGGCTCATTAAAGATGACAATATTTTTGTCATGGATTGGCATCAGAAGGTACAGGGTTCGGGGCAAGCTGAAGAGACTCATTGGGAGGATCTGGAGTCACATATCGCAAGCAAAACGGTGCAAATCCGGAAGTCCATATTGCGGAAGTGGAGGAATGATATCCGGAATAGTTCGTGAAACTTAAGCAGTCGGAATTATATCAAAAGCGGAAGTTTACAGTGCACATGCAGAGGCGAGACTATGAAATCTGGACGTGGGAACTATGGCATGAAAGTTGAAATTTTTGGTATGCATAAAAGTCGAATACCAAAGGTATCTAGCTCGTAAGATAGCAAAGGTGGCGAATAATCCGACATCTATGGTGGCATAGAAGTAGAATCAAATTGTCTGAAAAGAGCGATATGCTTGTATTGACTTGATGTTGTAGTATTCGGTCAGAAAGGGCTGGATGATTCGATAACGGAAATCCGTAGACGAAATGCTGCATATGTACGAGTACTTGTTGCTCTTGTGCTTCTATTTGAATTTTCTATCTAAGAATCACAAGATCATAGAACCAAAAATTGTCCGATATTTGATGTTCTTCTGCATAGTTACTTGAAATTTCTAAGCGTTTTCTCATTGTCAAACTCGGAAAATCAAATTATTCGATCAACACATTTTCCATTGCTGAAATAGAAGTTTTACTGCTATTAACTTTATGTAAGTAATTCTGAGCATTCGGAACGAG
The DNA here is from genome assembly GCA_907163375.1 of Prostheceraeus crozeri. Classification (NCBI taxonomy): domain Eukaryota; kingdom Metazoa; phylum Platyhelminthes; order Polycladida; family Euryleptidae; genus Prostheceraeus; species Prostheceraeus crozeri. Next base: position 386,664 of record CAJQUW010007876.1, read on the forward strand.
ACGGAAGATCGCTGATTTCGGATAGGTAGAAATGCTAGGCATTTCGTGCGCTATTATAATAGAGAACATTGTCTTCACTTTGCATCGTAAATCTCACATCTAACTTTGTGATTTTCCCAACACAAATTGTTGCATTATTATAAATAACAATTAAAAAAAGTAACAACTACATGTATAGGAAGAAAAAAACATGTGATCATGAAGTGCATTTGGCAGGACTACCTGATCAGAGAAGCGCTTTGGTGCCTGGAATGGCAAAATGCTAAAGAAGGAAATGTTACAAAAATTACGGGTTAATGAATTAATGAGAGGAACTATTCGCGGCGTCGAATATCCTGCCTTATCTTTAATCACTCGCCTGACTTACTCGTAACTTGGCCAACACGATGATACAAGAGCCGGTAGTAAGAACACCCAGGCGGTCTCCACAGTATTGCACAGTCAAGGCTTTGACACAACACATGCCAGGGAACTGTCAACAATTGAGGGAAGCCTGTGTTTCCTGTAGTGCAGGTAACATCCCTCCGCCGATGGACAGGAGAAAATTAAGTTTGACACGCACACGGCTTCCAATGATGATGGTGATGACGACGCGGATTGTAACATTCTTTAGTTACATCAGGGGTGAGCGCCGACGTTTAGGAAGGGGGTTGTAAGAAAGAGTTTCAGGGGGAAATAATCAGAGACATTTCGAGGAGGAAAAAGCTTGTTTTTATGGATTTTAAGGACAGCTGCAGGGGTTGCGTAACACCAACAGGTAGCATCCATTTTTGTAGGCCTACCTAACAAATACAATAAACATGGATTTTTACATACGGATTGCAAAGTGTCAGTTTCATTAATAAATCTTTCTATTGGATTTTACAGCACAAAGCTATTTTGGCTTGCAGTGACATTAACGGCTTGCTCAATCCAGTCATTGAACTTGTATCAATCTATTACGTATCGGGCTTCTGAATAAGAAATATTGCAACGAAATTCACACATTTCTATGCATCGTGGATGATGAAATAAATCTTCATAATAAAGTACACAACTATATAATGAAAGCAATTATATTATTGGTAAATATTGCAAGCTTCATTTAGGTCATATCTTGAAGGAAATTACTTCTGTTCAAACTGACCGATCTTCCATCAAACAGCATGAAACTTTAATTTACTTAGCACCAGAGAAATCTCCATTAACAATCTGTTGATAAACAAATGAACTGTGCCAGACCTATTTAAGTTGAACCGGTCATTGTCAAATTTACCAGATACAGGAGGCAATTATTGCAAGTCTTATCATTCACAAATCAAACGCAGATCATGCATTGAAAACAAGGGATCTTTCAATGTTAGTAATATAGATTGATTGTTTAAATCCACAGCACAGTGTGTAATTTTCAGTAAGAATCGATGCCTTTCATAATTATCCTGTACTTTCACATGTCGATGCGATTACCTACACTTGTTCATGCACTTGTTGAAGACAAAAATGCATTGGAAAGGTCATGATAAACTTGATTGCGCAGGTGCGATTTAAGTTTTCTTCATCTAATCAAAACATTAGACCTGACGTGATTGATTTACTCAACTATGATTTGGCATGGTAGAAGCATGCTGCATATATCTGCCAGGCAGGCAAACGCATGGCGATGTGTGAGTGATGCAGTCGATAGTCTATCACTACATCAATGTAGCCAAACAAGCAACTGACATCTCAGTTTCTATGACTTCAAAAGTTGATAGAAGTAAGAGAATGTTTCAAGTTTTCTTAAGGCTTGTCTAAAATATCCTTCATAGCTGGTTCTCTATTAGCGTTCTTTATTATTTTTGACAAAATAATTAGATTAAAGGGAGCATGGACCTGTTTGCGTCTCAATGTATAAGGAGCTAGAAAACAAAAGACGGATGAAGAAAAGAAGAGTCGCATGTGGAGAAGTTGATGAAACAGTTCGAAGAATGACATGTGAAAGATGAAAGTGAGAGCCGCCAGAATAAACCATCATCAATGTCGTCGTGTTATATGCATGAGTGACCGCGGGAGCTACTCGTAGAGGCCAGAAGTTCATCTCACATTCCCCTTCCGATTGATATCTGAACGGCGGCCGCAAATGCCATCAGAAATGAAGGACAGAAACCAATTGAGCTTTACATTGTCTACGAACGGCGTTATTTATAGTTCCTATTGTTTCAACCTCAAGATATCCGTGTAATTTCATCTGAACCAAGTTCCATGAAATGTTGCGTCTCTTTGAACTATGGAAATGGTCAGGGGCGTCATTTCGAGTTGACAAAGGATTATCCACGTTGTGATATTGACGAAGCTACTCTCAGTGCTGAGCTGATTACAGCGCGAGAGGTGATCATCAGCCAAAATGAAGAATACAACGTTATAACTACAATTTTTGAAGTTTTGAATCAATTTCCAGTTTTTTAACAAGTTTTGAAGATTATAAAATTCATCATTGCTACAACCATTTCGAATGAGGGACACTTCTCAAACATGGAACATGTAAAGGATTTTTTAAAAAATTCCATGGGAGACGAACATTTTAGTGGTATACTTATCATGGTCTGCTTAAACGAGGAATGCAAAGTTATTGACATCGACAAAGTTGTCGACGAATTCACCACTAGAAAAAGCAGGCGATATTCCTTGTTTTAAATACTCCGTTTTAAAATTCACTTCGTTTGAACATATCTCATTGGTTACATATAGGGCTTCTTACTGAATTTCAAGTATTTTTTTTCATTCACAATTATTTCTTTTGGCAATTATTCTTCATACAATCATTCGCCCTCCCCCGTTGGGAATTATCTAAAATGACGTCACTGTAATAGGTCTGACATTTCAAATAAAACCTGATTCAGAAAAGGATTGTTTTTTGTGTTGAATTGCACCCACTTATAGATTTAGAAATTGAATTTAGAGTCACTGCGGTTATTATCTATCATTATGCAATATAATATTATCAATCCAAATAACGCCCCTCCTTAAGCTACGATTCTACGAGGGCTACCAAGCCCTCGCATGGTAGCCTGTGGTGTTCTGAAAGCATGCAAATAAGAAGCCGTGCCAGGACAGGCCTGATATAAGGCCGGTTTCCAACTCAAGTATCCCTAATTGAAGGTCATGGAGGAGAGAAATAAACAGACATTGAAGAATGTCGGGTGCAGGAACGTAGTTTAAGGCGGAGAGAGGCATCAATAGTTACGACAGGTGTGTATATCCAAGATTTCAAATCCCTGACAGTCTGCCAAGAATGATTGTCCAGGTCTACTCATAAACAGTGTCGGAACCTCTGTCAAATCCCTCACGTCGACACATCCGACAAGCGGTGACTTTGATGTGACACATGGTCGAAGAGAATTCAAGTTGCATGATGTAATTCATCAACAAGACACGAATTGGCAAGGCGAGAGGGAACGGTTAACATCGAAGGAATCATGTGAATATCACAGGCAATTCTACGAAGAGTTGGAGAGAGAACAGAAAAGACGAAGGAGGGTCCCCCAGAGAAATCGGGATGAAGTTCTGCAATTTTCCCAAATTAATCATAGATCAATGATTATAAAATGATAAATGTATTACAGACTAGACATTTTGAACGATGAAGCAGATGAGCAGTATTCTCAGATAAGTTTGACATATTGAGACGGAAGACAATTTTGTTGCAATCAGCAGAGCAGTAGACTGTTTATAGACTACCAAGGAGAGGAATATTTTAAGAGCATCAACACACCCCTAAGTAGAGAGACAGAATTGCAAAATTCCTTTAAAGATAAGTCAAATTTTCAAAACATATCATTCTGCATATGTGCAATCGCAAAATACGGCAGCTTTCGAAGGTAGCAGCGAATTAACAGAAAATGAAATTTGCTTTTAGCGATAAAGATGAGATAAAACGATGTCATTTCTTGCGAGGTCTTTCGATTCATTTTAACTATTTAATAATGACTTTATTTTTCTTCATCTGTATGGGTCCTGAAGTGTTGCCCGACATGAACCGGCAAAAGGCCTCGAACAAATGACATTTTTTTGTCTTATATTTATCAACGAAACGATAACAGCCAACAAATGTTTCAATGAAATTTGCGTCTAAAGATTTTATGGTAGGGAACTATGGCAGGCCTACAATGTAGAAGTTTTTAATACTCAGGTGTCGAAAGGTAGCATGAATCACAGGTACTCAAATTGTCGCTAAACGAAATTTGTAGGAAAAAATAGTTCGTCTAGAGTTTTAAGCAAGACACGTGATGTACGAAGAAGTTCTTTTAATAAACATTTTACTGATTCTATATTTCTTGGAAAAACAATAAAATGCTCGTAATTGCGCCCTTCTGGGCTTCAGCTAGTTGAAAAGTGATCACTGATTCCTATGAAGTACGCAAATTACAGATCACGGAAATGCTAGTAGACTTCATGAATCTCTCCCAGGTCAAAAGTGGTTAATGATGTAATGTAATTAACACGAACACATTCGACACTTCAAGTGTTTAACTTATCATCAAATCACTGCATAATTTTCTCCCGTAGAGACTCGCATAATAAGAAATAAGTGGAAAATGTCGAAAACGAAGAATTACAGTGGAGGATTAGAAAGCAGGAGAGAGAACTGAAGGACCTACACGATTAGACACTCTCTTGAAGTGGCATCGCATGCAGAATTTCGAACGAGAGTTCTCTTGTCTGCTGTATCTCTCGGGGGACGCATGAGGGCCATCAGCGAAACTCGCAGGCTCCCGCTCTAATCCTCATCACAACGCTGACAATGTGTTTGCCCAGAGATTAGTGCACGAATCTCAACAGCGAAAGCCCTTACCTCTCAGGATAGACAGAAACCCATCCGTAGCAACCTCAGCAGGTTACAAAACTATGACACACCCGAAGATTGACCTCAATTGATAAATCAAAACATGACGAAGATCGTGAAAAGTTGCAGCATTTTCTATCAAATACATGAACATCGATCAACTTAAAAATGCGTGAGCATTATAAGCTGCTGCAAGACAAAGATTAATTTCCATGGAAATCTAAGATCCAGAATTATCAAAACATTGAGTTGCATCCTTAGTTAATAAATCGGCATAGACCAGACAACCGAAGATACAACTCATTACTCAATATCCAATAATTCCATCTACATTATGTTTTCAAAAGCGGAAATTTTTAATAATTACTGGGGAGCCGGAATGTCAACATTGTGTTAGGGAAGTATTTAATAAATGCAGGACAAAATTCACTTGATGTAGCTGCCGTTGCAACGTTCCTTGACTGTCCGAATGACAAGTATCACTCTGGATTGTGGTTGAACGAATGCGCGATGAATGTGGATGCCCTACATGCAAGTGCACTCGACGAATGGAGAGAAAGAGCCCAACCATCAACGAAATGGCATTGCACTTGGTCCTGAAAGCCGATTGGGATTAAATCAATTATTTGTTTTTTTCTTTCCCTTTTTACTTCATCGCTTCCTCACTCATGGCTCACAGCCGCTATCAAGCGAAAGGTGGTAGGCCTTCACATTCGCCATTCTCACCACCAGTTTAGCACTAACAACTTCTAGTGGGGGCGGTTGTACACCGCGAGACGAACAGACTTGAACCCTGGACTTTCAACAACTCTGACCTGAAGCGCGGTCTTTTACCAACTGAGCTATGCTACCACCTAACGTCTAATTGTGGATTTCAAATATGATGCAGGAGATAATAGTAGTCTGTATTAACTATCTTTACCAAAATCCGCGAAAAAACTGATGCCCATTACACCAAGCAAAACAATGATATCATTTTAACGAAGCAGTGACAATTTGGTTGTGTTCGCTCTGCATCCTGGAGCAATGCGGTTTCAAACTTAGTCGGACAAAGCCTAAAACTTTTAAAATGCATCTATGTACATTCTGTTTTCTTGTTTAACGCTGTGCATAAGGTAATGAGAGTGGAATAGATAAAATTCGGTCGCATGGAAGAAAGACACTCGCTCAATGTGCTACCGCGAATTGAAGTTTATTTACATTTATCTATTATTTCTTTGGAGACGTCGAAAGGTCAATCGAATGATGTACATGAAATGCGTTTCAAAGAATGTATTGCACACGTGCACGAAACAGAATTCAAGACTTTTGTTGCTAACATCCTACGTGTTGGAATCATTTCCTGCGTTTCTTAGGCTTACGACAATTATCTGACATTTGTTTAAAAAAATATTAAATTGCGCACGCTTTCTCATTTCCAAGTATTTGAGAACTGTTCGTATCACTCATAAAACGCATCTGGATAAAATAAATTTATAATTCTCATTTTCTTCAAGTCGAATTGTCATTCGCGAAAGAATGCTTTCCATTGATAGACAGAGAGACAGGAACCGCAGAGAATCCGAGACAGAAGGTTGAACGGCGGTGGGGCAGCCAAGCTGTCAATTAGCGGTTACACGTTGACCGATTGTCCTCGTTCACCTGCACCTCTCCTAATGTGTTTGATTTGCCGCCCGCCTGATCGCATTAGTGCCCAGTGTTCGAATCCAAGTTGCTCGGGCTAAGACAATGTCTCGCTGGCCTGGTGACAGCTAAGGGCCGACGAGATTACCGCTTTGTCAAACAACATCATCCACTTGTGGCCGCCAATTATCTTCAATCGGTGACTCAGCGGCGATCGTATGGCATTTCGCCGACTCCTCTCACCTCTGTGATCACCGTCACCGCGCTGTTTGTTTTCCTTCCTCAGTTATGAAGAGGTCGTTGTACAGTCGGTATCAGAGAATTCGAACACGAGGTCATAGAGTCACCAACCATCCTTCCAGAAGCGACGGAAATGTTCTGGAAAACCGGTGTTACATCTCCTCCCTATTTAAAAATTCGTGATCCAAAATAATGGATGTGTCATTTATGGGTTCGATTGTTAAATGAGCGAAACCTACTACTGCCACACGTTTTGGTAGTAGCAAGACAAGTAAAACTAACAACTAACTTAAGAATGAGGAATAAGAAAAATAGTGGCATAGTAATGAAAAATAGGACACTGCATGTAGCAAATGTATGCTTGCAAATAATCATTTTTCAAAATAATTGAGCACTCCCCTTTTTAAAGCTGAAATGTAAATATATTGAGGTAAAATAACAGGAACCCTAGTAACCCTGACGATAACCCTAGGTAGAATAACTGGCATTATCCAAGTGTGTAAAATTATGAATTTCTACACTCGTGCCAACTGGCAAACACAATGCAAACTGGCATTGTGTCAAGGCGGTCCTGGGCCGCCCCGGGCCGTTGCAAGTTCTGCATGTAGTAGAGCCAAATGTGGCTTGAATCGAATAAAATCAATGAAAGTAATTTCATCAATTGCGAACGACCCCTTCGAAGCAATTCATTATCCAAGATCTATTAATCACTTACTTCACAAGCTAATTTCATACTTGTCTCAGTGAGATGAAACCAATTGTTGAGCTGCTTGCAGTCAGAGTCGTCTGGTATTGAAAAATGGCAACAGATTATGATGGATGATCGTTAGTGTAACAAAGAATAAGCGATAGAGGCAAGTATTTAAAGAGATCGAAGTTGTTATTCGTAACTTTATATGTCACAATCTGAAATGGATGTTTCCGAGTTTTAGACTAATTGCACCTCACAAACAACAGACATTAAATCGAGATAAACGCCTCATCTGCTACACAGCGCAATACAGGAAATCATTAAAGTGAGAAATGAGAAAATAAGGATGATGACTGTCTTGTAAAGAAGAGGAGGATATAGAGATATTCATCCGCATGTGTAGACTGCGTGGATAGGCTGGAGAGCAACGGTAATTGTTCACCGCGAGTTGATAGTGAATGGAAGCTAATCAAAACTCGTACACACTAAAATCAGTTAAATTGCACTAACAAGACCGTTAAGGACGTAATTGGAAATGTTTCTTTCCTTTTCGCCTGCATCGTGATGCCGTGGTTCACAGGTTGGTGACATGGAAAACCAACCATGAGGTGACGGGCTAAAACCTAGCCAAAATACAGAAGACATGGAAGCATTTGGAAGACATGCAACTCCAGCTCGCAATGCTCTTTTTCATTTATCAGAGGGCCAAGAACACAAATGCACAGATGTGAGGAAAAGTAAGGGGCACACGATTGCTAATTTATTCGCAATACCTTTCAGCCACAACAGGACGAATTCGATCAGAGGCATTGGCATTCGTTTTCAAGTTTCCCTCATATCTATTCGATATACTGAACAATCTAATCATTGTCTAATTCTGCCTCCTAGCCGCGATGTTCGACCTTGAGTTGAATCCAAATAATTAACTTGCGATTACAAAGCTTAGCTATCACTAGGCATCTGAGGATTCTTGTATGCTTTCCATCTTTTAAGGCTTCAAATTCATTATGAGCCTGTTGACGGCACCAAGTGCCCACAAAACTTTGAGCATTCATAAATGAAAGCATTTTGCAACATACAGAATATGGCGTGTGCATAAATTGGACTATACAGACGATATCATAAAGTGTAAAACATGTTTGCTAATCAGATGCATGCCTTTACAGCGTATATAAAAACCAACGTGTATAAAAGCCTTTACAATGTGCTTATTAGTGTACAAGTGCCTCTTCATTACTTTTTATCTGTCAAATTACTCAAATGAACTCATGATTTTTAAGATTCCGTCCCTTTCAAGTACTAAGTGAAATCGAAATGTTGTTATTATTCTTCGGTTATTGTCTTTTTGGAAGCAGTCGCTCACCTCACTCATCCTGCTTTTTCAGCAGACCACTATACACACTATCACCATCAATACTTGGATAACATTTTACAAGAAAATTCTCGCGATTGGGTGATTTCATCGTGTTGTAGACAAATTTTGATAACCTGGGAGGAGTGATGACCGATGAGTACCAATTGAGGCAGTCACAGACACAGTTCATAGAATAAGCAGATGAGAGACCCGCCTTCTTGAATACTTGTGGATGCACGGGTCGGAACGGAGTCAGACGAATTCATGAGATCAGCCGGCCGACAACGGCACAACTTAATACTCCCGCTGAGTTTATAAATGCCGTTTTATTTCACAAGCCTTAACTTATTATTATTTTGTTTTCATTTTGCCTTCTGATTGTGTGAATGAACTGCGATTAACCATCGTGTTATCTTTTGTGTGTTGAAATTCACTCTGCCATTTTTGATGTCTCACTTAAGTGAACGAATCAACCGTTTACAAGAAGCAATGTCTAATATCGCATTTATGATACTAGCTGTGTTTTTAATTGCTGGTTGCCAATGAATTAATTGACATAGGTAGCACTTGCGTTCAACAAACTTAATCAGAATAGGCTTTAGTATTTTTTAATGTTCAATCGATTCTTGTGCCTCCCTACTGTATATTAAGTCCGGCAGCCAGTTTCTGCATAGAACGAGGTCGAAAATGAGACTTTCATAGAAGGATGCACACCCTATGCCTACTACGAATCTGCGAGTCTGCCGAGTTCTAGTTAGTTCCCCTTCTTGTCTGACACGATCAAAGAAAAACACACGTTAATCCAACGGGACGCAGATTGCAGTTTTTGGCAAAAATGACATTTTCTGTGTTTCCGATTATTACGGTAAGAATACTAAGTCTAGAGCCATTATTTTTGACATGGAATGTCCTCAGCTCATTTCTTGTCATGTGAATGGGTTATCATCTCATTGTTTCTGATCGCAATGTGTGAAAAAATGTGGTTTAAATTGCTCAATGCTTGTGTTTGCCGACATTAGGAGGCTTACCAAATCTGAATATGTTTAGCTCCATAGACAGGGTCGCATGAACATGATAGGAAAGGGTCTGAAGATACTCCATATCAAAAATTGTGGCTCTAGTGTTAGCATTTTTACCATAGTAAGCGAAAACAGAAAATTCATTTCCACTAAAACGTCAATCTGCGTCCGGATGGATTAACATGTGTTTTCTTTGATCGTGTCGGACAAGAAGGGGAACTAACTAGAGCTTGGCAGACGTGCTGATTCGTAGTATGCATAGGGTGTACATCAATCTGTGAAAGTCTCATTTTCGGCCCCGTTCCCTGAAGAAACTCGTTCTGGCTGCTGGACTAGTTACTTTATATTCTCAACTTTCAAACAACTACGAAATACTTGAACGCGTTTTCGCGATTCGTGTTCTCTGGACCAAAGGATAGAAACCAGTTGAGATCTGTTCAGTAAAAAACATATTATCTTGCTGAATTTTTCAGAAACAAATGCTTCTATGACCAATCATGATAAAATATATTGCCTTGATCTTTGCGATGTGATGAATTAGCAACATCAGACATTGTCTCATGGTTAACTCGTCGATTTCTCCACGAACAATACAGAAAACAATGTTCAGTAAATCACTTTTCTCTTTGTCCCTGATTCACCATGGCACTCGCATGTATTCTTGTTGAAAATTGATATTTGCAGATGGGCGATTCTTAACCTCTGTCAAAAATACATGAAAATGAGCGTGTAACTCGCTACAAATCGAAGAAATTGACTGCAGTCAGGAGGCGGGTTTCCGGCGGATTTGAGGCAGTGGCACTGTTGAAGAAACTCTCTCCACAACCCTCAATTATAGAAACTTCGAAAGTTGATCATTTGTAGGGCCAATTGCAAAGTCTAAGATGCAATGAAAATGCTCCATTATGCACTAATTTCGCACTAGAAGTAGGACATTTATTGCAGCGAGAAGTTTGTCAGTGGAATTTAACACAAATTTTTCTATAAGTCTTATTGCTCGTTTATTTTGACAAATGTTAACGAATTTACAATCATCTGGAAGAAAACAAAAACCGTACCTTTTCTTGAGGATGTTTTTAGCATTTTTGCATAAAAGAAAACTTGTATTTAGTCTAATCAATCGTAGGAGTTACTATTGTTTACAATCCTGTACAAGAGAAATTGCAAGTGTAAACGCACCATTACACATTTATGTTTCCAAAGAACGATTAACGAAGGAATGTGAAGACTTGACATGGCGTGAAATGATGGTATCTATGATTTGATTTTACATACGAAGTCTGAACCGCTTTGAAAGTTTCATGACAGAAACAGAGAGTACGGGTCATTGAGGCGCCACGAAATAAGGCCACTCATAACTAAAATTGAAGATACGATTGACATGAAGCAAATTATAAAGTGCATTTTGTTAAAGGAAACGAAATTGTTTATAGACTACCTTGTGTCGCCTTCTCTATGTCTCTGAAGGAAGTGGCGCCTGATTCGGGTCATTTATGTTGCAACAGACGTCAGGAATAAAGGTCTAACAACGCAGGAAGAGCAATTCGAGACTTTATAAGAGAAGGGTCGAGGCTATGATTTGTCAGTAAGGATATTTGAAGGAAAGATTAATGTTTTCCGCCTGCATTACACAAACTCATTGTCGAACAGCTTCATTTCCTCTAAATCAGTCAAATCGAAACAATATCTTCAACAAGGAGATGTCAGATTTCCTTATTTCGAAACATCTTCGCTGTTGACGAATGTATCACAGTTTAAATCGAATTGACAGCTGCAAACTGAATTGACAACATACTCATAGATCCATAGAACGAGTAGTTATCTAATGACTCATGAGAGCAGCATTGACGCATCACTGTGCCATCTAAAGAACAAGTTTCGAGTATGTGAGAAGCAAGCAAAATGACGTTGTACAAATTCATTTACTTCATACTCGCAAGTGCAGTGCCAATGAAGAAAAATAGCAAAGGTCAAGAAAACAATAATTCAACGAACAAGTTTGACTAATCTGATAATTATTTTGCTGATGAGGCATATAACACTGGTTGAGTTTTCTGAAGAATGGCTTGTAACCATGATACCCGTTTTTTCGAGAAATCCAGAGATCAGTAGCCTATCTATAAGTCCAAATTATATGTATTATTTTAATGTTACATTCATGTTCACCATTAACTGCGAAAAGAGCTCCATGGTAAGATAAAGGCAAAATTACATACAAAATTATGCATGCAGGCTCATCAACTTCCGAATGAACAATTTCACTGAATTGGAATCGGTCACTTCCTGAAATAGTGAATTTCAGGAATTCTGTGGGAGAAAACGTTGAGGTGAATGTTAGCTGGCATTCCGGGGTACCTGGGTTCAAAACTAGGGTGAAAGATTATCTGAATTCTTCCTCTCTTCTGTATTCTTTCTAAACACTCAACACAAAATAATAAAATCGAAATAAATCTAGAAAATTAGAGGTGCACCGGATTTGCTCCAAATCCGGCCTTTCTAGCATCTGTAATGGCATTACACCGACTATTGTTCTTAGCCATTTTAGTAAATTTCATTTACATTTTCTTATTTCTTACAACTAATTTTTGTTTTCCTTAATTTATTCGTTTTTCCATTTTGTACATGCATGTTCTTCGGGATTTTTTAAGAGTCTGCCCGCCAGAAAGGTAAAATGTGAAATCATGAAAATGATTTGCCCGCCAATCATGAGCGAGCTCTACTGTGTACCCACTATAATTAAGTTAGGGTTATGGTTGGGTTTGAGGTTAGAGCTGACCAACCTAACCACAACCATGACACTGACCCCAACCATAACTTTGACCCAAACCCCAAAACAAATTAATGTAATATCTTAAATGGTGGGCACTTTCTTTTTTGGTGGTCAGGATCCCTTAAGCTCGTAATACACACAGTAGGTTTCAGGGACAGCTAATATATATGTTCCTTACAAATCGCCACGCAAATTCGCTTAATCTTCAAATCCGGCCGCCGGATTTGGGTGTAAATCCGGCCAAATCCGGTGCACCCCTATAGAAAACATGACCACATGGAGGACAGGTGATTGCCTACTATGTTTCAGGGTTTAAGCAAGATTTTCTGTATTTGTTTCTTATCGTCAAATCAACGAGCTGAACTAACAGGGCAAGCATCAATAATTACGCGTACGTCTTTTAAGTAGAATAGCGGCTAGCATTCAAATTTATTATTTAGCTGATTTTCAAGTAAAATAAGCTTTCGAATGATTTGCGCGATCCGTACACACGCACATGTACAGTTTGAGCCAAATTCAATGAAATATTATGATTTTTTTGCTCGATAAACTAAAAAATTCAAACTATATATCAGGGCATAATGTGTGAATTGACGACATTATATTTTGATGATGGAAAGACAATTGTATTTGCAGTATGCATGCACAGATATCAGCGGCGTTTGTACAAGATGAAGATGAGGGTGAAAGTAGGACATTTTGATGGTCCTTATCCACTTTGCGTCTTCAATTGATCACGCAAAGCTGTCGAGATGGCGTGAGACGGCAGCCAAACTGCGATGTGCGCTTTCTATGATAATTTGCAGGCGAGCGGTGATGTTTGATCGCCAACATTGGTGCCCACTTCAACTCCGTCCACAGACCCTTCACCTGCCGCCACAGTCTAAGTACAAATCCTCTCTTCACCATCAGACGTCTCCACAGATATCTTCTGCAAACCTCAGATTCTTCAACAAGTCCAATTTTTCATTATTTTGTCAATTGGCTCCCTACTTGAAGAAAGAGTGTCTCGTCTTCGTTTTGTTGTACACCTTTCCGCTTTCCCATCTGACATATTCACCTCTTCTTATACATATTTCGCAGTGTTCGGCTTTGTCAAATGTGAGCGGGCCGGAGCAGGTCCTCATGTTTTCTTACAAAGGCGGGGCCGGGCCGAATGTGAAAGTTTTTCATATACTCGTATTTGCATTGTAGGGATGTGAGAGTCAACAGCAACTGCTTTGATTAAGAAAACAATGCGCTCCAAAGATCATGGGGTGTTGAAGTAAATACAACTGATTTCATTCGCATTTGCATGGAATGAATGACGCTTTGGATGTATGGTACAAAATATTCCATTCACAAAAAATCATAATATTTCATTAAATTTGGCTCAAACTGTGCATGTGCGTATGCACGGATCACTCAAATCATCAAATCAGCCGATCGCATTCATGATCCATGAAACCGCAAACAAGGCCATCTTGCTCAGTGTAGGCCTAAATAACAACTAAAAATTATACAGACTTGAGAGTGCCAGTTCACTTGAGTATAGAATATAGTGATGTACTGTGACTTTAGCAATTCAAACACTAACCTCTTTAGCGCTTCGAACTACAGGGACTCGTCAGTACCGCTCAGAGTGACCAGAAATAATTAACGACAACAGTTTTATTTAATTATCATTTTTTCAAGATTGTGGAGGTTTTTCTGTAACTATTGAGCAATGGAAGAAATAGTTTATCAAAAATTTAGGTGCAAGGAAGTTGAACATGACCACTGATTGGTTATCTATCACCAAAAATTAAGTTCTAAAGGCCATTCATAGCTTAAGGACAAAGTCTAACTAAAAAAATGCAATTCTATTAATAACTATAACGCTGCCTCCATGAACTGTCACGGACTATCGACTTTCTAGCCAAAATTTTAACAGAAACCTAGGTTTTATTGCTGAAAACGTTTCTGCTACTTAGATTCCAACTTAAGGCTTTCCCTTGGACAGTTTGTCAAAACTTGGTTTCATGATCTTTTTTGTGAAAATACCATTTTGACCTGGAGCCATTCAGAGGACTCTACAATGAAGGTTGCATAATTCATCCATCGCAGAAGTCTACCCATTTACATGCTGGTTCCAAAATTTATGCATCTTGCATTCTGCGTGAGTGCACTGTGATGCACATTAATTTTTTTGAAAAATGCATTATAGTCCGGGAGCTAGCGTGAAGTTGTGCAGGGAACGAGGTAGTACATAAAACTCTCACATAGCAAAGTACACCTCTAACCTACTGCAAAACTTCGCGTCTGCCGGATCAGATCATTTGCTTTTCAGAAATAGAGAGGATAACACAATCCTATGTATTTCCAATGGTAAAATTGTGACATTTAAGGTGTTGACTCCATTTTTTCGAATTTTTGCTCATAAAAGTTACACAAATTGGTATTTTGTTGAACTGATTATTATAGAAATCATCTACAGATCATGATCTTTCAAATGAGTTATCATTCAGTGACAGAGGATGAAGTAAAGTTTACAAACAGACACTTTTCGTTGGTGTAACTGCAAATTTTAACATAGAAATTTCAGGAAAATTGTTGATATACTTTAACGAAAAGTGTCTGTTTGTACACTTTACTTCATCCTCTGTCACTGAATGATAGCTCATTTGAAAGATCATGATCTGTAGATGATTTCTATAATAACCAGTTCAACAAAATACCAATTTGTATAACTTTTATGAGCAAAAATTCGAAAAAAATGGAATCAACACCTTAAATGTCACAATTTTACCATTGGAAATACATAGGATTGTGTTATCATCTCTATTTCTGAAAAGCAAATGATCTGATCCGGCAGACGCGAAGTTTTGCAGTAGGTTAGAGGTGTACTATGCTATGTGAAAGTTTTATGTACTACCTCGTTCCCTGCACAACTTCACGCTAGCTCCCGGACTATTACGAGTCCTCACGTTCAAGTGGTAATCATCGGGATTAGAAAATTTAACAATATGTAGAAACATTATCAGGCAAGATAAATCATCTTCTAATTTAGATCCACTACAATAATATGACAAATCGGTTATAAACTATTATGGCATCAGCGGGATCTGTTGACTTACGTAGTTGGCGCCTTATTTTGTCTTCGTTATTGTGGAACGAAGTCAAAATTCAGCCCGGTTCCCATACCAATTTATATACCGGTTTACATGGCACTGCTCTTGAAATCTTCTGAGACTGTGTAGTCTGTCATTATTCTTCCAAACAGCTAATAAAAAGTCTTTTGTTGACCGCGCCATTTAATAGTCTTCAATTTTTCCGGATGGCAACAGAAACTTTCGCCTCCGACAGCTGTCTTGTAGAGGTCGCCGTTGCCTCCATTATCTTCAAATCACAAACGCTTCACTGACGTATTCGTGATGATCAATCGCTAAGATAGGCCATTATGCCTGGAGTTTGTTGAATAGCATCGAGCACGCGATCTACGATGGCCATCTCAAGCATGTGATTTCATCTCACAATTTCACAATTTTTTAATTTTTTTTCTTGAATGATAACAAAAAGTTAAGTATGTCTGTATTTTCTGAACTCAATGATTGACTTCTTCATGTCAAACACCGTCATTCTCCTCACCATACTTCTTATGCTCTAGGAGTCATCTCTCGCATTCTGAAACGATTGCGTGTCATCATAAATTTGAGATCAACAGATCGGAAGGATTTCAAAAGCCTTGCGTGACTCGCCCTTTTTATTTCAATTCATCTGATAGGTAATTTAGTTAGAAGGCAGGGCTCGTGGCGCATCGTGTCCACCTCCATCATTATCAGCTAACGGCAGTGCTGTTTGCAATGATGTTCGTTTTGAGTGGGAGGTAGCTAACAGCAAAAGTATTTGACCTCCAGAAGCAAATAAAATCGTGACTATCAAGATGCTAACGCAATTGAACATTTAATTTCATATTTACAATGCTATTGAACATCAGTAATTAGATCATCGGACTATTACGCTGCGTGAGAACAGAAAATTACACTCAAGTTCGCCTTAATCGACATTTTTTAATGTGATTTGTCTGGCGGAATTATTTTATGATGCATTGAGGAACGCAAATCACATCACTGTCAGTTTAAAAATATGCAAAAATCAATCGTCTATAGCTTTATAGCAGTGGTGGACAACCATGTTGGGATATCGGGCCACCAATTTTAGAAGGCAGTAGTATAGGCTTAAAATTCTCTTATTCTGTGCTTTTAAGTGCACATATGGGCTATTGCACCGTACGTGCCGTGGTCGTATTACAAATTACAATACAAAATTCTACATCTAAATGTATACAGCAGCATTGTATGCAACTAGTTTGTTAAATATTAAGGAATCATCCTTCACTTTCTACAATTCATGTGAGTATTGAAGAGCGAATAGGCCTATAACAAATCATGGAAGCTTTTCTTTTGTGCAATTGAATGGCAATTTGACTTATTTGGTGATTTGACCGACATTACCTTATTTCATCGAAAAACAACGGTCTGTAAGTGCAGTGCAACTATCCGCTTGAAAGCCGCACAAGATAAAATTGATTTTGTTGCAATTATTGATCATGCTACATGTACATATACACTACACATATGTCACCTAAACGCCTTTCGAAAACCGTGCATGGACGTCACAAATGGTAGTCATGTGCTAATACCAATCGAGTATACGAAGCATATATTAGTGTAGCCTAGTAGTATACAAATGAAATTCAGCGAGAATATTTGAAAAAAATGTTGGTCTGTCAAATTCTTGCGGTTGGATTCCTCCATTCGTAGTCAAGTTCTAATTAATATAGCCTCTTTCTAGGTTTATTGCGTAGAGAAACATGCTCAGCACGGCATCAAATACTATGTAACCTAGCATAGCGCAGGTGATGACCCTTTTGTGCTTATACGAGAAAAATATTCATTACGAAAGGAGCATAGCTGGATAGGCCTAATTCGAATGTGAATTTTTGTCTTTTGTGCCATCATACTGCTCATTTAGATGTTGATTAATGGTTTTGTAAATTCTAAATAGGATCCCTCACCCTTAGATGTACCTCCCCAAGGTCGAAGTCGGAGTGAGTCATTTTCACATCATCGATTCAAATAATGTCCGCGGGCCACATTAGATATGAGAAGCGGTGGCGGGCCATACATTGCCCACCACTGCTTTATAGTGCAATGCTTTTGGCATCCATAGGTACGCGTGATGACGAATCTCGTGACAATACCATTTGAAATATTGGCCATGCTAGGAGTTATGATTAGCTCAGAGTGATAGTACATCCATGCTAAGCATTTTTCCTGGTCTGTGAGATATACACTGGGTGGGGTCCGTGCCCGTGCGCTTCTGAACTGCCTTCTGATGATGCTCTGATGTGTTCTTTTCCGAAGTTTCTATTCAACCTCATCTTCATCATTTTCAATTCAACTTTCTTTCGTCGTTCTGTTCTCATATTCGACCTCCTTCCTGCCTCTGATATCTTCTGCTTCTTATCATTCTCAGTCTCTTGTATCTCCTCCTTTCCTTCATGTTTTTCCACTTCTCTATTTGTTTTTTTATTCATCTCTGTGCGAGTAATTCCTTCTTTTCAAGCTCGCGTTTCACATCAGGCGCGGCATTAACCCCGCAACCTTGCCGGAGGAATCGTGCTCTGTGAAAGTGCGCGGCTTGTCATATTTGACGATAGCTGCTCGTCAGCGACCTCAAACAAGAGTTTCTAGTAACGTCGTCTGAAATCTCCTTGTCTTTCTGATCTCAGATTCCCTTCGAACGACGAATTACGGGACTTTTCATATTCTGTTTTTCAAACATTCTTCCACTTGTAATCGTCTTGGAAGGCTCTTCTAATCCCATGATTAATTTCGTTTCACCTTCCCTAATTCCTAAATTCAATACTTCCCTCCTCTCCCTTCACCCGACTCTAATCTCTTCAGAAATTTGCCCAAATTGTATTCTCCTTCTTGATCCAGCTTGCGAGTACGTGTTTCACTTGCAGTCTGTTCCTTGTGAGTCTTAACTTCTTTATCATTATTCCTTCCCGCTCAGTTCCACATCTTCTTCGAAGTTTTTCTTCAATTTCCTTTCGTACCGGTGCATAACATTGCAGCGTGTCACTCATTTTCATCACATTTACGATGAATCAAACATTCTCAGTTTCGAGCAAATTGAATATGGATAATCAATTCATCAGATTCGAGGAATCCATGCCACCGACACCTGAGGTTGACGTTGACGAATAGGACACAGTCCGGTCATTACTATCCACCTTTTATGTGTTTTGGTCCAGGCCAGTCTGATGAGTGATGAGTTTCGTCCTAAGTTATGTCCAATCAGATCGCCAAATATACTTGCAGTTGGGACCGTATTCTTATAGGTAAATGTTTACGGAAAATACTCGAACTGTTATTAACTTTCTCTATATTGATGCAGACGTTTCGGTGGCTGCTGCGCACCTTGATCACTGCCGATCTGTAATCAGCACTGCCATTCTGTAATCGGCAGTGATCAAGGTGCGCAGCAGCCACCGAAACGTCTGCATCAATAAAGAGAAAGTTAATAACAGTTGGAGTATTTTCCGTAAACATTTACCTACAAGAGTACATCCAATCAGTTTATCATTTCTTTAAGACGATGATAGTCCACTACATGGAGGTTGCTGGCAGAATACCAAATAGATCCAAGAAACTTGACATCCTCCTGCTCTGTAGAGTATATAATGCACAGAGCACCTATCATCTCAGCGGTTATCTTACGGTACAAACTACCTGTTGTCTTAGAAAGTCCACTATCCATCAACAGATGGACTAGGTGTCCCATTAAACACATCTTATGCTTCAATCGAATGGGTTGAGAAACATGAACAAAGAGTTGAAGCCGCTTACCATCAGAAGGGATGAAGTCTCACTTTATCTCATACATATACTATTTCGGTAGAAGCAGCTCGTTCAGTAAATGAGTGCGTGTCAAAACATAAATCCTCTCAAGAGGCACACAAGCTATTGTACTCACTTGCTATTACGTTAGCTCAAAGCATCACACAGCTTCCTACATATACAATGACAGCGCAACATTTCCGCAGACCACTTTTCAGACCCGGTCCGAGGCCCGTCTTACTTAAAGCTAGTAGCCATCTGAATACAGTTGTAGATTATCCTTGAATTCCATTATAAATTAGAAGGACGGTACTCTTATGGGTTCTCTCCCACGTTTTGAAATTTGTCTAAAATCTGCAAAAATGAATCAATCGTCGCCAAACTTCAGGTAGATGTACTTAAGCATATTTTCTATCCACATACAAGAGTTTATGCAGATAGGACAAGTACTTTTTGCATTAGAGACGATAACGTGAAGTGTAACGATGTCAACAGCCTGATCTGACTTCGTCGGTTCGACGCGGTATTGTTACTGGCGTGTACATTGTTCTCTCTCCTTCTTCGTCTCATCCAATGCTATTTGGAATCTTCCCACGACCACTACCTTTTTAAGTTAAAAATGTTGATGTAAGGGATGTGGCCTGGTCATCATCACTTCACGAATTGTCGGGAAATGACTTCATTGACCTCAAGTGCTTTCTGCTCAGACGATTAGGTCAGAAGAGATCAGATCAAGCTGCAGACATCGCTACACTTCAAGTTATCGGCCCTCATTCAAAAAGTGCTTGTTCGATCTGCACAAATTTTGCCATGTAACTAGAAAACATCCTCACATGCGTGTACTTCAAATTTTGTGACGATTGATTTATTTCTACGGATTTTCGACAAATTTGAAAACGAGGGGAGAGATAGCCCATCAATGCCAAGAGGACATCAAGGAAATCTTGATGTGAGTATATTGATCAAAGTAAAGATTGGTTCATCAATAGCTCTTCTCGCATCAATAGCATCCTTTCATTTCAATTAGTAAAACATTCGTCTGCAGTTAGCTGTGACATGAAAACATCATTTAACTCGCTCAAAGAATAGGCTATAAATTATTCATTTTGCCGAGAAGACACGTGCGCGTATTGCAGCCTCGCAAGCAGCGAAATGACGTCAAGTATAACAAGAGCATGTCATACATAAGTACCTAATATTGATGGAGATTCGACATCTCATCGACTGTGACCGTTTACAAATGCTAAATTTCAGAGTTATGATGTTCATTAGATGAGCTAAAGAATTGTCATATTATCAAAATTCTCAACCGTGGAATAATGAATGCATCGAAAAAACACATTTTCATAAACGTCTTTACAGAAATACTTATCGAATTTATGCACAGAATGTAGATTTACAAATGAATTGTGTGAATGATAAATAGCGTCACCCCATCTGATAGACATCATCATGTACTTAAGAAATTTGCTAATTCAAACTTTCTTCATACTATGACTGACTTAGCACAGGTATAGGGCACTGTATTAAATCGACCTAAAGTCGGACCTCTACTGGTCTGCCAGCTTCATAAGCGGCTAGCTGCCAGAATTCGGCTTGAAGGGAGGACCGACCTGAAAATCTAGCCGGGTTTCCATCTCTGAGAATTATGTAAAAAATGATCGGCATACTGTCAATGTTCATAAAATAATTATTCGGAAAAATTACAACTCGATAACATACATTTGAGCCTTTCATATTAGCAAATTTGATGACCTATGAAATGACTTATATAAGTCACTTCAATTATCATATGAATACAAGGCCGTAAAGGCGAAAGCAATTCAGAACAGGAGCTATTGAACTATTAAAGGTGTCTCCATTTGGCTCTTGAACAAGGGATACTAGTATGTACTCTATTGTAATAAATTATTGTACATAATATTCTTATAAACTATTTTTATTATTAATGCTGTATTTCATTGTAGACAGCTCCCTAGGCTCATCCGAAAAATCATCAATGGAGGAGTCAAAAAACAGCCGATTAGGCCCATGATCGAAAGGATCGTTTTGTTTGGGATCGAAATAAAATCATTATCGCTGGCTTTTGAATCTAGTCTTTCGGCAGACGAACACCAAATTTTCTCCATACGGTGGACAAGGTCCGAAAATAAATAGTTTCGCATAAAACTTGAGGATTATCGCGTTCCATTTTTCTCTATCAACGTTTGAGACAGTCTATCAAAGTTACAAGAAAAGTCGAATTATTGAACAGAATATTCGCAAAATTCCAAGATGCGGAAAGTTCCTCAGGAGCAAAAAGAGAAAATCATTCTCGTTCTCTGTTGTTTATGTTTGTCTTCAAAATAACATCATATTGTTAACTTTGTCATCCATTATCCATTTTCTTTGCTGTACTCTATGTTATGCCTACTGTCAATCTTTATACCATCTTTCGTATTTTTTCTCATTCTCTGACGCAGACTGTTTTTGACATCATCATTAACGCATTATTTCTTCACTCTCTTAGTATTTAATGTCTTCCTTGTCTCCATTATTTTATCTTGAATGTCTGGCGTTTGGCTCATCGAGCTGCATCACATCGCGCACGCAGAGCGTTCTCTCACCCTCTGGAATCAGAATGAAGGCGGCTCGTGATAGTGAGCGAAGAAGGATTGAGGAGGCAAGCGCACACTGTCGCCAGCGAACGGTTCGGCATTTTGGCCCCCGTGAGTTCGGCTGAGTCACCCTGGCATCTCTTTCAAGTCAGTCTGCCACGCGAGCATTCGTCGGAAAAAGTAAGCTAGCGTTATGTAACGCTGTGGTATTTCCTCTGTTACAGGAAGAGGAGAATGAAAGGGAGGTGACAATGAAGAGGGAGGGCGTCTCAAGAAGTGAGATCTGAAAGAAAATGAACAGCAGAAATCAAAATTGTAGAACTTGACGCTCTGAGACAAAAAGAGCGGCAAGGTTGTAACGGTTTTGTGATCGCTAAATACGAAAATCAGGAAGTGTTCTTCTATGACGATGAGGAGGGCCCTGAATGGTAAGAAAACAAAGTTTATATCAGAATCATTGAGAAAAAAGATGTTGAAATAAAGATGAAAATCGAAGGCGGAAGAATGTTACTCATTAAACCTTGAAAATAAAGCATAATTTTTCACGATATTGTCTCTTTCACTCTACCAAATCTCTCATCACGTTAGAGTTGAAAAGGCGCAGACATTTGTCACGGAACGACAGGGATATGGAGTTGAATGCGGCGGAGGCGGTGGAGTCTCAATGAATCGCGTTCTAATCTTCTCAAGAGTCGAACTCGGAACAGTTATTTTATCATCCAAGGGTTCTTCCGTTCCACTATAAAAGGGAACAGCGATGCAGGTTTTCGCTCATCCATTCGTGAAGAGGGGGTTTAAATGAGGGTTTTCAGAAAACCAAATGGTGGTCATCGCTGCCTTGGATTCACTTCTACTAGCGCAGATTAGACACATGGGAATATTCATGTTAAAAATGGCTGCTTTGTACACATCGGTACACATTATTCAAGAATATATGCAGAAAGATGACGATTATGTTTCAAAACAGAGTTCCTATTCAGAAAAGCAACTTACCGTTGAAAATATAGAACTCTGATTTGCAAATTCGTCATTGCCTGTCTCACATTATTTGTATTATTTGTATTCTTGTATTGAAGATTATTTGTATTATTGGGGATTCATTTCCACCAGTCCGCAATTCTGTAAATTGACCTGGTAGCCAAGCGGAGCTTGGTGGGCCTTCAGTTGAAATGGGTTCGCACCGGGCAAGGTGTTCAACTCCATTTGCAAGTCTAACCACACGCCGCGTCTGTGGTAGTAAATTTCAGTCCAAGCAGTTCTTGAAACGGCAGAAAAATGTAGTTTTCGATCCTAACAAGTAAACACCTGACGCTGAAAATACTGATCAGAATTACTGATAGAGGAGATATCAAATGAAAAGATAAATCTGAATCGTGTCTTCCATAGTGTGAATAAACAAAAAATCAAAGGATATATTGCAGTTCTGAAAAGATAAATAATTTCTGTAGGAATTTAATCGGCATGCAAGCGTCGACGGACTTGTTGTACAATTTCCTTGCTCTCTGTGTATCTCTCATCATAACGAGCTGAACAAGATCTTGATTGATTAGAAGTGGGATAGAATCGTGCACCGACCGCAGAACGCACGGAGGGGAAAGGGCGCGTCAAGTGCGTTGATGAATTGGCGATCCTGTCTGACCCCGGCAAGCATTCGCGCACACGGCTGTCCGAAACTTCATTCAACCCTCAATCTAGACACTCTTTACCAAATTGATGCCTTAGAGTTGAATCCAATTAGAATAACGCAACCATAGTGCGAATTCCAAAATTAATGAAATACGCAGCAAATATACAACCACCTACAGGGTTTTGCGACTTCCGAGGGTATCCAGGACTTTTCCAGGATTTTGATTATTTTAGTTCTATTTCTTCCTATTTCCATAGTTTAGAACGTGATAATGATTAAATCAAGTAAAAGCTATCTATGGTGTTCCATTACTTTGCTATGTAATAAGAATCTGATAACTTAGAATATCTCGTGCTATGATGATAAAAAACAAACATAGGTAAGGTAATAGTAAGCAATTAAACATGCCGATAAAACCTATGTGTACACAACTAAATTTTCTAGAATCAATCAAGCAGCATAGAGCGTCATCATGACATCATCAATAGCAATCTTTGGTCTGTCTGTACGAAGCAAATACTTCCATGCTTTTCGATGAGACATAAAGCATTTAATACAAAATAGATTAAGAGACCGTATGTGCGCACATATTGATGAAATCGAATTATTTCATGTCAGAAGTGTTTTGAAGATTGGAACGACACAATAAGCTTTCACTCTACATGCATAATAGCATTTCGCTGAAAGAATAAAAATCAAGGGAGCGATGTAGCTGTCTTAATATCACGCAAACGAATATCCAGTGCCTTAGTCTGTTCTTCGAACAGCTCTCGCTGACTTTCAACATAATTTTTCTCCAGATCGAGTTCCAATTTCCGTTTTCTTCCATTGGTTTCAACCGTTTCCTTATCGCGTTTGTTCTCCTTCAAGTATAGTTTTGAAATTTCCTGGATTTCCAGGACCGGTGGGAACCCTGACTACTCATCTTTTCATTTTATTTACAAACCACCGAATGGAAGAAGTCGACAAGGTTTCGGTAAAATCTCCTCAAAGGTTTTTGTAAAAACTTTAAAAACCTTCTGTGTTTACTTCCACTTCCTCATTCTGGTGCTTTGAAAAACGTACGTTTATCCGAGGACTACAGCGCAGACTATTCTCAAGTCATTCATCGAGTCTATAGACAGATTTATCTTTAGAGGCGCTAGCCAATGGGCCACACCGGGCTTGGCCTGGAAATATATCAGAGCCAATAAATCGATGTTTGAAAACGAGGAAGTATTTTGATGCACAATTCGTGATGTTGAGAGCTGATAATCTCATTTACGGTGGCTGCGGTTCGGATCAATAAATATTCACCTTCGCTCGACCTTTGAACTTCATCCTCTTACAATGCGCCATGATGTGCAACATCACATCGGATAAATCCAAAAACTAAAGGTATTAGTTAATGTAGGCCATTAGTTATTCGAATCTTGCAATTACACACTGCATTGTCTTAAAGTCACAGGCGGACAATGGTTTACATGTCACGCATCACCGCAACCGCTCGTTGCAGTTATATCTCAAAACCTCTTGACATACTATTGTGGCCGAAATTTGATAGATAGTAACCGCATTGACGCCTTTAATTCATTGATCTGGGAAAACGCAGAAGTGTCAAGTACCTGTTCACTTGAAATGACGAGAGAAATACCTCCTCCTGGTCTGCACATGAAACAAAACCGATAATCAAGTATCTTCTATTAATTACATCATAATGAAGCGGCTAATGATAATTATGGTGTGCTGACTTTCGTGCATGATGACTAATAAGGTGGTGAAGCAGTTAAGGAATTAATTTATTATTTCTATTACAAGAAACGAATGATTTAACATATACAGTAAAAGGGTACTGCATTTTGGTCATGCCTATGTTTCTACTTTAAACACTCTTTTATTTTATTTGCCCTTTTCAGAATCATTTTCCCGCTAGTTTGTAGGTCTGAGGTTGACGGTGGTAGACACTTAATTGGTGTTATGGTCGTACAGATGACATCATGCGGACCTGAAGCTGAAGACTGGCTGCTTTCTTGCGTTGGCACCACTGCAAAAGATCACTGAGAGGTTATTGTGAGGGTTGCTAGAAAACTAGGATTGTCCCCATTCTATAACTAGACTCCACTTTTGATGCAGCGGTGTTGTTCAATATTGAATACCGGCACGTATTAAGATCTGAGTGAAATCTAAATGTTCTTGTTTAGATGAGAGATTCGAACCAATGAATACGGGCTCGGATCGAATCAGCTGACACAGAACGCTCAGTCGGTCGGGTTTACCGAATTAGAGTAATCCGAACAACCGTTTATCGCTACAGTTCGTTTCCAATATATATATATATATATATATATAATATGTTTCGAACGTTTTTTAAAAAAATCGTTTCCACGTTTTTTCCAAGAAAAAACGAGCTTCTGCAGGGAGCGAGGCTGAAAATGAAACATTCACAGGATGATGTGCGCTCTATAGCTATTACAAATCTGTGTGTCCACCGAGATCTACTTGATACCTCTTCTTGTCAGACAGGATCAACGAATAATGGATCTAATGGACTGCAGATTGAAGTTTCAGTAGAAATGAGATTTTCAATGCTTTCTCTTGATTAACAGAAAAGTACGAAGTCTCTAGAGCCATAATATTTGACATGTAATGCCTTCAGGCGATCTTCTTCCATGTGTATGTCATTATTATGTTTCTGATCGGTGAAGCATGTGAGAACGTGGCTAAAATTGGCTAAAGAAGTTATAGTTGTGTTTAACGACAGTAGGAGACTTGCTAGTTCTGAATGTGTTCAACTTCATAGACAAAGAAGTGACCTGAAGACACTCCATGTCAAAAATCTTGGCACTAGACTTATTATTATTCTCTTATTCTGAGAAAGTATTGTAAATCTCATTTTCACAACTTCAATCTGCATCCCATTGGATTAACATGTGTCTTTCTTTGATGTTATCCGACAAGAACAGGAACGGGGTAGATCTCGGCAGATGCGTAGATTCGCAGTAGCCAAAGGGTGTACATCATTCTGTGAAATTCTTATTTTCGTCCTCGTCCCTTGCAGAAACTCGTTCTGGTTAAGGACGCATGACATTGGAAACTAGAATACGGAGTCACTTGGAGGTTTCGGAAATGTATATTACTATATAGTTTTAGCACAGTACTGTTTAACGTATTCTAAGGAAAGCTATTCATTCAGAAGTTAGTCCAGAAAGTGGTATAGAAACACCAATGAATGAAATCATTGACTAGGGAAGCCACCGTTCGATAAGTTAAAAATTCGGAAAGGATTTCGGAAGATTAGGAAGTCTGATCAATACACTGTCTCTATGTCAATTCGGCCCGGTGATGATCACTTCTATCATGATGCTGGCAATTGCACAGCACTGATATTGTGATGTTTTAATGCAGGCCTACACCGCATTGCTATAATGTGGAATTTACAGAATTAGACAGGTCGTCTCATCTTCTATTTGACTAGAAAAGAACGTTAATGAAATGGCACACAATCTGCTCATGTAATACCATAGAAATCGAACAATGAGCAACCAAGCCAATTCAACATTAAACACGACAAATTGTACGAAGCTTCAGTGACTGTTATCAGCCGGATCACACAGCAAAGAGACACAGACGATGTCAAGTTCTACAGAGAAGTTTGTGAACGTTTTTTCGTGTGCCTGCTAACTTTTTTTAATAATGATCGGAGGGCCTAACATTATCGAGAAAACTTTCGCGCAATGATCTGAATTCTTCGAATCTGAAGGAGTCGTGGCGATCGGAGCATTTTGAAGGAATTCAGAACAATCCGCAAGCGACGCACGACTATTTTCCCTATCTCTGTAAGGTATTAAAAATTTCTTTTTGCCCACTTATTAAGTTCCTGCATGTGCCATCTGTTTGAATCAGATTGCACTTCTAGCAAAGTGATACGATTAAACAATCTAATTCTGTGGTGGCATTAGTCTACAGCCTACTATGACAGCTGTAATGGTAATGATGATATTGTATTTGCTGAAAATTATCTTCAAAGATCAAACAATCATGTCAGGTCACATCTCAGTTATTGCAGATTTAAGTACGCACAACACATTCATTCCATCCACGATCATCAAATTGATTTGTTGATGTTTGATGAACTATATTCGAAAATCATGAACATAATGTATAATATGCCTCATCTATTACTTCATTTGATTCTATAAAACACAATGCCAACACCGACGCTTCCGGTGATGGCCATTGTCAGTCATGACAATTAAATAAGTGATACCTAATTTGGCGTGTTTCAATGTTTGAATGTTTGTTCCGCTTGTGTGCGCAAGGCATTGACTGCATCATGCACATTGCACTATAAATGCATGTATTGTCCGCTCCTCAAAACGAAAACTTGTTTAAATTACAGTGTAGTTCCTAACATCACAAAGAAACGCAAATATTCTTGCATTTGATAACGGCTAATAGGAGAAACAACTAATTTCTAGATCATTTTCAGACACTTCCCGTTGACTCGTCATAGGAAGTCATCAGTACTCAAATTTAGAAGCAATGTGAGAGATGAAAAAATTTTACACATCGTTGCTGTTTAGTGACCGATGATTCATCAATGTCCACTGCCCTACGAAGATATGAACCCACTGACCTAGCGAGTACTGCCCTACGACATCAGGAACTTTGTCG
This sequence comes from Prostheceraeus crozeri, assembly GCA_907163375.1. Classification (NCBI taxonomy): domain Eukaryota; kingdom Metazoa; phylum Platyhelminthes; order Polycladida; family Euryleptidae; genus Prostheceraeus; species Prostheceraeus crozeri. The sequence continues at coordinate 414,905 of CAJQUW010007876.1, forward strand.
TCTATGGTACTACTGATGAAACATAGAAGCCAAAACTGTGGAAGAAGAGAGACTATCAAAGCTGTGAAAAATGGAGTATTTCCTATTGAAAGTCTTAAAATATGCTTAGATTCAGCCGGATTCAGCATACAAACAAGTGAGCGCAGATGGATAAACCAGATGAAGAATTCACGCTGAACAAATTCACCTACATAACATGGGTCAAATCAAACGCAACAGAATGAGCACACGAAACACTCTAAACCTCGTCGAGTGCGTCCTTAGCTACAAATGTACGTCAAGTAGCATCCACAGCAGTGTCAATTTGATTGTTTCCTGTCACGTTAATGTCGGCTATTTTTTGTCCAGATACTCCGTCACGTTTTGTTCTGCTTGGATTAGCAATATATTTGAGCGTTGTGACACAAGAATTATTAATGTGTTATAACCGATTCAAATGACGCTTAAATTCAATTCACGCGATCATTGTAAGTTAAGTGGAAATGGAATTTTACTTTCAAATAAGATGAATGTATTATCTAACTGTATCGACAAGAGGAGTACAAGAGAATCAAACTTTTGTTGGTATCACGTCTGGCTGATTTGTAGCGTAGAAGATGAAAGTGTTGAAGGACTGAGGTGGTCATCAAGGGTGGGCTACATGCCCCTCAGACTGACAGCTTGACTCTGTTGATGATTCAGGTACACGGCGAAATCGAAGACTTGACATGACCCGCCATCCAAACTTTCATGACTCAATATAATTACAACTTACACAATTTAGTGGATGGTGGGATTGTGCAAGTCGATCAGTGTCTGCCAGATTCTCTCAAATTTATCTTAGTATAGTGACTACATTGGTTAAGTAAAGCATTCTACTTAGTCAATATGTCAATTGATCAGCAAATTCTACATTTGTTTATTCCCTCGATGCCATGCATTAGAATTTGCGATACGAGAAGCATGAAAATGCATCTGACCCACTTAACGGTTAAGCTTATGCTCAATTAAACAGGGACAACATGAAGCACATCAGTAAGTAACTTTAAACATTTAATTAGGCCCATCTATAGTTATGCAATGATGTGAATCCCGTGACCCCACCGCAGATCGTTCTGCAACGAAACCACTGTACACCTCTTGACTATTACATGTACAAAGCTACACATCTGCCGGATAATATCTTTGTCTTTCACAAATAGCTTGGATTGCAAGTGTATTTCCAATGAAGAAATTGTGACATTCGTGATTATAAACACAATTTTATTTAGTTATAGGCTGCAGATACCACAGAATTAGACCGGTCGTCTCTTGTTCAGACTCGATAAAGGAAGCATTGGAACATGTAATGCTGATGAAATGGCGCACAATCTGCTGACATAACACCATAGAAATCGAACAATGAGCAGCCAATTCAACATTAAGCACGCCAAATTGTGCGAAGTTTCGGTGACTTTTAGCAACTGAATCGCACAGCAAAGAGACAAAGACGATATCAAATTCTAAAGAGAACTTTGTAAACGTTTTTTTCGTGCGCCTGCTAGATTTTTTTAATAATGTTTGGAAGGACCAACATCATCGAGAAAACTTTTGCGCAATGATCTGAATTCTTAGAATCTGAAGGAATCGTGGCGATTGGATCATTTTGATGGAATTCAGAGCGATCCGCAAGAGACGCACGACAATTTTTCCTATCTCTGTAAGGTATTAAGAACTTCTTTTTGTCTACTTAGTTACTGTGCCATCGTTTTGAATCAGTTTGCATTTCTAGCAAAGTGATGCGCTTAAACAATATAATTCTGTGACGACACTAGTTAATTCTGAATAAAACGACCACTCAGATGAAAGAGCATGATCTGTAGATACTTTCTATGTAGATTACATTGATGAAAATATCTCTTCGATCTTAATCTGCATCCAACAACTCAATAAAATCGACATTTGTTTCTGGACGCACAGGTCGGGAACAATCGCTTGAGTGGCCACAGCCTCCATGAAACAAAGCACACTTCTGACGTCTCATCTACACAAAATCTTACAGCGCTCTCTGACACCTGAGAGGTCACATCCGTTGGCAAGTAAATGGCGAGCAATAGATATAGCAACCTTAAATATCATCTGCTTATTAACTCAACAGATCTATAATCTTTCATACATCTGTGAGACATGAAAGCATTTGATCAATTATAACCCTTTTCGGTATGATTTATAGGTATTTATTTGAAACTTACGAGAACAATGCGTGTCTTATAACGTTTAACTTTAACATGTCACTTTATAAGTAAGCACATTATTAGTGAGAAATCTTCATGTATTCAACTCTTCTCACGAGAATTGACTCATACAATCGCAAATATTCGAACCGACTTTACACTTCAGTTTCTATTTAGCCGAGACAGATGAAGCAAGACATGTGAACAAATTCTTCGTGTCCGAGAAGAAATATGTTATCAATTTCAAATACAAGGTAAGAAAGAGCTTCACTGTTTCTCAAATAAGATGGCGAGGAAGTTGATCAAAGTACAAAGTTTGAAAGAGATTAATTTCCATAGAGCTATACGGTAATCTTTACAAACTTTCTTCCCCAGAGACAATTGTCAAAGCCACGCAGTTGGATTACGAATGTCAAAGAGCAAAGAGATTAGTCCACGTTCGCTCCTTTTACATTTGCCACTCTATCTCAATGGTTACTTGAAAGAGCTGAACATTTCGACAACGATCATCGAGCGTTCGAACCTCAAATTTAACAAATTGAATCTTTACTTCAGCCATTGATGAGTAATTTTGAACATTCCATTCATTTGAGACATTCATCCCAGTTAAATGAACGCATTTGTTGAAAATGCGAAAGGAATTGCAGTAACTGACACACACGGAATTAAATTCCATTAGAAATGATAGCTGTTGAATCTGTTTGTCTGATACAAGGCGCCCATTTACAACAAGACGGAATGAAAACAGCCAGCCATTTGGGCAATTTAACTATCGTAGCTGATAGTTCAATAAGCCTATATTAAATATCAATCACTGTCAGATTCAAAGTGATATTAAAGGCGTAGATTTACACGAAAGAAGGGGAGTTATCAAAATGCTTCCGAAGGCTTGCAGAAGGGATTATGTTAACAGTCATTACAAAATTATTTTGACTAAGCATCAAAGTCAGTGACTCCGTAATAATTTCGATTTTGTAAGTGATTAGCACACAAAGCTGAATTTATCAATGACCTGAAGACATACAAAGTAAAAAATTATGACTCTGGGCTTCCTGCTTTTCGCTCAATCATAGAAAACATAGAAATTTTCATTATGACTGCAATCCTTGTCGCATTATATTAAGGCGTACTTTCCTTTTATCATGTCTGGCAGGAAGAGGAACCAGGTAGAACTCGGCAGACGCGCACATTCTGTGAGTCTCATTTTCGGCCTCGTTCCCAGCTGAAGCTTGCTCCGGCTGCCGGACTTTAGGGCTGCATGTAGAGCGATTCTTACGTATCTTAAAACATTATAAATGTATGTTTAAGCAGATTATTTACGCAGGCACAGTGGGCCAATCGTATAGCAACACAACACAAATTCAGAATGATAAAGATATCAATTTTATTGATGAAAAATTCACTCCACGTGATTCATCTAGGGCCTATGTTATGTAAAATCTGTGTAACAACATGTCAAGACAACTCAATGAAAACCTGACTACACTACTGTGAAATTCCTTCCACTTGAAGATGATGTCATCAAATTCATTGTTGATTATGTTGATGTTTACACAAATCTTTCTTTCTGTTTTACAAGTTGCCCGGCTTCTGATGGTCTTCAAAATTTAGGAAGCACCGAAGCAGAACGATTTCAGTTCCGCGTGTCAGTTATCGAGCCGACAAGCTACAAGTTGCAATAGACGCGGTAGACCGTTAAAGCATGGCTACTTCTCAAATTAACTTGTTAAGCCTTGATCGCGCCGGTCTACATGACCAGGTAAAGTGTAATGGGGCGGAGTGAATAATTCGGAGTCAGCCAGGTCTTCAAAGGGCCGCTTTCCTGGGCTGCCAAACAATACAGCCCTAATGGACAGTGAACATTTAATCTTTGCCGCCGACTCCTTGATGTATTCCGCCGCCATTCTTAACATGTTCTTCAGTGGTAATGCGGCCCTAGAAAATCACTATTGATGAAATAGTCCTTGACCGCGTTGCGTTATCAGGTGTTTGCTTGAGAGGGTTTGAACTTCCCTTTTCTGATAGGATTGTTCAGCATCGATTTCTGAAAAGTTAATTGTGGAATTTGATTTTAAAGCATTTCAGCCACTCGCTTCCTACGTGCTGCCGTAATTCAGAACTGAAGTGCTTCCACATTACAGTAATTTGATCAAAGACACGTTCAAGCGCCGCGAAGGGTCTACAATAGACTCTTAATTAGATCCTACAACTTCCTAGGATGGCATTTTCTGATCAGAGAGGAACTTTGGAAATTGGTTCACGTACGATCGTTAGGAATGGAGACACCGCGGAAAACTTACCTGATTAACGAACCACGTTCCATATTTCCGTCTTAGTTACGTGTTAAGTGATGGGACGTGATAACAAGACAATAACATGTCGAGACTCAATACAACCGAATTTTAATGAGAATTTTCGATGCGAATCCTGAATCAGAAGTTCTGATGCTGCACTTTTCATGCATCGCAACAGCTGCATTTGTGAATAACAGTCGAGAAAGAAATTTGATTAAAGCATTGAAAAGGAGGAAATATAATAGGAATGTGTAGTAGTCTATGAAATACGCATTAATGTGTTGTGATTTAACATCATCCATCAAAATCATCAGAAGATCGGATATCTCACTTCGAATTTTTATGAGTAAAACTTGCAAAGTCTGATGTTCCAGAATCAATTGTCTGCAGAAATTTTGAATTCTAGACGAATATGTGATTGAGACTGTTTCTTTTCCAGACCAAAAAAATTCCGAGTCGACTTATCCTACAGCGGATACTTCTATTCTTTCCTAACCCCACCCCCCCCACATTCTTTCAAGTTTTCCAAAATCATCAAATTTCGCCAAAGGTAGTCACATTGGGTTTAGAATAGACTTCATCTGTCACTGAGTGACACTACAGCACCACTGAGAAGTCTCACCGTGGGATTAAGGATTGGTCCCTTGGATATTCAGTTAGAATACAAGGTACAGCTGTGATCATGAACTTCGTTGTCTACAGACAAATGACGAGCAGTTGTCTAATTCTGAGGCTGTAAATGTTCTACAAGTCTGAGAAGAGGAGTTTTAGATACTCAACGCTATGCGACGTTAGTGAGACTGCCCGTAGGAGCAAGAGAAGATCGTTGACGATGCAAGACTTCCGGGTGTCAACAACAGAAATGTGGGAGGGAAAAAGAAAATAAGTACCAAGAAGAATGGTAAATGCATTATAATATGAAAAATAAATAATGAATAAATAAAAATAACTAATGAAAATGATGAATAAAAGAATAGAAGTACCCACAGCGGAATCAATTTAGCGTCAGCGGCAGTTTTCAATTTTTAGTAAAATGATATTACTGCTTGCTACCTACTGCGCGCAGTGCGCTTGATTCTATTCATCGGGCTTTTGTTGCTGCTACTTGCCGGACTAAGTTATTTTAGCTTGGTAGTAATATGTCAATAGCGCCTTGAACTATGCTCATTTCATTTTAAGCTAGATTTCACATTTGCGTGAAGCTATATTGAATGAACGAAGGACCAAATCGACTGAGAAAACTTTGTAGACTGCGTACTGTTCTATGTCACAGCCTACGTGCCTACAATTCAATGCAATACAATGCCTACAGTGGATCGCTGCATCGGTTTCAATATTCACACGTACTGTATTTCTATAGCCTAGCATAAGTAGTATGTGATTACCTATCGGGAAGTAGATAATGAAACAGCATAATTCTACTCGTATAGTTGAGTGAATAATAAAATATTTCAAAACATCTGGCTTTCGTTTTGATAGTTTTTGTCTCTTTCTCCATATTACAAGGCAAATCGCGGTGCACATCGAAATTGTACAATAAAAAGTTCCAATAGTTGATATAAAAGAATATCTCATCCGCACCCTAGCATCCTCACATCCATATAAATTTCATAGAAATATTTGAATTTACAGAAAAGTTAGACAGCAAAAACAAAAAATATTCATCTCCGCCATTAATATTCGGTATTCAGGAATCTGTTTCCCGTACAGTAGTTGATAACGAAATGATAGTTTGAAAGTTCATCCGTCATTCCAGCCTAACTTGATAAAGCAATCAACAATACTACGCCGATAACCTTCAACGTTCTGTTTATTATATCCACAACACAAGTCCCAGATACAGTGTCTTATTTGAAAACGGAAAGAAATTGAATACCACAAAGCTTAAGTAAAATGAAATTTAAAACGGCATCATTTTCAAAATCCTGATCATCGGTTGACTGCTAAACAACTTGAAACCCAGAAGCGAGTCAGGTCTACTGCGCAGATGGGGGTTATAATAAATCAAAGAATTTACTTTTATTTATCTGTAGTTTTGCCTGATTCGGGGAAATGCCTCGAGGAAATGTCGTGAACGGTGAAAGATTGTGTAACAAATCAGAATATCATGATTTTTAAATTTGTATCTTTATACGTGGTAATTTCTGCAATTTCTAAGATGTATTTTAACTGAAAGGACTATTCTTTTCGTTCTAAAAGGTGACATCTTCAATAGGAACAACTGCGGGATGATGACTGACATGTACAATGCTTCAATTTAAAAATGAGATTGATCTTCGATGCCAAATAGCCCGAAATTTCTCGTAAACGCTAAGAAATGTATTTTCCGATAAAGCTATAGTATTCCAATGTGTTCCGAAGGTGGTGAAAATTGACAGCCGAAAATTGCTGAATACGCTTTCTTAGTTGTCTTAAATGTCGTATTCTGAATACTAAAAATCCAAACTTCAGGTAATATATAAGTTTTTTTGTTGTATACTGACCCATTGCCAACTTGAAACTTCGGTAAAATCGATTATAAATAACTTGGTGGTTGGCGCAATTTTGAAAATAAACTGTAGTAAATAAAAACTTGCAATTTTCCTCATGATCACACTTGTTCTCTGGTGAAGATACAACAAGAAATGACAATCGAAATGATAAAGTCACAGAGACGTAAAATGAATAGAGCGTCATTCGATTTTAATTAAAATTATGTAAGTTATTAAGTTTTGGAAAACTGGTTTCATGGGACACTTCTGTTTTATCGAAACAGTGCATTAGCACATTTTTTTATATTGTTAAGACTTGGTTCCTGTTCAACTGGAGTGAATTCTGACACATTTGCCCACAGTATTTGCCGATTACATATCAAAAATTGGTCGAAAATGCATTTGCGAATATAAAGATCAGAAAGACATTGTTGATGAAGTATATAAAATAAAGTAATAAAGTAGCGACTTGAAGAAATTAAAAGAATTCCTCCCATGATGCGAGTGAAGTCATATTGAATACACAGGCATTACTCATCATGTGTTTATGAGCGAAAGGTGGGTTAGACAGAATGTGCTAGCTTCTCACGCCAATTCTCATATATGCATTTCAAATTCAGTGTAATTGAAAATTCATTCACACGTTTTCCTTACTGGATAATCCCTAGTTCTGTAATTCTTTGAAGGTTGATAACATCAAATTATATAACCGTCAGGGGCGCAGCCCAGAGTTTCATTAGTAAGTGATGATTTTGAAATTCATGTGCATTCTAGAGTCTTATATAATAACTAAGACTGTTACGCAATCATTAATCATTCACTTCGTGAGGTTACTTCTGTAAATAAGGTTTACTGTTGAGAGTTTTTCGTTTATGGAATACAATGCTTGACGGATTTCAGTATGTGTTATTACAGGGGAAATGGCTGACCACGCTAAGTTGCAAATATGTTGCAATCATTGATTTTGAAAAGATAGTGATTGATCGAGAAAAATAGAAAAATTTCATGGGTTTTTCAACAACAATTATTATAGGCTATTGCTATGAGATTTTATGTATCGGGTACATGTACTGTACCTGGGTACTATTGGATCTTTGGTGCCATCTGCTAACTCTTCTTACTTCCTTTTCCCAAAACTGGACAGGAATTTCTGAATCAGTTTGCCGGAACCACAGAATTAGACAGGTCGTCTCTTCTTCCGTTTGATTAGAAAGGAGACATTGGAACATGCAACGTTAATGAAATGGCACAATCTCCTGACTAAATACCATAGCAATCGAACAATGAGCAGCCAGTTCAACATTGAACACGCCAAATTGTGCAAGTTTCAGTGACTGTTATCAACCGGATCACACAGCAAAGAGACGCAGTGGATGTCAAGTTCTACAGAGAAGTTTGTGAACGTTTTTTCATGCTCCTGCTAACTTTTTTAAAATGATCGGAGGACCTAACATTATCGAGAAAACTTTCGCGCAATGATCTGAATTCTTCGAATCTGAAGGAGTCGTGGCGATCGGAGCATTTTGAAGGAATTCAGAACAATCCGCAAGCGACGCACGACTATTTTCCCTATCTCTGTAAGGTATTAAAAATTTCTTTTTGCCCACTTAATGAGTTCCTGCATGTGCCATCTGTTTGAATCAGATTGCACTTCTAGCAAAGTGATACGATTAAACAATCTAATTCTGTGGCCGGAACAGGTCGGTCATTTTTTTCTAGACCAGAGATGAAACATTAGTCGCGAAATCGAAGACATGATTATGAAATCGACTTTGAGGTCGAGCAGATTATAATGACATAGAAATTGCAACATTGACGAAAATTTGAGAAACAGCTGCTTGACACTGAAAAACTTTAAAAAAAGTTGAAAGTAATAATTATTCGGCACTTGACGGAAATCCCTACTTGTGATCCACACCACCTTGGATTTCGGTGTTGATGAAATCCTGGCATGAAGCCCCTTGCGTATGCTACTGATTATGATTAGACAGCAGTCAAATTTGAAAAGTCTCTTCCTCTTTTCACGGAAATTTTGGTCCGACGTTTTATAACTGCGGAAGAAATGAGACAGTAGGAGTAAGATTTAAATGAATTGACGAACTGGATCTGAATGGACAGTTCTCCAGTTTGTGTGTGATTCTTAGCTTCCAAGCCAACAAGAAACCGACGGCGGTCACCTATCTGGGTTTCACATTGTCGAGTTCACTGCATTACACAACAAGGGCATTCATAATTGCTGCTCCAATCTGAAAGTGTCTGAAGTAAAAGCGCGATTAGTACAATTTGAAGGGTATCAAAAGTGTATATGACGTAATGCACTTGAATCTTTCCAACTGCTTCCGCTAGTTTCAATTCACAGCCTTAAGAATGATGATTTCAACACTAAGGAATGAATGAAGAAGCACTCAGACAGAAGAAAAAAAGGAGGATCACCGGAAGAAACTTGAAGACGCAGAAGAAATCAACATTGAAAAGTGCATAACTTTTCCATGCCGAATACTAGCATGCGATCAGACCGGTGTCTAATGGTTTTGCAAAAAAATTATCAACAATTAACCGCAATTTAATTGATATTTTCAACCAATCAATTGCAACTGATGATCGGAAAAATTAATTTAACAATGGTGGAATGTAGTCACTAATCACACAATCAAACTATTGATTGACATTAGAAATATGAGCATTTGGCAATCAATTGAGATTGCCATTATTCAGAGCAATCGAATAACTGAAAGATATGATCAAATATCCATTCCATTGTAAAAAGAAATTGAAGCAATCAATTAATTGAAAGTAGAAATGAATGCGTGCAATTAATTTATATCAGCGTTCAATTGACGTGTGACCTTGAAATCAAAAGTGATTTCCCAGGTGAAAACTAATGAAAAAATTAGCTATATTTTCGTATTTCTCTGATTGAATTCCGTCATCAAATGAGCGACTCGGCGTCGTTATACCAGCAGCCATGTCAAAAGTCAACAGAAATGTTTATCACGCTTTAGTCGTGTTTGAATGGCATATCTACGCCCTGGAAAGTGGTCACTAGTGGGGTTCCTCAGGGTTCCATCCTCGGGCCTCTTCTTTTCGTTATTTTACATGATGATCTTCTGCACCTCCATGACACTAAGATAATCGCCTATGCCGATGATGTCACCCTAATCCATCTCGGTAATGTGAATGTTGTTGACAATTTTCAACTCTCTGTCGATAGTTTTTGCTATTGGGTCGAAAAGAAAAAACTTGTTGTAAATGTTGATAAGACGAAATGTCTTACTATGTCACGCAAGAATTCTTGTCCGCCATGTTTGCCCATCTTTATTGATAACATTGCTATTGAGAATGTTGAGCATTTGAAAATTTTAGGTGCTCTTTTCTCCAGTGATTTGAGTTGGAATGTGCAGTTTGATAGCTTGCATAATCGCTGTTGCCGTGCTATGTCGTTTGTAAAACGTTTTATGTTGAACGGTAATCGTGGTCCCGTTTTTTGGCAGGCATACATGGCTTTTGTCTTCTGTCATATGGTTTTTTGTTGGCCAGTCATGTGCGACATCAGCAAGGGGAAATTCAGAAAGCTTGAACGATTACATGTCCTTGCTAGACGTTGAACTGACGTAACTGACAAGGCCAATCAACGAATGCAAATCTGCATCCTTTGGCTGAGTTTTTTGAAATTCGCCAGAATAACTGCAATATAAGACGTACAAGAGCTTTACGTCCCTACCACAGAAGAATGGCTCTTTACAACAATTCGTTTGTCAAATTTTCCATCATATCGTGATTTTTGTTCCTGTGTATATTTCTTTGTAATACCGCTTGTTGTATTCACAAATACAGAATTATTATTATTATGTTCAGAAATGTTTATGTTTGTTTAGAATCATTGCAGCTGACAAGTTACAAGATGCCAAGCTCTACTGCAGCATAGCATTCCAGTTGATGAGTCCGCGGATAACTGTGTCTAAGGCAGTGGCCATTTTTCTATGCACCATGCATCTCTACCCTGGCAATACCCATTCGAACGACATACTCAAATGTTGAGCAGTCAATAAGTGATAAAACAGCGGGGTCGTCTCACAAGAGCGAAGCTGAGATGTTGTGCAATAATAAGTAGCCTACTTATAATTCATCTAAACATTGCATAACATCAATTCGCAGTTTTGAGATTCACTCTTATGAAACAGAGGCAACTCGTTTTATCAGACTGGGCATTACTGTAATCAGCTTGTTGTATCAACGTGCTCACTGAGCTGCTGAACTCATGAAGGAATCTACAAGCTGTAAATCCGAATTGTGAACAATCAATTATTTGGTTGGCAGTGTTTCAATTTCAACAATTAAATCCGTTTTTGTCAATTCAATTATGACTCCTGTAACCAGCAAATGATATAACAATGAAAGATCCTGTTGACGTTCAAGAATCTCAGCACAACCACTGACCCGCATATGATGTGGCAACAATTATCTCCACAGATTCGGTCTATCAATGAAATCCTGTCGATTGTCTACTTTATGATAACGAATTGAGTGAGAGGGAGATTAAATGCTTCCGATTCCCACTTGCTTTTCATTTTTATGATATTTACCAAGCGGTACCGAAGCACTGGCATAGGCGTGCTTGATAACTTTCTCCCGCAGCGATACTCTCACTGCCTGCTCAATTTAGGAACGAACCCGGAAACAGTTGTCATGTTGAGGTGATGGCTATCATAGCAGCCATACTGCGATAGGCAATCGAAACATAAAAAACATAAAAAATGAAACAGACGAGAATGTACTCGGTCACCATAGCAAAAAGGAAGACTGGAGTGTCGAGCAAACTATTAATCGATTGTGAAATAAGAAATCTGAGGATCTATTATTTGATATTGGCATCCTGAAGAATCAATAAACTGATTTAGCATCCTGAAGAATCAATCAACTGATATTGGAAGACATCAACTTGTCGCCAATATCCATGAATTATAATCCTTATGACAGGCAATTCAAATACAAATATAAAAATCAGCCGGGATGCTTTTATGATGATATGGACAAGGACAGCTGAATAGAGGAAAGAGGGACATTGAAAACCTGCAGAATATTTTAGTTTACTTGATACAGTTCAATGATGTAAGAAATGCAGTGTTTATTTGCTTTTTATTATTTCAACCTCTCAAATGCGCGTGGGTAGGTAGGCGGTCAACACTCACATGAACTTGAAGTTAGAAGGGCCGTATTTGCAGATCTCGGTCAAAGGCTGTGACTTGAAGGCGGGCCAAGGCTTAACTCATGTGGCGGCAGGTTTGAAGATGTCGAGACGGAAAATATTCTTTTAGAACTGTCAACAAAGTTTGGACAGAATATTTATGTTGAGAGGTTTCGCTATTATTTGTTTCTGGATAAAACAAAACCCTTCTAATTGACTTCATAATGAAGGTAACAATCGTGGAGGTCGCGGGGAAGGGAATTTGATTCTCTATATGTCTTTTTAACGAAGTTCAGAAGTTTCCGTGACTGCAAGGTTAATTTCTATTATTCTATGAAGCACTGATATATATAACTTTTCATGGCATTAGACCAGGATTGTTGGTAGGGCGGAATTTTCCGTTCCATTCCTACCCAACTCCCATATAGCGAATATTATTCCAATTCTTTCATAAATATATCGTCTTTATATCAGGGTGTGGAAGCGGAAGCGGATGCCCGACGATCGCTTCTGCTTCCGAAAGTATTAGGATACTAATGATCGACGCTATTCGCGTGTCAGGGCGAGCCGAGGCACTTCTGATTTTTGACCTTGAGTCTTGATATGAGGTAAGTAATAGTTGTCATATAATAGTGCTTACCCTATTACACCTAATTACAAATTGGTACCTGTATTACTAAATGTAGTTATTTCTCATTTTCTCATGATGAAAACCAAGGTGCATTATCTCAGAATACTGGCATTCGAAATCAGAAAACATCAGTATCATCTTATCAATGACAACTTTACACAATGCGGATTAGTGTGTCTTGAGGCAATTTCATTGTAGCATTCTCAAACACTCTCTTGGTTGTTTAATATTTTTTACTACACACGTGTTGGGAAAATATGACGTTTATATTAACAATTTCCTGAAGGTCAGCATTTTCAGTAAATTTGAAAAATATTTGACTTTTTGGCAAGTCAATCTAGGGCTTCTGACAGAAAGTTGGTGGAGATTGCGAAGTGTCAACGTCAGAACCCATAACTTGTAAAAAAGTGGAAAATGGGAAAAAGGAAAAAGGGGCTCGAAATAGGGAGGTATGTAGCCCATGTCCGGTATCCAATAATTGGAAGTGGAAGCGAATAAGAATCAATCGCTCCTCAGCCCTGTTTTATATTATCATGATTTTACTTTTATGCTTTTCAATCTGCTATATTAGACATGCTGTTATGCAGATGAAGCGCTTCAACAGTGTCCATGTCCATTTCAGTTCTCTACTATTATGACTTTGCTGGTAAATACAGCGAGCATCTGCTTCGAAAATAATTTATTGGTCAAAAGTGATAAAGTTACACTTCGCACAGCGTGACAGGCCTGGCGTCCAACGCCATCTTCGAAGGTCACAAGGCACCATTTGATTAGAGCCATTTGATCATCGACAGTTAAGAAATCTTCCCACGACCACTACCCTACCACACCTTTTTCAAGTTAAGAATGTTAGTGTAATGGATGCGGCCTGGTCATCATCGCTTCATGAGTTGTCGGGTGATGACTTTGTTAACCTCAAGTGCTTTCTGCTCCGACGTGAGGTCATAAGAAATCAGATCAAGCTGCCGACATCGCTGCACTTCAAGTTATCGCTCCTAATTCAAAATTTACTTGTCCGATTTGCCTAAATTTTTACATGTGGGTAGAGAACAACCTCATTTACTTTTGCTTACAGTTTTGTGACGATTGATTCATTTCTACGGATTATAGACAAATTTGAAAACGTGGGGGGAGGAGATAACCCATGAGTACCATGATTTATTATCTGTAACTTGCTTCATTCTTTAAGGCTTTGCCTTTCGCTTCGTCCTACGTGTTGGAATTCGTCAAAAAATAGTACGATCTGTCATGTGATATGAAATTTACTTATTGAAGCGGAATTTTAGCCATCTCCATTGTCTGGCTTGCAAGTGTCTGTCAATCGACCATAAATCATCCGTCATGGATATAATTACTTTTTTAACCGATGAGGTATGGACTTTTTCAGAATGTCCTGCAAGAGACAATGAACAGTAAAAAGATAATTATTCTATTCATCTGATTATCTTTGTCTCTTTGTTCGAATGAACAGATTGCCTATCGAGGAGACAAGTGAGAGCTTTGTCAACATTGCGCAAGTGACTGAGTCCCATAACTGTCATTCATGTTTGATGTGGAATAAAGTTAATAGAGCGTCAAGGACAGCAACAGCAGACAGCCGTGAGTTATTGGAGTTGGCATTATGGTAGCGCAATTATTTACGGGAGGCATTTAAATTGATTATGCTAAACAAAACTTACGCATTCGTTTAAGGCATCAAAATAATTGCCAATAATTGCGCGACGGCTGAGCGATGAAACTATCAATTTTTTACATCTAAGCTAGCAATGAAGATAAAAGTAAAAAATATTGTATATCAATATTGACTAGAGAAAATACATAATCCGGCTTCCAAAAATCAATAGCATTCCTAAGCATTAAATATTGCAGATTGCAAAGTAAACAGCCTTTGACTTTAACTGATAATATGTAGAGTATCTCCTGATGAGACTTGTGATGATAACCATGATAATACACTTTAAACCATGACTGTTTAACTCTATTATGTAATTTTCCTATCTATGTGATAGTGATATGGAACGTAAACGCCTGAGAGGGACCATTTACTCAGATTTCTATCATCCCCCGGGATCTGTTTACTCAGATTTCTATCATTTCCCGGGATCTGTTTACTAAGATTTCTATAAATCAAGAATATCTTGGATAATCAACATCAAACAGACATGGTTTAAAACGGTTGTATCCATAGAAGTAGATAATAGGATTTCTATGGTATTGTTAATGTCTATGGTTATATCATAGCTAAATCTCGTTCATACCAGGCCTCACTCTCGGGAAATTGTTCATGCAAACATCTCTCGGGCTTCGCCCTCGGAATGTTTACATGCAATTGCCCTTGTTGAGACCTGCTAAGGTATAGATTTAGCCATGATATAACCTTTACGTATTACAGCAGTGCTATGATAATTGTGAACTATGGACAGCTAGAAATCTATGGTAGTATTCTAGTGATAGTATTCTAGCTGTCCATGTTGTGAACTTAGAATAAGATTGGTGAGACAGACAACTAATTAGATCTCAACGTAAGTAACAAAAACGATTTAACGAAGGTCAAATCAGCAGTGTATTTTGTTTTTTTTGGAGCACCAACGTTCGTGAAGTTTGATATCACTTAACTTGTTCACTTCATGCGTGCATCAACATTATTGAAAAATCAATTATTTGTTCCTGCTTTGCTTAGAGCAATAAAAACTGAAACAGTGGCAACTATGAAAGATCGACTTGACAATGGAATTAGGGTTTGACATCATGAACATCGCGCACTGCACAGTTGTGTCGATATCGAAACGAAACGCACATGGTTCCTTTCTAATTTAAGGTGGGTTTATACTCCACTCTGCAGATGTCTGCAGAGTGAAGAATTCAACTCGGTGAACTCTGTGGAAAAGTAGGTCACCTACAACATAGCCGAGGTGCTCTGCAGACAACTCTGCAGATGAAAAATACAGCTATCAGAGTTGCCTCTGCAGACATATTTAGGCTGCAGACATATTTAGGAAGTTGAACAATGTTGAACTTTGCTATGAAGCTCTGCAGAGGCGTAGGCGTTGATGCTCGCATGACGTTGACTCCACTTTTCTAAAAGTCGTCGGCGATTTGCTGGAATCTTTCAGCCGTCGGTGGAACCAGAAATTCCTCGTGTAGTGCCATCCACAAAGCTTCACATGTCTCTTTGAATATAAGTGAGACATAAGCTTTACTTATTCGGTAGTTGATGGCCATGCTTGCTTGAGAATCCCCACTGCCTAAGATACGCAAAGTCAAACATAGTCTTTCGGCGCAAACAATGGGCTGGATGTGCGTTCTCTCATGTTGAATGAGCGGTTGAATCCTGCCAAGCAAGTCACTAAAGCGAGATTTAGACATGCGGAAATAATTAAAATGCGGAATCTTCTTTTTCGGAGTTTGAGGATCAGTAGCAGCAGTTCAAGTTCATCATCACTGCAGCTATCCATTGCGAATTCTGATTTCTACATACAATGCAGGAAGTATAAATGATGTGCTCTGCAGAAGTCAATCAATCATCATGTCTAGACATCTGCAGAGATATGTTAGTCATAGCTGAGGAATGAACTCTACATACATGTTAACTCTGCAGAGTGGAGTATAAACCCACCTTTAAGGATGCAGCTTTTCATTTGTCGTTGTGTTACATAAAATATTTATGTGTAATAACGTGGCGTTCATGAACATCATCTGGTTTAGTTGCAGGTCATGCAAACGCAAATTTCTGAAGTAGTGATCTGAAGCAGCGTTTCTCAGACTGTGGTTTCCAAATCACTTTCTGCTGTTTTGGGAAATTGAGATTTCAATTTAGCAGTTTCTGATAGTGACTCGTGAAATATCTACGGTTCCGACTCATTTCATAATCAGAAAAAATTGTATATTATAAAAATGAAACTTTTCATCTTTATAGAGTGGTTGAAAATTGTAGTTAATCAACTTTTGATTTTATTATGGAAGCTTCTTGACTTTCAATGATTGTAAAGATGCCAAACAGTGTATATAGCCTGCGCTTTATAATTTCTCTACAGCGCCGATTTACATTATCTGAAATAAATGTCCATTATTATCATCATCATTGCTATTAATTTCTCAAGTATTATGTATAGTGGTACGCGACGGAGATTCCGGATGTCAAGTGGTACGCGAAGAGGAAAAGTTTCAGAAACACTGATCCAAAGAGACATCAACAAATTTGATGGGATGTGGCGAGGTGAGTATTATGATGATTTAAAGTAAAGCATAATGAACACATTTTACTTCTCCAATTAATTTAAGCATTTTCTACCAGTGCCAATCAATCCCAAAAATAATGGCAATCTCTGGTTTTGAATATCAAGATGCCTGCAGAATACTTGTTGATTAATAATTTGGAAGAATCATCAGCTTTGTAAGTGTTGTGTAATGCAATACTAGGAAATTGGAACATAACGATCGCCATCTGAAAAAGGAAGTCAAACGATAGAATAATTAATTTTCTTTTGATTCTTGAAATTGATGTTGATTTTCTATCGTATGAAAGCATGAATTGACATTCGACAGCAAAAATAAAGTACAAGAAAAGTGCACGGCACACATTGCAGTGCGCCCATGGTGCAGAAGAGAACATAGAACATAGGACGGCTTTCATGGGCCTCGAAGTATATTTCTGTCTTCATTCAATTCCTGAAATTCAAAAACAAAAACAGACGCTATTGAATTGGTGCTATAGATTGACTATCCGCGGTTCGTGGGCTACCCAGTCAGGAGTTATCGAAAATTAATTGCAATAGGAAGCAATCATCTAGATGCAACCATTTGATTGGAGCAATCAATAGCACTTAGTTGGTGTCATTGATCAATTAATTGCAAATATTTGTCATCACCGTTTGAATAAAATAATTTTTGATTTTGACTTTTTCTGTTATTTCAATTTAGCGAATTACAAATCTTTACAATTGCTTGAGTAGACCCATTACATGCATATAACTAAACTTAATTGATCTGAATATTGAACAAAATTGCGGAATTTGTTTTTTTCTATCATAATTATAGTGACAATAAATTATTGAAGGAAATGACTGAATAATCACACGTGTCAATAACAGAGCATACACAATAGTTGAAAAGTTAATATAGAGACAAAAAGTAAGCTATGCACCTGATTAGAATCCTGAAAGCAGTCAGTTGTGAATAAGGTGCATGTACATTAAGTAAGCTTAGTATCTAAATAAATCACCGTTGGATGTTTTCTTGTGATGGTGAGCCGTTTGACGGCATTGCGAGGAAATCGGTCAATTAAATGTCTTTCCCATTACAACACAAATCAATTAATCAATTGATTGCAATTATTCGATGACACCAATCAATTAATTGTATTTTTGATGGCAGTAATCAATTAATTGCAATGCAATCTATTTTTGATAGCTCATATGTCCATCACGCTTACAAATCTGAACCTAGCGCTAATTTGAAGGAAGATGTGATGATGTATTGAAACCGGTTAGTTTGCATTGATCAGACGATGTAAACACAATGATCTTGAAACAGATAGATAGAACTGCTTGGGATAGAAGAACCTGTTTTTCTGGTCATTACTTTGTAATTAGTTTCAATTGTCAGATGAAAAATGTAAATAAGATTAGCGGCGGACTCCGGCGATGTCCCACTCTGCTGACTCACCCACGTATGGCTGAAAGAGGCCAAGCAAGCTCCCAACGGGCAATCTAAGTGGAAACGCCTAAGGGGAGGTTTTGGGTAATCGTAGGTGGACTGCGTTGATGTGCAATGCCTGCACTTTGCCGACACACACCTGCCAACTTCGATACTGCTTTGCACCGACCCACGATCTGAAGTGCCGATCCCAAACAGCCAACGTTCAAATGCGTACATGCAGACGACATCCGCTACCTCGTGACACAAGCGCGAAGAAAAGGAGGGGAGTGGTGAATGCGACAACAAGAAGATGAGAATTAAGAAGAAAATATACGATAAGATAATTGTCGATGTTCATCAGAGAAATCCTGAAAATCATTTTCACTCAAATATCAAAAACATGACATGAAATTAACAGGGCGTGCGATGATGGTATTACACTGAAAATATCTAAAATGAAGTACAATTAACCAAATTAGTAAACTATTGAATGATGGCGTTGTTGCAGTTGAGAAGCTAATATCGCCGGGTACAACAATATCGCTGATGATTACTTCACTGCTCCGCAAGTTTTTACCTTCCCTAGTTCAACACTTTGGCTCACAGACAGGCTGACGAGATGAACTGGCGAAAGGACACGTTGATCACGGAGAAGAAAACAAAGAACGCTCAAGCGCTGTGAGAAAATCCCCAGCAGACTCAAGACACGTGCTTTCTCTACAGGCGGAGTCTTTATAGTATAAGGATTACAACAGGATAACAAAATAGCACTCATAGCCGCCTGAGAGGGGAAAGCGTTGGTGAAGTGAGATCTTTGATTCGGCATATGATCTATGCAATCTTTGAAGAGGCTGTCTGGAGTAGTATGACTGAAAATTTCTCATGGAAGAGAAAAAGAGAAGACAATCTCATATTCTGAGAGGAACATGAAGGTCACTGACAGTTACCCCTCAATATTATGGAAGTAATTCAAGAGCTGCAAAGAAGTGGACCACACTTTGATTGTATTGTCAGCATGGTTAGATAAGTTCTAATGAATGTAAGTGTTAGGCCAGGTCAGGTAACAAACTTAGAATAATAAAGTTCGGCACTGTATCGGGGAGAGCCTAGGTCGGATGTCTTATAAAATTCGGCGTCGTGTCGTGCCGTGCCGCGACGGTTTCGAACCTTTTAATGAAATTCGGCGTCGTGCCGTGCCGCGACGGTTTCGAACCTTCTAATGAAATTCGGCGTCGTGCCGTGCCGCGGCGGTTTCGAACCTTTTAATGAAATTCGGCGTCGTGCCGTGCCGCGACGGTTTCAAACCTTCTAATGAAATTCGGCGTCGTGCCGTGCCGCGACGGTTTCGAACCTTCTAATGAAATTCGGCGTCGTGCCGTGCCGCGACGGTTTCGAACCTTCTAATGAAATTCGGCGTCGTGCCGTGCCGCGACGGTTTCGAACCTTCTAACGAAATTTGGCGTCGTGCCGTGCCGCGACGGTTTCGAACCTTCTAATGAAATTTGGTGTCGTGCCGTGCCGCGACGGTTTCGAACCTTCTAATGAAATTCGGCGTCGTGCCGTGCCGTGACGGTTTCGAACCTTCTAATGAAATTCGGCGTCGTGCCGTGCCGCGACGGTTTCGAACCTTCTAATGAAATTCGGCGTCGTGCCGTGCCGCGACGGTTTCGAACCTTCTAATGAAATTCGGCGTCGTGCCGTGCCTCGACGGTTTCTAACCTTTTAATGAAATTCAGCGTCGTGCCGTGCCGCGACGGTTTCTAACCTTTTAATGAAATTCAGCGTCGTGCCGTGCCGCGGCGGTTTCGAAGCTTCAAATGAAATTTGGCGTCGTGTCGTGTCGCGGACGATTCGAGGCTTCTAATGAATTTCAACCCCTGGGAGTTGGATAGGACTGGGAACGCTTATCAACTTCTCAGAAAAACATCGGAATCTTTCATGTAGCTAAAGTATCCTTCCAAACTAAGTTAATGTCCGTAAATATGTATGCTAGAATATGGTCGTGTGAGCCGATAATCAAACTAAGTAAACCTTGGGAAGCTCAAGATACACAAATCATCATCCTGTGCTAATCAGTTCCAAACAAGTTTCTAACTTCCATTGCAAATTGGGATATCAAAAAATCGCTTGTTAAATGTAAAGATGAAAGACGAAAGTCGCAAGTATGTACGCCCTACATAAAGGTGCCTAACCTAGCAACCAAATATCAAACAGCATAAGCCGGACTTCGTATGAAATTAAGCGGGTTAAGTGATCGCCTATCACTTTTTTTGGCTACTCTATTTATTTCTTCAATCTCTAACTCAAATCACAGTCAATGTGAATGTTTTATCAGTAAAATTAAAATTACATTTGCCCTCCAAATGGTGGATAAATATTGCATTACTATGATTTAACCAATTAAACAATCTGAAACACAAAAAACTTGGAGTGAATACAGTGGTTCTGAGCGACTTTGAGAAAGGTGTATGAAGGTGTATAGAATGTTAAGTTTTGATTGCAGACAAGCTACACGGAAACTGATCCGATTTTGCGATCTAAACATTGTTGGAGGGGTCACTAGGTTTGAAGTTCATTAATTCCAGATTTGTGAATGCATACAGCGAAATGACCAAAGAATTCCTCATTTTTCATTCCCTTATGATGTCGGCCTTGTTTGACGTTGATCTCCAAACACGATAGATCGTGATAACGGGAATGTACAGGTGATATTTCCACTGCGGCAGCTTTGATAACTAAACCGTCGCTTTCAGATCCTTCCTTGCCACTGCAGACATCGAGAGTCGAATCTAAACTTATCAGTATTCTCGAAGCCTTCTTTCAATTTCCAAAGTAGGAGTTTTTAGTGTTCGAATTATATCTGGTATTGGTAACATGGGAAGGTAGTCGACGTTTTGCCTATAGTGTTTTCTCAGCGTTACCATCAGTGGCGGCTAGTTGTCGCAGATAGAGTTGATGCAGATAATTTTGCGTAGCCAGAGGCTTGCGGCAACATGTGAAGCGGTCAAAAATGTAGGTTCGGGTTCGGCCAGTTCAATAATTCTTTTCTTAACCCCTAGTCTACTGCCTCCGCGTAGTTTGTGGCCCGAGCCAGCTGCAACTCTGCTCAGGAGCTTTCGTGTTTCAGATTTCTTGAAACGTCTTAATGCTGTGGCTGCCGTTTACCTAGACAGGGTGTCTGCATTTGAATGAGTTACTCCAACCTAGTTGAAAAAATAATCAGGTACCTAAGTCCAACAGTTTCAAGCTTGATCTTGGTCTCGACTTGATCTTGTAATTAAAATTGATGTCAGCCAAAACTCGGAAAATCATGATACCGTTTGACTACTTGGAAAAAACTGTCAAAAAGCATTTTTCTTGACAGAAGTTCTTTGCTTGAGAATAAGGAAATCTGATTAAGCTTGTCATGCAAGGTACAATAATAACCTTATACCTGCCTCTTTCAGGAAATAATTATGGCAATAATGGCACAGGCTCTTATTGAGAAGAAATAGTGAACCTTCGGTTTTCGCCAGCACATTATTCTACTGGCTGTTGAGCTGAAAGGGATGCGATGTGTTCCTGTAATCGGCAGTTTGTCAGGAAAAATGGGATGAGGGGGATGAGTATTTATTTGGCAACTGAGGAAATATGTACATTGTACAAGCATAGTTTTATATCCCCCTAACATTTCAAATTTTATGAGACATAAAATAATGAACAATCTGAATTATAGTATGTTTTCTATGATTTTACAATAGTATACCGGTATTTGAGTTGGCCTTGCAACCATAAATAGGGTTTTAAGATTCAAAGTCGCCCTTTTTTGGATTTCATGGCAACTTAAAACAACTGTAAAGGTCTCGTCGGTGGTGTGCAGAAAAAGTGGTACATATTTAATAAACATCCAAAGAAGTCAAATCACTGCTAATTGACAATCTTAAACATACTCATAGTTTAATGGTCAATGATGCAGAAGTAAAAGTCAAGCAAGGCGAGTCTGGACATCGACGTCTTCCGCAGGGATTATCAAAAATTGATTGCAATTTAATTGCATTTTTAAGTCAATTAATTGAAATTGGCATTCGGGAGTAATCAATAGATTGAAATTGAAATCAAAACAAGCAACTGATTGAATTTGGAAGTGGCAAACCATCAAACAACTAAATGAACAAACAATATAATATTCTAAAATTATATTTTAAATCCATAATGCATGTTTATAATGAGTCATAATTGTTTACGCATACACGATGATACATATAATGCTAGGCACCTTTAATGATCATGGAATACTTGGAGGTATTCCATGAAGAAAAATCGTCCCAACAGACCCAACAGAGGTGGGTAATAGGACTCTAAACGGATAAAGGGCCTACAGTGAAAGCAAAGTATAATGACATCACTATGACGTATTGGTATGTATACTATGTAATGCACGCATACATGCAGACAGCTAAGGGCAGCTCACGGGAGCGAAACAAGGATTAAGAAAATTGGCTTGCAATTTAATTACTGTTTCCAATCAATTAATTGAAATTGAATCCCTGAGCAATCTATTAACTACAGTTGACCTTTCTGAGCAATCAATTAATTTCTGATAACCCCTAGTCTTCTGTCCTCAAGAGTCGGTGTTGGAAACCGCGCAGCACCACTGCCAAATGGCCCACTGCTCAGAAAACGTTGCGATAGAATCGTCTCTTTGAATTTTCATTATCCAAGTGTGTGCCAACAGCAGATCCTGCCACAGCTTGACACCAGCAGTTTTAATACGTTAGAGGGAAATTCAAAAACACAAATTGGAGAGCGATTGCCGTCAAATCAGTCGAAAGTAACTTCTCGAAACTCTGATTCATCCTTTGTCATGACTACCAGCCATCCATCAACCTGTCATACCAGTACGACCATTAAATCGAAGCGC
The DNA here is from genome assembly GCA_907163375.1 of Prostheceraeus crozeri. Taxonomy (NCBI): domain Eukaryota; kingdom Metazoa; phylum Platyhelminthes; order Polycladida; family Euryleptidae; genus Prostheceraeus; species Prostheceraeus crozeri. The sequence continues at coordinate 438,215 of CAJQUW010007876.1, forward strand.
TATTAAATTAGGAAACAAAGACCAGAAAACCGCAGCTTTCAATCGACCTCTGACCTCAGCCGAGGCTACTGTTGTTGATTGACAAGGAAAGATATGTCATTAAAGATATAAAGATGAAAGTCAACGGATGTCGATAAGGGCGCAGTAATGAGGTGACTTCACTTCAGGCTGTTAAAAGGTGCGTATACAGGAAATACAGCAGTGTTGCTTTGCTAATGTTGATCATCGATCCAAAATTACTTGAAGAAATAAATGACTTGAAAGTAGTGATATCACCACAATTGCTGATGTTAGAAGACAGATTTCAAATGGTGGTTGAGAAGAACACGTTAGTGATGAGCATTCATTGCGAGGAACACTTTAATTTAAGTAAAGATTTCTATGTACATCTTACGCATGAGACGCAAGAGCGAAAAAGAGACATAAACTATGCATGAACCAACAATCTCTCAACAGCTTCTCAGCATGTTTATTCAATTATGCATTGAGGGTAAGAGCTCTTGCGCAAATGTCATTATGATTCCATTGAAAATACAACAGGAGTGTATAAGCCTACATATTTACCCAATTATTGTTTTACGCTACCTTATTATCATACTTTTTTATATAAACACTTCATTGTCATAAGCTTACATCAAATTTATAATCTTCTAAATTGCCGGTCAATTCGGGAGCAATTGCAGACAATTTCTGATCATCATGCATTATTACAGAAATGAATTGACTAGAACGAATAACAGCAAATATAAGAGAATGAATTTTTCTGTCTCATAAACTACTCATAGCATACTACTGTCCGATTTAAAGAGACAGCTCTTGCTACAAAATGGAAATTTTAAGAACGTGCTGAACGCTTTTTGGTGCAGAATGTATGCTGGTATGCTGAATTGTTTGTATAATCTAAAATAGAAGGAGGAGAATGCAAAAAAGCAAAAAAAGAGCATACAAACAAAACAACATGTATTTTGCAATCAATGTACGCTTGACATATTTGCAAATTATCCTTCGTTAACTATGAATGGTCATTGGTAATGATCATGGCATCGTTGATAGCCTCATACGGGAGGTTGTTCATGATGAGGATGAGAAAAAAATACGGCACTCCCTTTAGTAGCGGCTTTAATAAAAACTAGTTGCTAAAAATATTTACGCGGCAAACGTTTCGAGACGCAGTCACTGCCTCAGTGCACTAAAAAGAAGGTAAAAGCAGTCAGAGCGCGTGGCTTATATATCAGGATGATAACACCGCAGACAGAGTATCTCTCAGCCAACCAGCTCGTCTTTGCGATTCAACTGTGGTCTCCTATTTCTGATGTAGCGAGCTTCAGCCAGACGATTTTCAAGAGGCGAACTATGCTTGGCAATGATATTGATTGTGTCATTTAATGACCACGACAGTAACCTTGACATTTTCGATTTCACAATCATTGCCAAGCATAGTTCGCCTCTTGAAAATCGTCTGGCTGAAGCTCGCTACATCAGAAATAGGAGACCACAGTTGAATCGCAAAGACGAGCTGGTTGGCTGAGAGATACTCTGTCTGCGGTGTTATCATCCTGATATATAAGCCACGCGCTCTGACTGCTTTTACCTTCTTTTTAGTGCACTGAGGCAGCGACTGCGTCGCGAAACGTTTGTCGTGTAAATATTTTTAGCAACTAGTTTTTATGAAAGCCGCTACTAAAGGGAGTGCCGTATTTTTTCTCATCCTCATCATGGCATCTTTCATAAAATAGCTAGCTCTTGTGATGAATCTTCAGTAAATTTCAAAGACCTAGGCCTACTTCGTAATAGAATTCTTTCTAATATTAATTATAATCATAAATCTCTGCAGGACTTTGTTTTATCTTCAGAACTCCATTTTTCGATCAGAAGAAACATTATCAGCTCAAGAGCATCTAGAGAACCCACCTTTTAAACATGAGATATAAGGAATGTTTCTAGGTGCAAGAACCGATTTCGGAGACAAGGAATGATTCCATTGTCTCTGTGCATTTTAGAATTCTAAAAGTCACACGTGTTGTTGTCAAGCGGTTCCTTGCTATGAAATACATGAACTTCATATAATAGATCATTTAAAATGTGAAAGACACATCAAGTGTCAATTCAAATGTCAAGCAATCGTCAAACGTCGAGACTGAAGGCAAATATTCACTTCCAGACATTGAAAGCAAGATGTTTCTGCTCATGTTTTACAAGTTCTACAATTCTCACTTGAGAAAAAAAAGATTGATCGACCGATGACATCCCGGTCAAGTAGCCTGCCAATCAGAATTTGGCGTCAACAGCTGGTCAGACGAGATCAACGTCAGGCAACCCGGAGGGGCCCTAAGTCGCACAGATCGACAGACAGTCGTCCTACCTGCCGGTGCTGACAAGCAGGTGTCAAGTAAGCCGGTAACGAAGCCAGAGAGGAATGTGAATTGCGAGTCTGCCAGCGACACGTAAGGAACTAGTCTAATGTCGTCGTCTTATTACACATGGGATTTAGGCCTACAATGCTGTCAGAGAGCCAATTCGGAATCGTTGAACCTTAATATGGATGACTGCATGAGTAATGTCAGACATGATGATACTTGAATTTCAAATTCGAATTGTGTGTGCAGAGATGATTCATCCGCGACGCATTCTGGGTAAGGTAGCGTTCAACAATTAGGTAATCGGTGTCACATATGCGAAATATGAGAAGTTTTTGAGAACTCCGAGTAGTGCTGTGAAGGGCAATTATGGTAATATATGTTTGCATTAATCATCCTGGAAAACCTTTTCTAGCGCACCAGATTGCCTCCCTCAATACAGGTAGAGAGTCCAATGATGATTACGTAACGGTACTGATTAAGGAGCGGCTGAAACATTGAGAAGCCGATACCGCAAGTTGAACCAGCCTTACACGGGACAATTGGAAAATATTGAAAAAAATCGACCAAAAAGGCAGTTTTCCTCAAATGTTCAAAAGAAAACCCAACGAATGGCTTCGGTGTAAAATCATTGAAAGGTATTCAGAATCGAAATGGAAAGATTGAAAATGTCTAGATGCATGTTGTGCGATTGATAGAATAGGGAAATTTCATCTCATCATCAGTAGGTTATTGAGTTGTAAGAATGCATCATTCAATTTCAGATTGGATTAAACGTAAAAACCGGCTATTTTCGATTTTCGAAAACTCCTCCCTCCTTTTCGAATGCGCAAGTCTACATGTACAAATACAATGAGTTCATGACAAAAACACATTTAAAGAAAATTATCGGCATAAACTAAATTATTAAAATATCGAACCATGCCGGTTTTCTGTGTTTTCTCTACTGTTTTAGAAAAGTGAGGACTCATCTTCAATGCTTGTAACAAAAAGTATCCGTGTGCTTCAAGTCGGCTAATGAATTCTCTTCTTGAACACGAGGAATTGCGATCTGACTTGCATGTTAAAAATGAAAAAGCTTCTATGACATCATCCGCCGTCATGTTTTCCATGGAAAATGTGACTTCAAAGTTCAATATGGATTTCGCAAATATCGTTGAAGGCAAATGAAGTCTAGTTAATTGAAGAAAGCATGTTCTTTAAGTCAAGTAGTAACAGAAACATAGAATTCCAATTATAATAACTTCCTAAAGGCATAACTGGTCATGTCTAGATTACATGAAATATATGACAAACTCTCAGAATGAATTTTATTGTTTTTGTTACATCGACTAAGATAGGTAGTATGGGGATCGACCGCGCCCGGAAATTTTGCCGGTAACAGTGCTTGGGCTTCTGATTTGAGAAGCAGCCGAATCAGAGTAGAACCCCAGCAGTCGATTTCAGATACAGCTGTGCCTGAGCCTGAGCTCGGGTATCCGATTTGAAATATAGTCGTGACCGGAACCGTGCTCGGGTATCCGACTTGAAATACAGTCGTGACCGGAACCGTGCTCGGGTATCCGATTTGAAATACAGTCGTGACCGGAACCGTGCTCGGGTATCCGATTTGAAATACAGTCGTGACCGGAACCGTGCTTGGGTATCCGACTTGAAATACAGTCGTGACCGGAACCGTGCTCGGGTATCCGACTTGAAATACAGTCGTGACCGGAACCGTGCTCGGGTATCCGATTTGAAATACAGTCGTGACCGGAACCGTGCTCGGGTATCCGATTTGAAATACAGTCGTGACCGGAACCGTGCTCGGGTATCCGACTTGAAATACAGTCGTGACCGGAACCGTGCTCGGGTGCATGATAAGAGATAACGTACCCCACACTGGTCACAAACCCGTGCAGTCGATATGAAACGAGGTCGCATTTGGATAGACAAGATGCTCAAATGGATTGACTGCAGAAGCAAGCCAGCCGACTTGGACATGTATCCGGGCAATCTGCATTAGTCAGTGTCCATATCGGGTATATGGTTTGCATTTCCAAACCGCATGGATGCTCTTGCCAAATACCTCATCAATGCTAAAGTCTATAAACTTAGTAAAACGCTTCATCTACTCACTATTGGGTCCTACACAGTCAAACTTTTGGAGAAAATTGACAAAAAATCTAGCGAAACTTAAAGCAAAAGAATGATTGAAGAGGTGAAAATAAGACAAACTCATAGTATTGCAAATTTTACAATTTTCCAATCATTTTATTACTTTTTCCTATTATTTTATTACTTTATCTACAAATATTTTAGATGTGTTTCTGCATTAACTTCGCGGGCCAGAAAAATTCCTTCACGAGCCGGATGTTGTGCACCCCTGATCAAGTGTGTATTCCTTGAATGACTATGTTTAAAACAGTGTCTGCTCCTAATTAACAATCGCGCACCTCGCACCCTCTAACTTTCATAGTAATAAAAAAATTTCCTTTAAATGCGATCATTAAGTCGCTATTATTCGTAAGTGGCGAAAAGAAAAAATGTGATGGCAATCGAGGCCTATACATTGTATATCATTTACCGCTGCTTTGGTGGCAAAATCTTTTATAAGAGCATAAAGATTAATTTCTTTTCCTTAGTCCATGTGAAAAGTCATAAGGAAAAGTTGCCGAGCAATTTCTCTCAAATTCTCGCAACTGAATCGCATTCATCATCAATGGCAATTATCACAAATATAAACTTATAAACTGAACTTAAGAGAATAATGGCTTGACATCAAAGGCCATACACTTAACTCCATTTTGAGTTGTATAGATATCCAACAGTTTTATGTGGTGGGCTAAATTTGTTTCACATGATGCTCAAGCACAAATGTTATGCGAATAAAGGATTAGAAAAAAAGATAAATGGATAGTGACGAAAGTCTATGTTAAGGAGAGGTGGCATGGATCGACTGAGCATTGTCTTTACGAAAGTCATGTCAAATGACAACATTGAACTTATTTTTTCTGAGATCATTTTTTTGCACTGGACATGCGCAGATTAGTGGACCTCAAACGAAACACAGATCTTGAACGTCAAGGTTAACATGATGTAGGACTGAGCATATTCTCTCCGTGATAGATTAAAACTTTCTATGATAGGGCTTATAGCCGTAATTCAGCGGACGTCTGTGTCACATGACTAACTTTCACGACGGCAAGATGCAACTTATGCAAGTTGTATTACTTTCATTCATCATTCTTCGAATTATTGTAATGCTCACAACGTAACGATGCGAAGGAGTGGCTCAGCACTGCTTTTGAATAGACATGCTTTCCAAAATTATCACTAATCTCCTGCTCTGCAACTTTCGATAGGAATAATCTCACGTCCATATGATTGCTAAACGTCTACTTACCTTCAAGATGACGAAATCCATCTTCAGGCGTCGGATAGCGAAGAGACTGACACACTGCACTGACCACTGAGTCCACTGCGACGAGAAGAAGCACACAGGTGATAGAGTCACAACGAATGTCACTACATCGTTTCATGGATTTGCCGATAGAACTGAAAGCACGCACGCGAGTCGCTGATTGGCTGATTCCGGACGGTAAGCCGGTACATACAGGAGGAGGAAATCCAAACGATCAGGCGGTCTCTATCTTATCTATTACAATTCACAATTATAACAGGGAGATTCCATCACCCGTGGGAGTTCAGAACGGCGACTCGTCAGAGAAATAAGACTGTGTGTAGGTGAAGTTCAATTAATAAGATTTTTAAAGACTACAAAATTGGATTGCAAATCTGTTCTTAAGTTGAATTAAATTTCTATTTGTGCACAGCTAAACATTTTCTTCAAAGGAGGGATCTTGAAAGAACAGTGGGTGAATCCTCTAATGATTTAAGTCAACTGACTGATTACGATTAAAAAAGTGTTTTAATTACCCTTCAATTTCAAAAATAACCGTTTCGTTTGCGCCCATCCGAACAATATTGAAATAAAAACAAATGTAATTTTTCATGGCCACGCCGCTTCTCTTGCTGAATTTACATGCGGAATGAAATTGCATCAGATATTTGGACAGAAGGTGAACGTGACTTTGACTCACGAAGGCACAGAGGTATTCAAGAGATTTTCAACCAGCCAATAATTTTCTGCATCTGTTATTTGCCGTTTCCAATCTTTAAATCTTAGGATATATAAAAAAAGGCTTCCTATTTCATTGCTTAACCGACGCACCACTGATGACTGCGTCATCCAAAACTTAGTTTTCTAAAACCACGTCGTGTTGGATGACGAATTTTATTATAAAAGGTATGTGTTCTCACAAAACTTCAAGGCCTTTGCACAATAATGGGTTGCAAAAAAAATCGCAAAACGTTAAAAAAACGCAGCAGCTTTTCACGTGAGAAAAGAATCTTTAGCAGCAACTTTGAATAGCCTTAGAGTTCTTGGAGTGGTGACGGAAGACAGAAGGTTGTTCTACGCTTGTGAGGCTTTTACGGAGAAGAGCCTATTGACGATCGTTATTAGACGTGCTCTTGGCACAACAAGCGAGTTCGTAGAAGTGGATCTGAGGCGAGAGCAATGTGCAAGTGGGCTGACAGGGACAAGCAGCTCACTTCTTTCGTGTTCTGACCACGAAAAGTAAAGTAAAACTTCGATACTATCCAAATGATTTTATAATCATCGAAAAATACATTGTGAATAAATGTCATTTTTGTGCTCCTTTACTCCCATGTTGCACATGTAGCTGTGAATAGCGCCATGTGAATTATAGTCCCATGTGGAATGCGCTAAATGTGTCTCTCCAAAACCAGGTGACGAAGATCTCTGGAAGATTGATAACCGCGCTAATTTTATAGCTTACCCGCGCAACGAATATGACTGACATTGGCTTATCACGCATTACAAACAATTAATATATTTAAATCGATATTTCGACAGCATCAGTTGAATTGCGGATGTGCGTGAGAAGCCGCCTGGCCGATTTAAATGAGGACTAAGAGTGCATTTACACACCACTTTCTGCTTAAGCACGATCTGCTCTAGCTGCATAACCTATACTTTACATGGATATCATGATTCCAGCTATCCCGGGATTGCGATCCTGGCATTAATTCTGTACCTTCGTCCCAAAGTGACCTAAGCGACATTTTTTCGAAAATTCAACTAATACTATTTTTGGATACAACAGTATCCTAGTATTCTTTGGGGAAATTGTCAACAATGAATTCTATTTTCATTAATCGGTATACAGCTGTGTCATTTCAACCTAAGTGCATAACCTCCAATTTCTTTTTGTGTCAAAACAACCTATCCGACAAATGAAAAATTTAAACGTTCAATTTAAACAGAATATTCGACCAAAAAGTAAGTCAAAGTGAATGTAGGACATTGTTTATGTAAAATGATTCATTTATGTGAAAAGAAAACAAGGGATGGAAAGATCATGGGCTGGAGTATACCAATAGAAATGGTGAGAAAAAGATTGCCAGAAAATTGCAGCCACTTGTATTAAAAAATGATTGCAATCATAAGATATCTTAAATCCAACGTGAAAAGATTTTTAGTCAATTTTACAAGTTAAGTGTCAACGAACAAGATCAATACATATCAGGATATGTGTTATTGAAATGGCAGTTAAGAGAAGAAGGACGGAAATAAAGAAAATTCAAAGCGCACTTGCAGCAGGAAATATTTCCTTTCAAAAGATTCAGGGCGCCATAGCATTTGCAGATCGTTCCTTATTAGTACACCTGCAATAAGCGATTCCAGAATTCGTACAATATCAAGAAAACGCAGAGAAAATGAAACAAGTATTATAAAAGTCGGTCTGCCTGGACGCCATCCCTGCGTTAGGCGTGTTCCTGATGAAGAGCAACAGAAAATCTGAGATCACATTGAAAGTTTTCCTTTATACCGAAGTCACTACAGCAGAGACAGGACGGATGAGCTATTTCTTTCACCTGGATTGAATATCATCAAGATGTATTATTTGTACAAGGAGGAAGCTTGTAGAAAAGGTGAACAACCTCAAAAAGAGTGGTTGCATTATGAAGTGTTCAAAGAAAACTCCTATTTATCGTTCACGAAGTTGAAATCAGATACTTGTAATCAGTGTGACAAGTTTAAAGCAACCTGTGACAGCCGATCTGAGGAACAATTATTTCACCTAAACGAAGCTGAAGCTGTTTGTCAGCAAAAAAGGAAGGACAAACAGCGGTGCTCTGATGAAAGGGATTTTGGAATGATAAGTTATGACCTTCAAAAGTGCCCTCCTACCTCGAACTAATTGAGCTGTTCTGAGAGTTTCTACAAACGACAACTCTGGGTATACAACCTGACAATATGTGACTACAAACATGGTCCACCCTGTTGCTATATGTGGCCTGAAGATGTTGCCAAGAGGGGTGGAAATGAGATAGCATCCTGCCGATGATTTTATTCGCACAAAGTTGAAGTATAATCCAGAAATCAAAGAATTTAAATTGTGTTCTGATTCATCTACTCGACAGAATAAAAATTAACATGTTCTTGCAATGCTCAACGTTCTGGCAGAAGCAACATCTTTGTGCAAGGCAACTCATACATTTAATTGTACTTGTACCAAGTACTTGTATAGTACCTGGACACACACACACACACACACATGGAATGTGATTCTGTTCATGCCATTATTGAGAAAGCGAAAAAGAGAATGGATTTGATGGTACGAAATGATTGGTTCAATCTTGTTAAAATGGCCAAATCCTCTCCGCCTTTCCTCAATGTAATTCCAATCAGTCAAAGTAGCTTCTAAAAGGGGGATAAAGTATCAGAGGAAATATTGAAATTGCTGAAAGCTGGAGAATTCAAGTTTTCATGCATCAGAAATTACTCCATTGAAATTGAAGCCCCGAATTTGATGCTTTACAACTACAATATGCATGATGAACATAGAGTATTCATCGAGTGAAGAAGCACAAAGAAGCTGATGAGATACGTTTAGAACAAGTAGGTTCCAAATATTTTCATAAATACATGTAGTGATGGCTCAAAAATTTTTATTCAGTGCTACTCAACGCCTCTCGCCATTTCGGAGAGGAAGAAAGCAGTTCTCCTCAGTTTGCGACTCTACATCTTTACTACATACCACCTATATCATGAAGGTTTCAGGTCGACCTCAGAAAAAGATACTATGACTTCATTTAGTGACAGCTGCAACATTATAGGCTTCATTGTGTCTTAGATACTGTAATTGCCAACCTATTGTTCAGATTTTTGATAAATGTTGATTTTCCAAACAATGTGTCACCTAAGCGCCATCATACGAAAGAAAATCCTGTTAAATCAACCTAAATCCAAAATAGTACATGACAAAGGTCATATTGTCAACAAAGATGTAGCAGATTAAGAAGTATTAGTCCGGCAGCCAGAACGAGTTTCTGCAGGGAACGAAGCCGAAAGTGAGACTTTTACAGAATGATGTGCACCTTATGCCTACTACAAATCGGCACGTCTGCCGAGTTCTAGTGAGTTCCTCTTCTTGTCAGACAAGATCAAAGAAAAACACATGCAAATCCAATGGGACGCAGATTGCAGGTTTTGGCTAACATGGAATTTTGTATGTTTTCTCTGATTAAACGAAAAGTACTTAACCCAGAGTTATAATTTTTGGCATGGAATGTCTTCAGGTCATTTCCTTTCATTTTCATACACCCCTGTCTATATAGGTAACCCATTTAGATTTGGCGAGCCTCTTAATGTCCGCAAACACAAACATTTTGAGCTACTTTATCCACATTCAACCACATTCTCACATGCATTGCCTATGAGATGCATGATAAAAGCACATGCACATTATAAGAAATGACCTGAAGACATTTCATGCCAAAAATTATAACTCTGGGTTAAGTACTTTTCGTTTAATCAGAGAAAACATACAAAATTTCATTTTAGCCAAAACCTGCAATCTGCGTCCCATTGGATTTGCATGTGTTTTTCTTTGATCCTGTCTGACAAGAAGAGGAACTCACTAGAACTCGGCAGACGTGCCGATTTGTAGTAGGCATAGGGTGCACATTATTCTGTAAAAGTCTCACTTTCGGCCTCGTTCCCTGCAGAAACTCGTTCTGGCTGCCGGACTATATGAACATAAGAGTCAAATCTGTTCAATAAAATGAATGCTTTCATTCTATGATTGAATTTTAGAAGGTTTTTTCGTCTCCTGTAAAATTCAACTTTTGTCGCTTAGGTCATTTTGACACTAAGGTACAGAATCAAGCTGTTATTTTAGTAGCAATTTGTTGATGCTTTAATGCTTTTTGAGTGGAAACTGAATATATTTCAGAAAACTTTCGATTTTCTTCCTTGAATTACTAATTGCCACTGTTACTGTTATAGATTATAGTCAGCATGCTTGATCACGTGTCCCTAGTTATGGGCCTAATATTCCTCTTATAGCCCTAGATATGTAATTTGTGATTTCAGAAAATGGTAGGAAATACAGAAATTTTCATCTTCTTAGCCTATTGAATTTTCCTTCGATTCTGTTCGGCGGAATATCACAAATAAAGAGGCAACTTATAAAGTCAATGGACAATGAATAAAGTCTGTCAATTGTTTGTTGAAATGTGTACGGTGTTATATGTGATGCTATAGGCCCAATTGTAGCTTGACGCATGTGGCCAAAAAACTTGGCTCTTTTGCTTTCACATTTTCGAGAGGAATCACCGAAATAGACGCATCCTTCAGTTTAATCCTTCATGTCGTTGATAATGGATGGATTATGCATACTTCACAAATTCTGATTTTCTATAATACCCTGATATTGATATCAATTCTTATTAAAGGCTTTAGGCCTACATGAAGCAGCATATAATAAGGTTTTGTTTTAGATGTCTGTCTATATTGTTTTAAGCCTTATCTTTTCAGTACATAATGGGAATACAATTGATCAGTCTCCGATAATCAAAAAATGATGTAAAAATAGCAGTAAGTGCGTTATGAATCTATATGGTAGTCCCACTAAACGTGCAAATGACTCACAAAGCTCTAATTATCCATGCTGACTCGTCACTGACGGTCAAATTATGCGAACTCGCAAAATATGCTATAGAGAGGACTATTAGAAAGCAATTATCTTACTCGAAATATATAGCATAGGACCACACTGTAAAGTGATTATTCTGAAAACTTTCCCACGAAATCGCGGGATTGAATCTTAAAAATTGTGAAATTCCTGGTTTTAGAAAAGTCCCAAGGATTGCAATTCCTAACTTCCAAGTCCAACCCAACCAGATTTATATAAATTGACACAAAATTGAGGAAGCTCATATGCTGGAAACATTTGATGACGTACGTGTCTACCTCTGATGCACCAACCTCATATATGTTTTTAAATTATATGAGGTATAATGCTGATGTTTCAAAGAGTGTCACATTTCTAGCTCGTAAAGGTAGAAATGTCAGACAATAGCAAATGTAGAGCAAATCATTAACTGAAATCCATTATCGCAAAAAAGTTTATAAATTTGATATTTCATCTAGTTGCTGTGTTAGTTATATGAACATAACTTAGTTTACACCAAACGGTTGCATATTTTCAATTAGCGTGCACAACTGCAAATAATTGTACGTCGATGTTTAAGTTTTCAGTCAATTAAGCTTAGACCTATTTGACAAAATTGTAGCTAAGCATTAATATGATTCTTGATTAACTACCCCTGACATTGGGTTACCTTTTTCATTCTTGGCTTGACAGCGACACTCAAAATCTAAGTCAAATTGAAATTGTAACGTTATGCATAGTGCATAATTTTTCATCTAGAAATGCAAGACCTGGAGAACAGTGCTAATATATTCAGCAATGTAATCGCTGTCATGCTACTGATGAAAATGTCCATCTAAATTACACAGAAATTATATCTTAGTGAACAGGACTCAAAGTGGCTATTTTAAAACAATGCTCAGACTGCAAATTCAAAAAAGCGAGTTTAGAAGCAGTTATAAAAGCATGTTTTAAACCATAGCTTTAAAGATCCCTGTTTAAAATTATACTAGAAACATGATTATCTAAAGCTACGACAAAATCATTTTAGAAGCCACTTTTAAAAGCATCGTTTTTCTAAAATATTGTTTTTTATATGAATTTTTTTTAATATGATAGTTTAGAAAACGTGTTTAGAAATATTCTTTAAGTCATGTTTAATAAAATCGATTCTTAGTATCCATGTTAAAATGGACATCTTCAAAACCAGTTTCAAAAACAGTTTCACAGCAGTTTTGAAGACGATTTTTGAGGGTGTAGATAAAATCCGAACAACAGATCAATTCCGAACAACGAAAATCTAATCGAAGCTGGTAAAATATTGCGCCGAACATTCTAGATTTGATTAGAAAATGGTTAATTTTATCTGTCAGTCACCTTTAATCCGCAAAAAGTCATAAAATTATATTCCGAACAAATTCGAAGAAGTCCGAACAACCAAAGGGTAAAAGGGAAATTTTTAGTAGTTCGGAGGGGAATTATAGCACGAAAGCAATGAAGGTCAATCACAATTGCGTAGAACAAAGAACGTCCTCTGCTTGAAAGCGCATACTCATTGTTCCGCTTTTGTTCGCTGGTATTACAAATGTTCGGAGGTGTTCGGGCTTGTTCGGGTTTGATCGGAATGTAATTTTATGACTTTCTGGCGGATTAAAAGTGACTGACAGATAGAATTAACCACTTTCTAATGAAATCTGGAATGTTCGGCGCAATATCTTACCAGCTTCGAGTAGATTTTCGTTGTTCAGAATTCATTTGTTGTTCGGATTTTATCTACACCCGTTTTTTGATAATAGCTTCAAAAGCACAGATTCAAAGAAACCATGTTTTAAAATAAAACAAACATCCGAGAAAGTAGCGAGAGAGCATTCATTTAAATAGAGAAGTCCATGTTCCACTCAAACTGTTGGTCTTTCCTTTTTAATTATACAGTTATTCGCTTGATTAAAAAAGAAATTGCTTAATTCTCATTCAGAAAGATGAAACATTCGCACAACTTGTCTCACTTCTTCTTATCTGACAGAACTACTTTCTAGCTAGCTGATCACATGATTTAACATGTAGATAGGAGATCAGTTGTTTGTCCTTCTTGTATAAGGAAAATTAAACATCTTAAACTTTCTAGGATGAAACATTTTTTGAATGATATCGATGCACTTCCAAAAATGAAAAATGCGTGATTAGTCATTCATTTTTACTTTAAATTTAATGGCAATGACGAACACACATCAATGCATTAATATATAGTTACTGAAGACTATCAAATCCATTTAATCGTCAGCTAAGGACTCTTATGGTAGCCGGTGGAAGCTTGGCAATAGACCTTAATTACATTACGGGGCTTTTAAATGAAGCTTTTTAGAGCAAAAATATTTATACTTGTTTGGTAAGATGCTTTTTTTATCAGGAACACATTTTTATCTCCAATTCCTTTGATTTTTTAGCAAAGTCAAATAGATCGAGCTATCCGGAGTTGGTTCATTTTCCTTTTCACTTTTCGCATTTAGCAAAATAATATTTATGTAAATAAACTGTAAAAAGTAAAGTTGCTTTTATGACCAGTTTAGAAAAATATTTCGTCTAGAAAGTATAGCCCAAAACGTGCATGCCTAAAAAAGCTTCCGTAAAAGACCGGATGCAACCGACCATCGCAAGTTAAGGGGAGAGAGGAAGATATGCAAAACACCATTTTCACAAAAGAAGAGAGTTTGACATTGGAGAGCTGTTTTTGAAGCAGCCAAGCCCTCGATTGATGAGAGATTGGTACTTCATCAATGAATTCTGGGGAGAAAGCTACATGAGTAATGGACAGTTTTCCATGTTTTCGTTGTGGCTCCGGATGTCACGCACTAGCGGCGGGGGAAGGATGTTCGTCAATGCTTGGCAAAGGACGAGTAAGAAGAAGACGCTCTACTGCGCTCGTTAATGTTCGGGAGAGAAGAATCGATACCACAGTGAATTAACTGCAAGCACCCATTGGTGGATCTGATTTAGAAGTTCAAGTTCATTTTGAGGACCTCCAGACCACACAGGGGATTTTGGCTGAAAATCCAGATATTTATTTATTGTGAAAAATAGACCTATTTCTGAATATTGACAGAGATGTAAAGGATATTAAAATGTTCAATGTTGTGTGTTGTTGTAGGGATGCATGCTCTAAATTATGACTATATTGTTGACTCCCACGTATTCAGCTCTATAGATTTTCAGCTGATGCAAGACGTAGGCCCGATTATAAATGCTAGTGTACCTACCATGAGCAGGCCTACGCCTATATCCTCAAACAGCAAGTTAAGGACAGACAATTAAGTGACGAATCAATACGTTATTCATTGTGGATCCAAATGAAAGTTTTAATGCTACCATAGCTATAAAAACATGCAGCCTGCATCGTTGCTTTTGACAGAAGATCAGTCTCAACAAGCATGATAACTGTATCTGTGTGCATATTACGACCATGACGATAAAAAATCACAGATTTGATGAACCCAGCATCATCAATCGATTCTATAGTGTTACTGCTTTATTTTGCCGTCAGCATCATAAAATCAATGCTGGCATCGTTAGTCACTCCTTAATTTTATTTTCCATGAAGTTTGATGATGAAGTTGACTACCTGAGAAAATTCACTTTTCATAATAACTTGCATATAATTTGCATAATAACGTCCGTGATTATCCATAATTGATGATCATAGCACATTAAAGAGAGAGTTTAATTCCTAAATTAACTTTAATGCTCTGTTCATCGACGCGTATAGTTTGGCCAAAGTTGCTCCATCAGCTAAAAAGATTATGGTTAATGTGGAGCTGTTACACGATCGTGGTTACCAGGTGTGCTGTCAACTGCAAATTATATAGAAGACCCGCATTCAATCATTAAGAAACATTATTATGAATATAGCATATATTTGAGACAAATTAAGCGCTTAAAATTTAGCCTATTCATGAAACTAATTATTAGGCTATTGATTACTTACATAGATGCCTTTATGAATTTATAGAAATAATAGTTGCTATTCGATGTCAGCATAGAAGCTTTAAATCACACCAAATCATTAATTGTATTTTTTCTGTTTGGGTCTATTTTGCATATTGCTGTCATGGAGGAATGCAATGAAACCTTAGCCTCATATAACCTAGACCAATGAGACCTGGACTTTATATAACGAAATCGTCGAATAAAGGACAAAGAATCTCTTTTTGAGTAGCGAATGATGCAATTACGGAAGTAAAGTTGAAATAAAAAGCATGTACAATAAGCACACATGCAATAGAACATCAAATCTCCTTATCTCCCTGGACCTATCGGCAGCATTCGATACCATTCATCACCCAACACTCCTCCAAAGACTTCACACGACTTTTGGTTTCAGAGACACATCACTGGAGTGGTTTCGCTCCTTTCTGACTGGCCGTACTCAATCAGTCGTCTCAGCACAGGTGGCAGGAAGCATGATCAAGTGTTAGGATAAAGCAGCTTTTGGTACTTTTTCATACGCTGATTTCAAAAATCATAGTGGCGTAAATCACCTATTGGCTGCTTTCGAGATATAGGGCCATGAATATTCTGACAACCAATCAGAATCGAGGATTCCTATAATTCATGTAAAGTCTATTTAAAAGGCTTTTAGATGCAGTTTTAAGCTATAAATGTGATTATTTATACATTTTTAGACATTCTAGAATATTGTAGTGCATCCATTACGGATATATCAGATGATATAGGCATTCTGACGGCCAATGAGAATCGAGCATTCTATGAATTTGAAATGTGCTAAACCTACTCAAAACCCTACGAAGTTTAGACTTTATTTATGTTATTTATAGATGGATTTACATAAATAGTGATGTTTTTGATTTGCAATGATTATATACAGACAGTAAACATGATTGCAAACTAATAACCGTCTAACAACCAATCAGAATTGAGTATTCGTATAATGCAGGAATATGCTTTTCTTAGAAATGCTGAAACATCAGTAGTGTGTGTGTATGTATGTATGTAATTCTTTATTTATCCTCGAAGCACAATAGGGTTATAATTCATTTGCATTTTTGTGAAACATTCGTGCTAATCAGTATAATAATAAATTATTGTCTACTTGATGGTCGAAAAGCTATTAAATTAAGACATGTCATCTAAAAAAATCATATGTGATCAACATAGTGACCGGAATCCAGGCCCATGGAAGCACTCATCCCCGTGCATATTGCCAAGCTTCCAAGGACAACTTCAATGATGTTGCAGAGCTTCCGTTATACGCACGCTGGGGTCTGTTAGGAATAATTCACGAAAATTCCAAAATTCCAAGCATAAATCTTGTGCCAAGGACTTCAACAACTGCACGAATCCTCCGTTGATCAGTGGGGATGGCCATGAGATGATAACTTCTTTGTTGCCTCTACCGGAGCTTCATCTTCTGCTCCGTGTGATGAATAAGATGTACACAGAACTGGTAAAGAGGCATGAAGCAGTTGCCACAGAGTGGAGCAGGACAGTGGGGCTGACGAGACCGAAATTGCACTCAGGTGAATTTAATGGAAATATGTGTCGTCGTTTATTGAAAAAGACTGATGTCCTCAGAGATATCATTTACGCGACTGACTATTGGTTACTTCCATAAGTTGAAGCTTTCTCTAACTTCAATTTAGTGGTTGAAAGTTGTTTTGGACGGTCATTGCATCCAGATTTTACGGTATTCATAAACAAATTCACAGATTCGTATTTCATGCTTGGAATCAATGTGACCATGACTGTCCACATTGTGATGGTTCACATCAGACAGTTTTGCAACCTCACGAAATCGTCCTTGGGAAAATACTGAGAGCAAGCTTCAGAAGCCGTGCATACCGACTTTGGCGCGTTGTGGACTCAACGCGGGAAGGTTTCAAGAGTGCACCCAGCTTTTGACAGAAACCTACTTGACACTACGGTCCGATACAATGGACGTCATATGTGATTTGAATTGAAACACATTTATTTCAAGTTGTTGTTTCATGCAAATAAAAATAGTTTAACAAAAGGACTTTTCCCTATTGCATCCGGTTACAAGCTGAAGGAATTAGTTTTTAAATGGTACCGGTATATTGTTACAAATATGACTGACAATTAAAATAACTATCACTAGTTGCTAGATTTCCGAAGACAAAGCCCTGCATCCAGCAGTGATCAGCACAAATTCCACAGAAATAAATATAAGCCTACAAATGAATTGTAACTGATGTTTCAACTGATGACATGTCTTAATTTAATAGCTTTTCGACCATCAAGTAGACAATAATTTATTATTATACTGATTAGCACGAATGTTTCACAAAAATGCAAATGAATTATAACCCTATTGTGCTTCGAGGATAAATAAAGAATTACATACATACATACACACACACTACTGATGTTTCAGCATTTCTAAGAAAAGCATATTCCTGCATTATACGAATACTCAATTCTGATTGGTTGTTAGACGGTTATTAGTTTGCAATCATGTTTACTGTCTGTATATAATCATTGCAAATCAAAAACATCACTATTTATGTAAATCCATCTATAAATAACATAAATAAAGTCTAAACTTCGTAGGGTTTTGAGTAGGTTTAGCACATTTCAAATTCATAGAATGCTCGATTCTCATTGGCCGTCAGAATGCCTATATCATCTGATATATCCGTAATGGATGCACTACAATATTCTAGAATGTCTAAAAATGTATAAATAATCACATTTATAGCTTAAAACTGCATCTAAAAGCCTTTTAAATAGACTTTACATGAATTATAGGAATCCTCGATTCTGATTGGTTGTCAGAATATTCATGGCCCTATATCTCGAAAGCAGCCAATAGGTGATTTACGCCACTATGATTTTTGAAATCAGCGTATGAAAAGTACCAAAAGCTGCTTCATCCTAAGTCGTCAAATTTTTTGTCACTTGATCATGCTTCCTGCCACCCGTGTCAGGTGGACACAGGTCTCATCCCGTTCAAGTGATCTCCGGAGTTCCTCAGGGCTCAGTACTCGGTCCCCTCCTTTTCTCCCTGTACATATCTGACCTCTCCCGTTCCATCGAGTAAAGTGATCTCAATGTTCATCTATTTGCTGATGACATTCAAGTCTACGGCTCCTCTCGTCCACATCAAACTGACGAGTTAAGTAGACACATGTCTACCTGTATCGAAGAAGTGAATATCTGGCTGAAAAGCAATCACCTACAGCTGAACGCTTCCAGTCAAATGTGATATGGTTCTCATCGAGAAAAAAGAAAGTTCTCCCATCAGCCCCTCTATCTCTCTGTGGCCATCCATCAACTCCTGACGCCTCTCTGCGACTCCTCGGAGTTATCTTGATTATCGACTTGATTATTGCATCACTTCCTTAGCTGGCTTACCTCAGTCTACGCTGAGACGTTTACAGAATTTAATCAATGCCGCTGCTCGTCTGGTAGATTCCCTGTCACGCTACCACCACATCTCACCCTCACTAAAAGTACTTCGTTGGCTCCCTATTGAAGGTCGCATTCAGTATAGACTTGCGACTATAGCGTACTTGTGCCTTCATAACTGTGCTCCCTCCTACCTCACTTATTGCCTCGACTTCACATTCAATTCTTTCACACGTGCTCGCCTCCGTTCTTCCTCCTCGCTGAAGCTCATTACACCTAAATGCCGTTGCCGTACTCTTGGTGGTCGCTCATTCCAGTGTAATGCTGCTCGCGAGTGGAACAAACTTCCATCCACCATCACGAAAGCTTCCACTCTACTTTACTTTATTGACGCTTACTTTACCGATAGCTGAGTTGTCTGTATGCAATTGTTTTTGAAGCATTATGTTATGGCCTTGAAGTCGATAATCGACAAAATGCCACTCGCATGTACGAGAAATTCACTGAAATAAATAAAAAATTTATTTGTTTACTAGATGTTGACTGTAGGATAGAAAGAGATGCATGTGGTCATTTAGATGTTTCATTTCAAGATTAGTTCAATATAGACGAAAGAAGCTTAAGAGCGTTCATCATCTTAAGGTAACCTGCACATGTAAAAGGTTAACCATCGAACTCCAACATCACTTTTCCTCCTCTGTAAGTTGTCTTCATTTTCAATCACTGTTGCAAATAATTATTGAAATATTTTTAACTGTTACTACTGTTTTTTCATATTAGTAGTACAATAAATATACATCACTTTGTAATTAATTTTCGGAAAAGACAATAATTGTTACAAATATTTCGTGTTGCAAGCCACGAGCTTTCGACGGCTTCCAGCTCGTCTTAATCATGTGGAATGAAACAGAAATGCGGTGATTAAGACAAGCTGTAAGCCGTCGAAAGCTCGTGGCTAACAACACGAAATATTTTTAACAACTGGTGTTTCCGAAAATTAACTGCAATGCAATGCTTAGTCGGAAGCATATTCAAAAAGATATACATCACTTTTTTGCAGAAAGCATTTTAACCTTATGAAAACCAGTTGAAAAATAGATCACGGCGTGCTAAAATAGCTGATGCAGAAGCCACCATTCATTCAGAATCATTAGGTCCATTTGTGGGAGATAATTATGTATTTGTGTATTATAAGAAAACCTTAATAATTCTGCAATTGAGGCATAAATAATTCATTGGCTTATGAACGGGTTGCGGCATGTAGGTCCACTATTAGAAGCTGAAGTTTAAATCGCCGATGAGCTGTGCCAATTTATGGCCTTATTAATATATTATCAAACTTAGGTCTATCTCATTTAGACTCTCACTAAAAAAAAGTTCTAAGTCATAATTTCCAATGAATATCGGCTGCCGGCATCGTCAGAATTATTAATTTTCCATGTCTGCAGGCAGCCTTTGCAAGTATACAGTACAACCTAAATCAAGGTTCTGCAATCAGCTAAGATCGAGGAATCTTGCACAGTCTCAGAATTGTTGCGAAGCATAGGACCTTATAGCCATAACTCTGCTGTGGCTGTCATTAGTGAGATTAGGGTTTACAAGACTGCAGACCTAACTTTAAAAGCCAAGAACTAATATACTATCATGGCTATTAGACAGACCGGGTACGTCTATTTAAAAACTATTAGCAAATGGCATAGAACAATCACAATCGACATGAATGCAATAACTATTGTTGTCAACGAGTCCATTATGCTCTACTGAACTATATCAGTAGGCAGCCCTACGCACAATTTATCGCAACATCGTCAACAATTTCCGCATCAGAATGAAAAAGATCATCATAAAGTAAAATCGTTTATTTGGTATCACCATCAAAAATTCCTCTTCCAATGAGACAAGAACGGTTTGAATATGTATCTGACGTTACAAAGAGCACCAAAATGGAAGGAGAATAGAAAACTTGAGCAGAGAGTGCCGTGAAAAATCAAGACAGTAAAATGCATGCTTGTCATCATTTAGTCTTTTTTCCCTCTCCATCTGCCGTCACTTCTTCTGCTTGCTTGTTTCCAAATCTGACGGGACATTTTCCCTGCAAGAAAAAGTCAATATTCATTAGAATGTAAATTTTAAGTGAATGCATTGATCTTGAGAGTGAATAGCGAGGGATTATTAAAAACCAGAATATACGTGTGTATGAACAAAATGACAACTGTGACAAACAACAGAATGCTCGAGGTATTAAATTCGGTACCTATGTGTAAGGGATGCGGAGTCAAAGTCCCATCATTTTGGAGTGAGTCAGAGTCCTATCCAATGACAGGACTCCGGTCTATAACTTGACTCGAGTACCTGTTGTAGGGCGTAAAGCTATTGATCAGTGACTCGCAATCTTCACTTAAGACTGATGTTGTCGACTCCATCATGTTTTTAAGAGCAAAGAATGGAGTACTGTGTGGCAACTTGTGTTTCTGTTGTAAATCTGTCATAAATCAGGGTTACATTCGCTTTTCTTAATCTAGCAATGACATCTTACGCGGATCCCATATGTTAGTATAAAATTGTGCATAGATAATAAGTCACACAGCACTGTACACACGAAATGGGCTTAGGCAGACCTTTGTAGGTAGTAGTTAATCTTCGAATAAATGTATTTCGTAGGCCTAATACTTTTCTGCTACAAGTAAATACTGAAAGATGAGAATAAATGCTCCGAATAGATGCGCCGAATAATGTAGTACACAGTCACATAACAAGTCATACAAATCATAACCTTCAGTATTGATCAATTATTCTACTCTACTACTTCCGCATTTTTCAGGTGAAGTTAGTGCTAGTGGTGTAGGAGTCAGTCCTATCAAATCCAGGAGTCAGAGTCCTATCAAACTCCTGAGTCGTAGTCCTATCAAATCCAGGAGTCAGAGTCCTATCGTTCATTTTAATATTGCGCTCAGCCGTTCAGTTCAATGAAAATAGTCAGCTCGCTCATTTCTTTTCCATTCACTTGAAGACGGAACACCCGCTAACATGCTGCACGTTTATGGTAATGCGTTTAATGTACCTGACTGCTTGCGCTTATCGACCGTTTTTAGTATATAGCCCTTTTATAAAGCCAACACGTCACATTATCGATAATTACTTTTTTTATTATGCTGTGACCATTACAGTGAGTTACACGTAGTTATGTTTCACGGAAATTTCCATTGTCATATTCATCAGCGTCGAACGGCTGCCACACATGCCCCAAATCATTTGAAGGAAAGTACCACCAACTTCGTTTGTAGTAGCGCTGTCCCATGAATAAAAATCTGAAGAAGTCGAGTTTCCGTTTGGAATGCCCCGGCAAACGAGCGCAAAGCATTTTTTCAAGAAATTGATTGAGTTCTAGGTATCCCCAGTAGCAACAAGTCGGTGCGATGAACACTTTGTATTTGTAACAAAAGCAGGTCAGTCTTAATTCTTGAAGCGTGGCAGTTGTCTAGTCACTCTATGTCTGATGCTGCACTACACATCTGCTACTGCACATTCCAAAAGGCGAATTGGGAGAACAAACGAGCACCAAAAGAATGTCTTGTCGAGGGGACTGAGATTTCTACCAAATATCCCCGCAGGAATGAGACCAAACAAGGCTTCTCGAGCACGCTTGATGCGTGCATCAACATGAGCAGATCTTCTGAGAGGCATATTTCGCTTGTGATCCCGTGGTGAGCTACCTTACTGCGGTTAACCAGCGGATGACCACTTCGGATTAGTAGCAAGAAAAGATTATTAGGGTGAGACAGATTAAGATGGTCGATAAAAACCATCCTCCAGTCACGAACAAATTCTGGGAAAATATCAAGTAGGTCCTGAAGTCGTAGGCGGTTACTGGACAACAAGAGGTCATCATTATAGCACACGTACAGAATATGTGGCATCCATGAAGAAAGGCTTCGTGACTGTCATCATCGAGACGCAGCAACAACGGTTGAAAGTGAGGGTTCTCTGAACAAGGGGAAAGGAGAGCCCCTTGACGTGCACCGGATCTCACCCCATATTTACCCGGTCTCACATCGTTGAAAATTCACTCTTACTGTTAGCTTCTCATACTAGTACCAGAGGATAGACCAGCTGTTGGGGGAGAGAAAATGCTGACATCAATGACAGAGATCATTTTGCCAAATTGACGGAAAACACTGTTTGGATCAAGATTCGCCAAAAAATGTGAGAAAATATGTATAACTTTATTTTCTATTAAATATGCTACTATCATTTGTTTACATTTTTCAACCACACCGTCTTCTTTTTGTTTTATTTTCACATGATATGGGATGTGTTCTCATTGTCAATAAATTTGGACAATTTTTTCACTGACTTCGCATAAAATACAACATTGAATGTAAATTAAGAATAAAAATCTTTATCAAAACCTTCACTATGAATCTAGATTTCTAATTAGATTCATTTCACAATGCCTCTTCGAAGCAAGCAAACGTTTCGGGGTTGGAAACCTGAGAATCGCGCTCCTCCATAGTATTTCGGTCACGTGCGACCCAAGAGTTCTACAAAAATGTTTGTAAAACTGATCGACACAACCGCATTTGTGCCAGAGACTGTTTTGACGCTTTCATTGCATGCTCAATTTTGCATGCACAGTTAGATCTAGTTCTTTATCAATGTTGTTTTGCACTAGTTGGTTTCAATATTACTTCTCTATTGAGCATAATCCATGCTAACAATGAGTAATAAACTAAAAAATTAAGAAAGCAAATAATGACCCAAAACTTCTGAGAATAACTTATTAAGTTATTGCTCTATACTTCGCCAACCGGCCTTCTCAAGAGATACTCCTCGGCTTCAGCAGTAGAGGAACTCATGACATGCGATTTGTTTTGAACACGCATCAGCAACCGTTGCGTTCCACACTGACGTAGATGAGAAAGATAAGATGGTCTCCTTCCATCTTCGCGAGCCAATCCAGCAGGTTCTGAGAATATCAGCTAGAAATGTTGAATGATATCATTGATCGCTGCATGTCGCACATGATGGTCAGCACTTAATTAGAAGTGCATGATGTCCAAACTTGTCCACAATGCGTCCATATCAGCAGTGTTGAGGCTGACAAACTTCTCCACAAATGCGGAGTGCCAGACTTATACGACTTTTATATATATATATATATAAAAGTATATGTATATATGACTTTTCATGTCATTTCAGCTCTAAACGAGTCAACGGTCAAAATTTTAGATTTTCTTTTTTTATTGACACAGATTCCTGCAGTGCATGAACTTGTTGAAAAATATCTTGCCACCGCGGCAATTTCATATGAAGAAAAGCAAGCGTACTTACATTGCCACAGGTTTGTTCAGTTCCTCCACATTCATCCACTTTACTTTCTATTCGTTTCTTTCCAACCAAAGGATACCACACGCTTTCAATGAAGGGAGCCAACCAGGGATAAATGAACTTATTGAAAATGTACAGAAGGATTGGAATCCCTATGAAGCAGGGACAGCAAACCATCTGCAAGAAAAATACACAATGCATAAGCGAAATATGTTAGTCCGATCGATTATGCGCCTACGTATTTATGCAAAACCATATGTGACTAAATTTACAACCAGCATATTACCAGACTCTTCAAATTCACATGCTTTTGCTGGCATCCTTTGTTCTGTCATCCAAGATTCTAATATTCTGCTCAACTTTATTTTGCTACTGATTCCTAATTTTATCAATCGTCATACCGGCGAATTTCAATTTAATTGTTCATAAACTACCTTTTCCCAATATTTGGTTGATTCATGCTCACTTATTGCACTAAGTTCACGTATGGTTGTCACAAAATTTAATCAATGCCCTAGATTGGACTGGTCTGCTATCGCCTCGTATCGTGCAGCGAGCATGTGCATTCAGAGACATCAATGTAATATAAAATATCTGATGGACGCTCAACTCTCATGGCATGAACTGGACTGGATGCCGATGACTTTGGTAGGCTTGATTAATGACGATAGTGTGTATCTGGATTAAATCATGGAATAAGTTCTGAACAATTCACCTAATTATTGTATAATGCATCAGAATCTAGCTGAATAGATTACATTGTAATTAATGCGTCCACCCCAATCTTGCAGAGAAACTGTCGGGAGAATCTGTGCAGTGCATACCTACAAGTACATCTTCAATCTTTAATTTCCAGCAAATTCCCAGTATCTTATTTAAAACCTCCCTCAGTAAAGTAAGTCATTTGAACTATTGGACTTTATCATTCTAGAATTCAAGAGCAATGAAATTATACAACATGCAGTGTTCGTACTGGCCGATTTCGCATTTTTCGCGCCCCGCCCTGCGATTCGCGCCCCCAACTAATTGGTCTAAGATACATGTATGCACGAGCGTAAGGTCAATACATACATTTTTCAAACATATATGGAATTCATATAGGCATATTTACGGGTCAATTTCATAGGTCTATGACGATTTACAGCATTTATTAGATACCTTTGATGGAGTAGATGAAAACATAATTGATTAATGGATGGCCCTGCATGGAGCAGACAACCATATGATATTAATGAGATCATATACGAACATATAAGTACGTTATAATGTATTCATTCTAATTCGGTACTATAATATTTCCGCAACGTTGAATCAAATGAGCCTAAGGAACCCCGAAAATGCCTTTTCCAGTTCCAATTGGCTAGGATTTGGTTGTGGGGCCTTAGAAAAATGCCCGAAATCACTACAACCAAATCTGGGCCAAATGGAACCGAACCAAAGACTAAAATCGGGATGTTAGGGCCTGTCATACCTGACATTTTCTCGGTGTAGTCAACGTCTTCGTTAAAATAACGTCGCTACACTTTCCATATGGTACTGAAATGTAACATAATAAGTTTCATTAATACACCGTAAGAGTTTATGCCCTATTTTCCTTGTGATTTAAATGAAGAAAAGATCAGAAATGAAAGTACACATGTAAGTAGTTTCATTCAATCAGGTACATGATGATCGAGCTGTGTTGAATCAAAATGCTGTCTAAAAGCGCTAGGCACTGATAAAGAAAATATCACTTCAATTTCTTGGGAGAAATAACTTTCAGTTCTTCATGTGCTTTTCGCTTCAAAGTACTAGTCATGAGCTTCTCAGCTACTGCTCGTTTCTTTTCTTCCATCTTCTCCTTCTCATCAAGCAGAGCTTTAAGGTGGTCCTCCTCTTCCTTTAATGACCGTAATGCCTCCTCCTGCATTTTCACGAGGCTTTCTTTCCGTTTCATGATATCGCTGATTCGCTTTTCGTTGTTTTTGAGACCGGACTCTAACTCATTCAGCTTTGAATCATTTTTCTTCTGATTTTCGAAAGTTTTTAATATATCTTTCTCTGCTGCCTTCTTCTTCCTTGCTGCCTCTTCCTCCATCTCGCTCTTCAAACGCAGCTCATATGCTTGTTTGGCTTTGGCAACTTTCTCCAAAAA
Organism: Prostheceraeus crozeri; assembly: GCA_907163375.1. Classification (NCBI taxonomy): domain Eukaryota; kingdom Metazoa; phylum Platyhelminthes; order Polycladida; family Euryleptidae; genus Prostheceraeus; species Prostheceraeus crozeri. The sequence goes on from CAJQUW010007876.1 coordinate 464,419, forward strand.
TGCCTGTGTCACTTCGAATTTTCGCGATGAGATATTATTCGATGCCATGGCGCTCTTAATAACGACGATCGCATTTATTGTAGTCGCGGACAGGTTACTCCGTTTCTTTGTCACTAGATCAGGCAGCAAACTGAACACCCTCTCCACTTCTGCGTTTCCGTGAGGTAATGTCATCGTGACTCGAGCCAGACGACTCAGAGTTGGCATCTTTGAGGACATTTTCTGCCAGTATTCTCCAATGTCCATTGGCTTCTCTGTTGTACCTTGGAGGAGTCGAGCTTCAACTTCAAGAGTAGAAATCTCGTTTTGAGGAACAATTTGGGGAAAGCACTTCGCAAGAGTCTTCGCCCAGTTCTCCAGATCAGCATCGTTCGAATGATGTGGGGAAAGAAATTGGCACGATTGAAGAACATCATTTTCAAACGGTAAGTACTTGAGGAGCTTTTCAGTTCCCCTCCTGAAGAATCGCTTCACCCTTTCAAAAATGTAATACTGATCGTCGGCCGATAAATCGGCAAAAATCCGCCGGGCTTGTTCGCCATATGATACATGGTATGGTCCGAGCCAAATGGAGCTGTCACTGATGTCGATCTTCCAAAGGGGAGTTGGGAGAGATTCCGTTTTTAGGAATCGTAGCAACCATAGTTTGAAGAGATGCAGCAGATGCTCATGCAGCTCAAAAACCCTGCATCCTTCCTGAAAAGGGAATAAGCAAAGCATTAACATACTAGTAAAATTCAGTGTACACCAGAACAGTTAACGCCTTATTTGTTGAAATAAAAGTTCGAACTTTTTTAAAGGTCCAAGCACATCCACTAGGAATTCAAGGTAGAATCGTGTCTTCTGGTCGTTCAGTTTCTCCTTGATCATGTCAAATCGAAGACCGTTTGATTTCTGACTGTTGAAGAATTGGGTAAGTGCGGTGTACAAGTCCAAAATTCTCTGAACAACCGGGACGATCTGAAGCCATCTGCCAAAAAGAAAATATAAGTGGCATTGATTTTGAGTGTAGTATATTGAATTCTGAACTGCGGCGAATCCCAATTTCATGTTCTTGCGTTGGATAGTTGAAGAAGTTTTATGTGCAATTGATTTCGCATGACTCGCGAAATTCGTCAAGCCTGATGTAATGGCGAATGTTTTGTTGCTGCACCACTTGCACATAGCGAACCCTTCCGTGTTATCCTTTTTCGCCCAATCCGCAATTTTATCTTCATTTTCATCAATTTCTTGAAGCTAGGAGTCTTTCCACAATACCAGCCCACCTCGCGGCATCTCTAACTGTAAGCATAATTAAATAAATGCTGAGTTATTTCTTCTATTAGGACAGATATACATGCAGCATTGTAGCTATCGTATTTCTTCGAATAGACCAGGCGGGGTTAACTGAAGAAATGGCATTTTGAGGTGCGGAGTAGGCCCATATAAATTTGTAGGCCTACAAAGACTTAACAACTCAAAAAAGAAACTCCTTCCAATTTGGCTTTTCATTCAGCCGGCCTGTGCTACAGGTCTAGCCGTCGTGGTACAGTTAAGGTAAATATTCTAGTCCTTTTGAATATTGCTGTCGCTCGACAATCCTTTTTCACTGATATAAGCCTATTGCAATCCTGTGACGGGATACATTTGGTTCGTATAGTCTCAGTTTTTACTTATCTTTAAAACAGTTCGAGTTAAGGAAAAGAAATATTATGCCTGTATTGCGTAGGGATCTGCTAATTTCCGGCAAGTCATAGGCCTAAACGCCTTGATAAGAATCATTGGGTTTCTTCAAAATACATGCTTATAGGTATGCACAAACAACCATTGTACTTCTTTGGGACCAATTCTCAAACTAAGAAAAAGTAAGCTTCAATACAGCGCTAGGCCTAAATAAGTAGACTTCCATAAACCATAATTCGGTAGCCCAATTATCTTATCTCCAACATATCATTACACATAGGAAAACCTTTAAAAACTTTATTTAACTTTGAAAACACATACGGGGTTAATTCGCGGGGAGTCTATTTAAGATTGAATGCTTCCAGGTGCTGGGTTTATTATTCGAAGAAATACAGTAGAACATTCTTCAAGCAACGGAGGGAAAACCACGATTGACCGATGTAGTCGTATTTAATTCAGCGACAAGTTTCGACCGGTGCTTCGGTCCTGTTCACGCAAACTGGCACATCAAATGCTGCCTTGATAACAATTCACAGTACATAAATGAGAGAGGTAAAACGTGACCTTCAGTTCACGTGCACTAGACATTAAAATGACCTTCCTAAAATATAAGAAGCAAATAATGACTTCTACTGACTAAAATAATAGTAATATGAAAGAATGTCTAAAAATGATACAGAAGCAAAATCACTTAGAGACTAATCGTGTCCATGTGTCATCCACCACACACTTCACTCTGTTTGAGGAACCGAGCTTCCGTTGCAATTTTCAATTCCTGATCCCAAACTACTCGAAACTAGTTCGAACGAGTTCGAAACTAATTACTTTATTATATATAAATTGGAATTCAATAACAATCAGGGATTTTCAAAAATATTGACATGCTGTTATTCAGCATAAGTTTCAATTTATTTTTCATTGTATCACAATTCACAACCGGCCTGGGGAATAACACAAGACCGATATTAAGGACATGATCAGGATCATTCAGTTGTCTTCGGAAATCAAGAAATAAAAAACGTACCGGACATGGTTCTCTTTGAAGGACAGTCGAAAAAGGAAAGGCAGGATCGAAATTCGACGAGCTTTTAGTCGTCGTAAGCCAGAAACGTTTTGATGATCATCTCTCTTTCTATTCCGAGTTGACCAACATATTACGTCCGTAGAATACGCAGTGATGATTACGGTATGTCGTAGTAGGTTTACACACTATTCCTATTTGTTAGTGTTATGTCAGGAAGGCATTTTCTGGAATAAGAAGGAAAATATTCAATTCTGTTACTGTCATCAATCTGATACATAGTCGTAGACATATATAACAGTTCCCAGTGATATATTATAGTCAAATATTTTTTGGGGAGCGAAAATATATGGGACAATATTGGGGCGCGAAAATATTTTCGGAATTTTTGCGCATTCGCGCCCCAGTACGAACACTGAACATGCATAATATTCCCGGCTTTGAATTTTCCAACTTTCTTTCACTGAACGAATGTTGATGGCCTTTTTCATTACAGTGATGACAGAAAGCTTTCACATTTACCGGAGAAATTGATGCGGATTTCGTGATCAACTTAAATTCGTATTTTGTAGCACGATGCTCTAGACAATGGATTTCATCAATAATTTTGCCCTTCGCATTGTTCTGATAAAATAGCGAAAGGAATTATCATCTCTAGCTTGCATATTCACTTTTTGATTTGCTATCATGTCGTTTTTTTATCGAAGCTGCTTCATTGATACGATAAAGCGACTTTCACAACTTCGAGGTACACTAACTAAATTTCAAAAGTTTCTTGATATTTTCATATCAATTTGAGCCACCGGCGACCGAGAGCTCTTTGGGATTGGTTATGGCAGCAGCATTTAGAGATGTTTGGAACGAATGTAAAAGCTGTTGAACAGTAAACGATAGAAGTGCTAGAATGATTACTTGTTTCAATACCATATCTTTTCACGTTCTGACAACTTTTAATTGGATACTTATCTATCTTATGTTCTCGATGCCGTTGTCAAGTGTTAAACATGAAATGGTGTCTACGTCAATGCATGGTGTATGTTAATCAATACCAGGTTAAAGATAATATGGCATTGTATTTGCTTACTTTCCTCTGATGTAACTTTCTAATTTCGCTAAATGGATTATGCTAACTTAATTCAATATCGAAATGAAACTGAAGGGGTGTTTCACTATTATGATTAAGTTATGAACATGGTACAACATGAGGATATATGCGACAGGAGATGAACTGTGAAATAGGGTTGTAATAATTACAATCTTAAATATGCCATGCGTGCTAATTGTTTCATAGAAATTTCTAATAATTTCATTGAATATCTCTTAAGACCTTATCTCATATTTTTTGCGGGTTTGCCATCATTTCTATTCTATCGAATTAGTCGGTGCAGTGACTGCCTCTAGAAAGTGCAATTAAGTCTGCCTGATGGCCCTTCCTGAAGACTGCCTACAGTGTTTAAATATATCGATTTGAACCTGGCATGAAGCTTTCATACAGCTCTAAAATTACCAGGATTCCTGTATTACGATGACCTTTAGGTTATGCGAGTGTTAGCACAGCATCATGAATCGCTTCCGGATCTTATCTGGTTGGGTCAAAATCGGATTCGGGTTGACTATAAGCGCGAGTCGGGTTTCAAAATTCATGAAACCCGGACCGCGATCAACTAAACTGTCCTCTTTTTGTCCCTTCGACTAATTCTATACTACTGACCTAGTGATTCTATTTTTGCATGCTTGCTCCTTGTGAGACTTGTATTCCTTTAAACATTTTCCTAGGACATAGACCTCATAAATTGAATAACCTACATTATTGTCTTTGTAACAATTATGTAGTACGCTTACATCTGTGTTATGTCAACGATGAGTGGCCTTCAAAAGTCAATTAAAGAATTGGGAATGAAAACAGGCACGCATTACATACGCATTTAGTATGATGTCTATTATGCATGCACTGTACATCACAAGGTCTCCTTGCATGCATAATTCATATAAAATGGCGAATCTACTGTCTTCAATATGAAGGTCTTAAATCATCTTATTTTAGTCAAATGCGATCCTTTAGACTGCGGGTTCCCGAACTTTTAGTTTCCACGTACCGCCACAAATAGCAACATCATGCCGCAATGTCAATGTGAAGTATCTACTTATGTTTTTGGCGACAGTTTGTGGATATCGGCTATTACTAAAGTGTATATTACTTTTATTTTGTATGTAGTACTTTGTGTATTTTAGTGATTTTCATTTTGGCCCTCGGTGTTTTAGTAATAGCCTGTATATCAGACAAGATGAAACAAATGTCTTTCTGCCTTTTATACGAAGTTGGATTATTTCTGATTCTTGTTATACAAAGTGATCATGTTTTTCCAACCTGAGAAACATGAGCCCTGGTATCCATGAGAAGCAAGTTGCTCGGGCTGAGCCGCGATTTTTGCGGCATAACCGCGAGATCAAATTTTCCATGCCTAGACATTGACTGTAACAACTGCCTTAGATCCTCCTTAAACCTAGTTGCGTAAGTTGTCAGACCGTCGGGAATAGAGCATACCTTTTGATATGCAAAGAGGGAATTCTTGTGCTTCTAGCAGCCTGGTAATCAGCTGACAACTTACAAATTCAGATCTAATTCAAACAATTATATATTTTACTTTATTATTTCTTGGAAGTGATCAGAGCAATAAGAAGAAGAAATGTGCCATAGAGACAGCATGCATAGATAAAAAATGCAACACTCTATGATAGTGAAGGAGTAGAGCGAACGCGGACATTGAAAGTATTAGTGCGCATTCACATGCACCGTCATGATTAGTGTACCTAAACAGTAGTGGATTCCAGCAGCTGATAACAAGAAGTTACCAGCAGCTTGTCAGAGTGGTTTGCAGATATTTATAACAACATTCACCTGATCGGTGATATAATAAATTGAAATAAATCAGTGTTTTAATGAAAGTGAATTCGTTAGCTATCAGCTGATTACTTAAGTCACTTAAGCATATCTTGAGGAAGGTACGTATCATTCAGGAAGGATACATGTATGCCTCCTATACATGTGCCACTTTCTTTGGACCATCCTGCTGCATCTCATAATACACGTTTTGATTACCGGTAAAGGAAGAATGTTTATTTTGCAAACTGGTGATTCTTTTTCTTGGGTCGTTGAAGAGTGAATCCAGAGTGGTTAGCGTGGCTTACGGGAGATGAGAGACCTCCCATTGTTAAGTCTCGATGTATGATGCGAAGTTTGTGTAAAGGCGGATTACATATTTATCACACAACGATTACATGTTTATGGGATTCGAGGACGAACAGGATCTGTTTGCTGGTGGGAATCGGAAAGGCAAAGATTTATGTACAGGATTTGTTTACATGTGCGGACCGTAAAAAGCACACTGTGTTCATTAATGGGATGAATTTAATGACAGGATGAGTTTACATGTAGGAAACGTAACATTTGAGTGATGTCTGACTTATCCTTGTGACATATCTTTCAAGACATATCATTACCGATATTTTGTCAGCCACTATGTGTGGGACCCCGCTCGTCTGGGTTTGACTGTTCAGGTTAGGGATCGAAACACAACTAGAGGAGTACTTACTGATGACTGACGGACTGCAGTATTATGTTTTATATCCCTTAATCGGTAGTTGAAGCAATGGTCGATGTATTGTATTTTTTAAATGAAGAAATGTGGGATTAGTGCATGAAGTATTATGGACGATTAAGAAACTGGCGATGGCAAATTCAAGTGAAGAAATAGTATTTTCCATGTGTAGTCTTAGGTACCCCTATAGTGTATATAGTTTCATTGCTTTCGGTGTAGTAGAGTGTCATTGTTGTTCTATTATTAGCCTCCATTATCCACTTTCCACTTATCCACTATTACGATTATCCATCATGTGTTGTGTCAGATACAGTGTAGCATTGGCTCACTTTTAATCGATGTAGTAGAATCATTGTATTTCCATGTTTTACCTCCAATTTTCCAATTTTTATCCATCGATCTCACGTTGCTTTTTAATATCCATTTTTAATTTCCTATGGTGACCATTGTCCTATTTTATTTCCACTACCAGCGTCTGTAGTCGGTACAGTATATTAGACGTCTGTTTTGAACATGTGCGCGGCAGTGATTGGAATCTATGGTATAAGTATATTAACAGCAAGAATGAGTAGTGTTACAAGTCATAAAAATTCCATCTTTACTAGATATTGAGCCAAAGCTGATCAATTTTAATTCGTTGCCACGAAAAAAAGATTTTAATTGAAAATTCTTATCATCTTTAAGAACTGATTAATCCAGTGGTTGCAGTAGCATTGCATCTGTACACTTTAGGATTGGAGAACGCCATCAGTCCTCATTATGACTACTTCAATTAATAATTTGAATTAGTATGCTTTATGTTCTATTATAAATGGCTGCTGGCATGATTTTCATCATCGTATGAGAATTAGTTTTATGATAATAAATATGATCGAATTAAGACACGACACGGTCAAAAAAATTCGAAGGATCCAGGAAACGGAAGATACCAAAGTTAAACAGTTACCCTAGTGGAGAAACCTGTAAATAATTAGGTAATTAAAAGTCATGAACGACCAATTGCTGCCTTGCCTTGAGAAAGGGTCTGGACCCGAAACGTCGGCTGTGTACATATTTCAGGGCTGCCACTCTTCTGGTTTTAACCGGATTTCCGGTTTTTTTTACAATAAACTAAGTAATGAGAAAATGTTTAGCCAGGGAACAAATAATTTGGATTTTGAGCTATTTTAGATCTTGAAAGAGTAAGATCGTGAGGGCCCCTTAAGAGATTGTGCAGTGGCACTTCAAGATCGTGAGGGGCTCTATTGAGACTGCGAAGGGGCCCTTTAAGATCGTGAGTGGCCCTTCTGAGACTGCGGAGAGGCCCTTTTGAGATTGTGAAGGGACCCCTTTGGGACTGCGAAGGTGCCTTTTAGGATCGTGAGGGCCTTAATAGATTGTGAAAAGGCCGCTTTAAGATCGTATTGGGGCCCTTTTGAGAATGCGAAGGGTCCCTTTAAGATCGTGAGGGGAGACTTTAAGATCGTGAGGGCCCCTTTGAGACTGCGGAGGGGCCCCTTTGGGACTCAGAAAGGGCCCTTTTAGGATAGTGAGGGGCCTTTTCAGATTGTGAAGGGGCCTTTTCAAGATCGTGAGAGACCCTTCTGAGACTGCGGAGGGACCCTTTTAAATCGTGAGGGGCCCTTTTGAGACCGTTTTGGGGCCCTTTTGAGATTGTGTAGGGCCCTTTTAAGATCGTGAGGGGACCCTTTTGAGACTGCGAAGGGGACCCTATAAGATCGTGAAGGGGCCATACTAAGATTTTGAGAAGGACCCATAAGATTTTGTGAAGCAGCCCTTTCGAGATTGTGAACGGCAACTGTTTTTGTTTTTGAAGAGCTTTGTTTAGATATGAATAGACCTCTTGAGATTTTAAAGGGCCTATATGATTGAGACCGTCACCCTTAAATATAAGAGCATATGGGGCCTCTTTAGATTATGTATAGCTCTTTAAAATTGTGAACGGGCTATGCTGATTGTTAGGGGACCTTAAAGATACTGCAATTTTTAAGGGTGATCAAATTCAAAGCAGGTTCTTTCTAAAAATCCGCTTGAATCTTGAGCAGATGATTCTTCTACAAGGAAGTCATTGATCCTTTCGTCTATCATAAGAAACTGGAAGAAACGCAAGTGATCAAGGTTTTGAAAAAAGAAATTTAGGTGGGAATGCTTGACGAAAAAGTTGTAATATGTAATTATAGAGCCTATTATGAATTTAGTTCTGATCGCTTTGATGCTCTCCAAAACATATCTTTCAAGAAGCGTCTGCCAGAAAAATATGAAAGAAAAATCTACTTAAAAGTTTCGGGAACACAAGGGAGTGACGAAAGAATATTTTGTACGATCACTTGTTGCAAAAGCGGCTAAATTTCGGCGAAGACACCACCGAAAATTGAAATCTCGCAAACAGCTGCAGAAGTGATAAGGATTTCTTTTCGTGTTGATCTTGCGTTTACTCATGCCATGGCGGCCCAACCTTTATCGAATTGCTGTCATAATCTTGTTTGAAAGCCAAAAGTTGTTCTTAGATGTAATTTTTAAATTATGTTTGAAGTAGAGAGCATGGTTTGATTTGAATCATTGCCTGAGCTACAAGTATTGATGAAGTTTCTTCAGACTGAACTGCAAGCATTTTTGACATTTTAGCCATCAGTACAGTAACTCAGCAACTCACTCCACAGACCATTGGTAGGTGGATGTGCTTGGAGATCCGGCAGCTCACCTTCGTGCATGAAGTGCAAACACGAACTAGCTGTTTGCAAATTTCAAATTTTGGAAACGAACTCCACAGAATGAGAGTTGAACTGCATGTATTTCGTTAATTGTAGATGTCTGTATTTCGGATGATGATTTGTTTGCATGTGAGTTACTGATTCTTTACAGGTATACTGCATTGATGACGGCCAAAAATCCAGAAACGTTAATATTTCCCGTAATCGATTGCGTCAAATGTTGCTATCATCTCATTTCAGATTGAATAGTATATTAAGTTGCATGGCTTCTGTAATTTTCAATATTTGGGCACAATATAGAACTCCGTTTTCTCATGTTGAGCAAACGCGATAGTTTTTAGTCGTCAATTTATTCTGTGTGACATTGATTCAAAATTATTTTGTTTAACAAACGTGGCGGATTCTCAGTGATCATTTCAAAGTTGTTGATACAATAGCAGTAGCAACTAGCGGCTCAATGATTAATTTCTGTACGTTAATTATAATTCAAAGGAAAACAGTTGCTAACATGAGTACCACTACAGCATTTATTTTCTACTTGCTCACCATTTGCCCGAACGCAATCTAATTCTTCGGTCAACAGCGCATGAGCATATCTCTACGCAATCGCTCATCGATCTGCAGAAAACGGTGCAAAGCTTTGTTTCCCACTTCATCCAAATGCATAGGATGACTTTGATGCACAATGTCTTAAACGTGCCCAAAAGAAAAAAGTCACAGTGCATTGAATCTGATGCTATCGGAAGCCATTCCAAAGGCTCCCATGACGGTCAATCCAAGATTTTGGAAAATTGCTGTTCAAATAATTTACGATGGGTCTGTAGTGTGCGCTGGCATTCCATCCTGCATGAAGATATTCCTATCCTTCATGACATTCGGTATATTTTATACAGCATAGAAAGGAAGATTTTACTACACATTCTCGATTTCTCGAAAGAATAATGGCTCTCCCAAAGAAAATGGCTTATGGAAATACCTGCCCAAGCATTTAGACCGCGCTGACTATGGATTTTGTATGAAGATATTTGCTGTGACCAGACCGCTCATCTGAAGCAGTCTTCCAAGCGTCGAACAGATGAACAGCAATTTCCAAGTGGTTTCATGAAAATTCTTCACAATAAAGACGGGATCTTGCACCGTGTGACGTCATGGCACGATTAATAGAAAATGGTAAAGCTGCACGAGAATAGTGCATTATAAATTTGAATGTAAAATTTTTGATCGAAATGAAGAAAATTGTCTTTGAAACAGTAAAGTAAAATCATCCATAAACCTACATGCAGATTATTCGATAATATGCAGTCTTTATATCGAGCTGAAATCGTCAATCGTTCAATAACTTCATGCTGATTTTGCATTGGGGGCAGGTAGTACACTTTTACCAACAAGTAAAACTAAAGTGGTGCAGGTAAGTCTTTGTATTAAACTCTGTCTAACCATCGAAAACGGTTCTCCCGAAAGCACCCAACTTCTGCTTGAACACTTTTAAAACTTACCGGGTTGTGTGATATCGAATGATCGTAAGTTTCTTACTTTGAGGGGGCCCATTCCGATTTGGCTTTCCGGTTTTTATTTTTGTTAAGAGTGGCAGCCCTGATATTTTCTATTTGTAATTATTTAGTGGCATTAAAATTACTCAGGAGAGAAAACTGATATTTTCGCATTATTGATTCATTATGGTCCTTCAGCCATCTCTTATCCTAGAATTCTGTTACAATTTCGAGCATTTTATGTCGCAGTATTGTTCAGTAGTTGTCTGAATTACCTAGTTGTAGTTGAAAATGTACGGCAACCATGAATCAGGGTTTTCAATTCAGCTATTAGTCGGCTTTTTCTATTCTGGATAGCATATGTGGTAGTACTAAACAGGAGATTGACTTATGTAATAAGGTATATGCCAATATAGCCTTCAGACTGTAGTCGATTTTGTTGCATTTGATAAATACATAAGTATATTTTTCATATGCAGTATTTTCTTTATCATTTTTCATTTCCAATATAAGCTTTTTCTCATTTTTTCGACATTTTACGTTTTTTTGCCCCTTTTCATGTGCAAAATGCATTATAAGTCAACTTATTGCTAAAGCCTATAGAACCTGTAGAGCAGGGGTGCGCAACCTGCGGCCGTGCGGCCGCATGCGGCCGTATCAGAGGCAAAGTGCGGCCGTGACAATGAGAAGTAAATTAGAAATAAAGTTGTACTATATATTGCAAATATTTTTGGAGTTCAAGGCAATCGAAAAACAATCGTCAATATAGTAGCATACCACACCTATTCACTCTCAAATTCGGACAAGAGAGACTCAATTTCGGACATTTTTTAATGCTTTTTTATTACATTTTCTATCCGCTGTAATGGGCAAGAGTTAGTTCTGAACATCAAAGCAAAGTAAGTATATAAGGGAAGTATGGACACTTGACATTCTTAAACACTTTGATCCAAAGAAGTTCAGAATTAATTGAACCACATCTCGAAACTTTTATGTCCATAAACCCAACTTGATTAGAATACCTATCTTCTCATAAAATCTACTGAACATCTCAGAACATAGGAAGTAATGCAGTAACAATTATATTTCAAATATTACCTATGAACTACAAACTGTGATAATTTCATGTAAAAATCTCATGAAATAGCATAAAGAAAACAAAACTTACAAAAAAGGCATCTACCAGTTGTGACATCTTCTCCATTGCTGGCACGTGCGATTATTGGTTGCACTTTGTTGAAGTAGTCCTGTAGTTGCGCTACACCGGATTTCAAAACCGATTGGTGGACAGCAACTTAATCATTAAATCTAAAGCTCACGTTTTGAGTTGCGAAAGAACTGTATGATTAGTAATAATCAGGTATGAGAATCTTCCGGGTTTTCCGGGTTTTCCGGGTTTTTGGTGCTGAAAAGACCATTCTCGTAATTCACCTAAATATGCAATAAAAAAGTATACCCCCTCCGAAAGTTAGATTATTTAAAAAACGTCCATTTTTTCGCCCTAGCCAACTATTTTTCTTACATTAGATTATGCCAAATATCAATAAAAAGGTCACAAAAATTTCAAGACCAGACCCCCTTCGCAAACTTGCTCGCTCGTTCCGGGTTTTTTATTTGCCCTCAATCTCATGCCTGAATAATAAGATACTTCATAACTTCAATAATAAAGCAAGGTAGGCAAGCTAATGCACGGGGTTCTAGAAATGTGTAGCCCTATATACGAGTGAATGCCTAGAATAGACCGACTCTGTGATGAATGAATGGCTCGTGGTTCCTTTATGAATTATTGCAGTGGCTTAGTAAAGTGTTTTCTCCTTCGGTTGTCCTTACAAAAACATACTTAGGTTAACTTGCTAACTCATTCTTTACGAAGTAGGCCTTTATGCAATTTTCACTGCATTATTCATCAGGGACAGTTAATTTGAGTGGTGGAATATAGAAAGGATTGGCTATTGACCTAGTTGTTTGCACGCATGTCATATTATAAGTGCGGCCGTGATTCTTTCGACCTTCGAAATGGCGACCGAAAAATGTAAAAGGTTGCGCACCCCTGCTGTAGAGCAACTGGAGATCACTTTTTAAGTTTTATAGTTATATATAATTTGATCGTTCACTATAGGAAATGCGTTATAGTAATGGTCGATGCGCCTGCACATGACAGAGGTATGCTTGTACATGACTGCAAGGATTCCAAAATACATGTTTATTGATTGACCGACTTTGTGGATATTGTCTCAAATAAAATATTGAATCAATAATGCCGAGTAACGGACAAACAAACTGATGTACGTTAGTTTTCCATGCAAAAAGAGTATACTTTTTACCAAAGAGCACATTTTTAAAAGAGCTCACTTGCTGAAAGCAGCCGGATAATATAATTTTGCTATAATATCAGACATAATTTGATTTATCATCGTATTACCGTGATAATTTGCTCAAATATCAGATAAATTGCATCAGGCAAATGCTTTGTTAATGTATCCAGTCACTTATCTATAGTGTAAATATCTTCCGATTCAATAATTTCAACAATAAAACAGTTTAGGACACAAACGTCATTATTAGGATCCAGGCGTCCCTCAAGTTACAAAATCTTGGTGACACATTCTCACATTTTTGGACATTTTGAGTCTTCACTTTCACTGCAACACACATCTTCGAGCTTAATAAATGCAGGTTGGTCAATTTACTCATTAATGAGATGTTGTGAGGAAAATTTCTCAAAATTTTCACAAATTCTGCACACACAAGGCGTCCCTCAACAGAATTTGGAAAACTTTTGAACGTGATTTCTGGAGACAAGCGTGAGATATCACAAAATTTGAAATTTATCCTGATAAGAATTCATAAATTCCTGCAAGATGCGATTATAAAGTGATATGTGTCGTGAGAAGTCTTTTTTAGCATTTCGCGACTGTTTTCGAATATGAAGAGAAATATGTTGATGCTGAATTGAAGTTTACCATGGACTCGATAAATCTAGCATGTTAGTTCACCAATCACACAAAAGATTTCTTCACAATAACCTCATTTTCTGACGTTTCCTCATTTTGAATCAATGAGCTCATTTTCTTAAGTTTCAGCAGAAACGTATAAGCACTTTGGAAGCATGGACTTGGATGTTTCTTGTGAACGCTCATATTATTAGTCTTTCGGAGACAGTTTCATCAAGATCACACAGTACGAGGATCACTTTGACTTGACGCCTCAAGCAGCTGAAATCGGGGTGTGGAAGCGGAAGCGGAAACGAATTCCCGACGATCGCTTCCGCTTCCGATAGTATCATGATACTAATGACTGATGCAATTCGCGTGTCAGGGCGAGCCGAGGCACTTCTGACTTTTGACCATAAGTCCTGATAAGAGTTAAGTAATAGTTGTCATATACAGTATAGTGCTTACCCTATTACAACTAATTACAAATTGGCACCTGTGTTACTAAATGTAGTTACCTCTAATTTCCTCATGATGAAAACCAAGGTGTATTATCTCAGAATACTGGCATTCGAAATCAGAAAACCTATCATCTTATCAATGACAACTTTACACAATGCGGATTGGTGTGTCTTGAGACAATTTCATTGTAGCATTCTCAAACACTCTCTGGGTCGTTTAATATTTTTTACTACACACGTGTTGGGAAAATATGACGTTTATATTAACAATTTCCTGAAGGTCAGCATTTTCAGTAAATTTGAAAAATATTTGACTTTTTGGCAAGTCAAAAAAACGCATGCAAGTCAATCTAGGGCTTACGACAGAAAGTTGGTGGAGACTGCAAAGTGTTAACTAGGCCCTGCGAGTTGGCCTACTCGAAAATGTCGACTCGAATTTCGAGTTTGACCGCTCGAGTACTCGACTCGACTCAACATTTTGTTCTACCTCGAACGATTCGACGAATACTTGAACGATTATGAGTATTCGCATCAAGTTGGCGAACATGAGTAAAAACATAACGTATTTGGATAGCTTTCTTATTTCGATTACAATTAATTTCTTTAATGACTTGCTACTTTAGCGTTTTTATTCGGCATTATGTTTTTGTCAAAGTCTGGTCACGGCAATATTGTTGAAGCTGCAATGATATGTTCTCGAAATTCAGTCACATTTAACGACGGTCAATCACATCATAAGGAGACGATTAATTATTCCCATTTCAATCTCTCTCCGTGGGTGGACCGTGTCACGCGGAAACCGATGGAGTGAGTGTGTGAATTTCTCTCATTTTATCTCCGTGGTGATGAATTTCAGAGCCACTCAGACAGGCCAGACCAATGCAGGATTTTCTCCACGCCTAGCCTGAGTTCCCGAATTGTCAGGCGAGGCTGCTCAACTTGTGAATCCCAATGTTATGTACTTAATTTCTGTACCTTCTTAGTTTTCACTGGACCAAATGAATAATTGACTAAACCTCAGGAAGAACCACTTCGCCACTGGCATTCGCCTACATACATCTTCGACTTCATAACCGTTCGACATGACAGGCATCTTCGACTTCATGTGTTTGTTAGTCAATGGCGTCGCCGTCAGTCTTTGAATTCAACTCTCATTGGAAATCATAGTTGGTCACATCATAATACTGTCATAGTACTTTACTGTAATAAATTTCTCAAAGTCAAACGAATCTTCATTTTGACTTTTTAAGTAATAAGTTTGGTGACGCAGTGAATGTAATCCGTCTTATGCAATGTATTTAAAGCTAATTGAAATAATGACAAACTGTTTTGCAGATTTCATGAGGAAAAGGGTCGTAATTTCCCGTTTTCCGCTGATTTTTGTATGCCACCTTTCTTGCATGCTTTCTTTGGCTGACATCCTTCATACTAAAAAAGCGCACGCAATAACAATAGTCTCTTAGCATTATATCCGGAAGCCTCAGACATATGAGTGTTGCATGTAGATATCGCTGTTGCAGATAAGGTATAGTATTATTCGGTTCATTTGTCTGCAGAAATTCCTGTAGCGGAGTCATTGCCTTAGCACGCTGTTGACTTAAGCGATTCATCAGTCATCTCATCTGCTGCTATTCGAATCAATGGATCCTCCTGGTGACTCAGGGTCCAACCCTCAGACCTGGGGAAGAAGAGACAACAATTTTTGCCTCTTAATATCTATGAAAATTTTGCCCGACTCGACTTGAGGTTTAGAAAAGCCCGACTCGCTGGGCCCTAACTGTTCACGTCAGAACCTATAACTCGTAAAAAAGTCGAAAATGAAGAAATAGGGGCTCGAAATAGGGAGGTATGGGTACTTCTATTCTCCCCCCTTATTTCTGTTGTTGACACCCGGAAGTGTTGCATCGTCAACGATCTTCTCTTGCTCCTGCGGGCAGTCTCACTAACGTGGCATAGCGTTGAGTGTGTAAAACTTCTCTTATCTGACTTGTAGAACATTTACAGCCTCAGAATTAGAGAACTGCTCGGCATTTGTCTGTAGACAACAATCACACGAAGTTCATGATCACAGCTGTACCTTGTATTCTAACTGAGTATCCAAGGGACCAATCCTTCATCCCAGGGTTCAAGCAAGACTTCTCAGTCGTGCTGTAGTGTCACTCAGTGACAGATGAAGTCTATTCTAAACCCAATGTGACTAACTTTGGCGAAATTTGATGATTTTGGAAAACTTGAAAAATGTGGGGGGAAGAATACAAGTACCGAGGTTTGTAAGCCATGTCTCCAATAATTGGAAGCGGAAGCAAATAAGAATCAATCGCTTCCGCAGCCCCAGCTTAAATGATCCAATTCGCTGTAAAAATTTTTGCATTTCTAGTAGAAACTGTCTGTCAAATAAATTGATAAAATTCAATGTTTCAAGTTTCTTAAATGATATAAAATGTTTTTCTATAATTTGATATTAAAAATGTACTGACGACTTTCAAATACTACTGAGTAGTGATAAACCTCATACGTAGCATAATCATGGTAAAACTGTGTAATGATCGTCATAGCAGAGTGACTTCAACTAAAAACATACATATGATAGTAAATGTTTCAGAATATACATGCATGTTGCAAAATCTATTGTAAGTGAAGTGAATTATGGTAATCAGACCTACATAATTGATTGCTGTAAGATCCCGTGTCAAATTCCAGAAGGAACAAATTTCATAATCAAATATTGTTATGGGACATATGCCATATAATAAATGAGTGCGCATCCATCAGTATGCGTGTAGATGCAAGCTAGCGTTTTTCCAGTCAGGAAAAATGAGTGAATATTAGAGGAAAATCAGGGAAATTTGATTGTTGAGCGTTGCGATCTCAAATCTGTTGTGAAAGATATTTTACGCTAAAATCAGTGGCTTTGATACCTTTGCAACAATGATTCACAACATTTACACCGATCCTTCAGTAAGTCATAATCAGGCTACGGAAAAGAGATTCAAATAAAACAAAGATCACAAGACATTTGCGTGCCTATATTTGCATGACGAAGGAAAAAGTCTGGAAGCTCGCTCTCTTTTAAAAAGAGAGTATTTTCTCTTTTAAAATCAGTAATAATCTGGCTCAATGGCTCCTCAATTGTTCCTCAATAACTGGTAATAGGGACTTTGACTGAAAGACAATTCTCGCTCAGGTCGATTAAGCAGATGTCGGATACCTCGGATGAAGTTAAATATCCAGCTTGTTCGCAACGCTCATCAGTGTCATACAACGCAAATTGTAGGAATACAAAATGAACAATCCAGGCAACAAAGCGCTGCTTTAGTTTCTTAGAGGAAAGGGAATAGATACTTGAGATAATGAAGAAGATGCAGTTAATTGAGCAGATCGATACCCTAGACTTCAAGCTGAAGACTACAGAAAAGACAAAACATCAACACGAAGAAATTCTCTCAAGCGTTTACGCTAAAATACTCTTGACACATGGTGTGTTTGTTTTTATTTCGTTTTATATTTGCCTACTTTATAAAGGAATTCACTTACAAAAGCAGACATTATTTCGGGAGAGACTTCAAGGCCTGAGATTACATACAAATTGCAGTGTCATTATTGGCAAGACTTGGTTCCCGTGATCCTGGAATGGAAAAGAGTCCTGGAAAGTCATGAAATGTCATCGAATCGTCACGGATGTTTATTCTTGAACATAATCACTTCTGTAATATTCGTTTATGTTAAATACTTTTATTTCTTATTACTTGAAACTGTTCTTGAAAAATATTGATTAGGATATTCTTTGTTAGCTACCTGACATATTGCAGTTTACTACATAGGGATGAGAATTTTCCGCAGATCTGCGGAAGTCCGCGAGGGCTCCAGTAAGTCTGCCTACTATATTCTTTAATTTTTTCTATTTTGGCCCCCTTGAAACATGAATTTCCGCTAGGGCTCCCGTTGCCACATTCTCATCCCTGACTACAATATCATCACAATCACTCTAATCACAATCATTCTAATGATTGATGATATTGTAAATCCTTCCATATTCAGACTGCCAGTCGCTAAATCGGTGATGACTGGGTGGCAGATTGATTTGAATTTCTAGCAAATGTTGTAATTATCATCACAGCTTGGTCAGCAGGAAGAATAACACGTGGCATGCATTTTTTTGTATAAAATCATATCAACGTAGAGCTTTGAATTTGTACGTGAATTGCTCTTGACGGTTTCTATCGTTGCTACTTTTGTGAACTCGGTATCCTTTTGAGGCATGAAGCAATTTACCAATGTTCACTGTACAAGGTGTGACAAGTAAGATCACAGAATGGTTGAAATTCTTCTAGCTAAGCAATTGAAATTTGCTCAGTATTATTTAAATGAGTAGCATGCGGTATCGATGAATGAGTGACGCCGCCTGATTTCGTTTTATTTCAACGTAATGTCAATGTCAATATTTTACAAATTACCTGATGCAAGGTATGTCAAAACCCAAAATAATCATTTCGCGAATTTTGCAAGGAAGTTGATGAATTAAACCAGACTGGCATGATCAGCTTTTGAAATTGTTTCGAATTAGCATTTCGTATTATACAAAAAAGCATCGATTGGACTGACGTATTTTGCTCAAATGTTGCGTCTTTTTCTTGCAGATGGTTTGTGTTCCGTGTATAGTGATTCCAGTCCTTCTGTACATTTTCCATAAATTCATTCGACCTTGGTTGGCTCCTTTCATTGAAAACGTGTGGAATCCATTAATGGGAAAGAAGCGAATAGAAAATAAAACGGATGAAGATGGAGGAACCGAGCAAGCAAGTAGTAATGTAAGTATGTTTGCTTTTGTTAATGTGAAGCCAACACAGTGTCAAGAGATTTTTCAGCAAGCTTATAAATACATTACTTCCATTTGCAAAATACCAAGGAATATGTGTTAAAGTTTGACCATAGACTCGCTAAGCGCTGAAATGGCATCACATCCACTTTTGAGTTTAATTCGTTTAGATTCGCTCATTGTAGTTCTCTAACATGTAAATATTTAAAGGCATGACAGCTTTTTTGTTTTCTCTTCGTCGGTGAGCTATTAAATTGAACTGTGATCAAATCTGAAGAGCCAGATTATTGAGTGCTTCATCACTGCATGGCCTTGTTCCCATAATTAGAACCCGCTCTGCAAATGAAACATTCCGTATAAGTCGGGCATTGGTGGAGAAGCTTGTCAGTCTCATTACTGCGGATGTGGACGCATTGTGGACTGGTTTGGACTACTCAGAAAGTGATGACCGTCTTCTGTGACATGCAGTGATCAATGAAATCATCCGCCGTAATCTAAATGTAGCTGGTATTCCTGCCTTCTTATGGACTGGTTTGGACTACTCAGAAAGTGATGACCGTCTTCTGTGACATGCAGTGATCAATGAAATCATATTACTATATCATTCAAACATCATCCGCCGTAACAATATGTTCTTCATTAGCTTCTCTGTTGTTGAAGTGGGATGAAAGTGCGAAAGTATTCCAAGCTGCGGACGACGATCGCCATTTCGCCTGGTTAGCGCGGTGTATTTCGCTCGTCTGTGGAAATCCTACGTCAGTTATTTTAAAAAAATTCACCCCTGCCGGTAACAGCCATTCTAATCTGATTAAGTTGTCCCCATCCCTTCACTTTCAAGACATTCCAGAGGATGATGATATGATCATTCCTGAATAAATTTAGTAGATGTTTGCATATCACCGACATATTTCACCGGTTCTCAACTTGGGTGCGCACCGTAATGAAAGAGCAAGGCAAGCGGAACACATTTCTTCAAGTAAAGTCACAGGTCACACTATCACGGCGAACAATACATCAAACCAGACGCATAATGACGTTGGCTAATAAAATAGATAACAAAAGAGTGTAATACAATAAGGTATCATTGCTGAAGAATATGTACATATGTGGTATGCTACTAAGGCAAGATGAGATTAAAAACAGTGTCTTTCCGTACACACAGATTATGCCTCCATCTGTGGATGTACAAAGCCTCCAAGACTCCCAGATGTCCCTTCTCCCACGTTTCAACATCGAGAAGCACTTGTCGATATCGACATGGAGTGCAAAGGTGACGTATAAAGTAACCTATAGATGGCTGCAATGAATGGCTCCATTTACGCAGTGGTTTGAATGTCACGAGTTACAACACTATTGTCTAAGAACGTAATCATAACGTGGTAAATCAGTGATGCAGTAAGTTTTGCAAATCAGAAGATCTACACAGCGACCACAATGTGGGATATTACTAGTAAAATCAAAGAAGTGCTGATGCCTTTGTACTCGTGCAGCAAGTTTGATTTGAAGCTATGCTGATCATAGTCTGAGACATACGTTGACTGATTTACAGTGATGGGCATCTCCAATATAACTTCCGATTCACTAATCCGGCGAATCAGTTAATTAACTCCGCTAACAGAAGTCCTCCAAATCTGAAAATAGGTTAGCGGAAGCTAAATATATTCCATGTACCCTGCACCTATTTACTTCAATTCACTCAGATAATAAACTATAGGCTAATCAATTTTTTGTAATTAACTGTTATTTCACGCATAAACACAGTGTTATGCAGGGAAAGTAAGACGCACAAACTTGAGTAAGTGCAACCACCCACTTGCCTAACTTCGGCTATGATATCGTTAACTTATCTTCTTTTATCTAACTGCCACGGATTTTGAATCTTGGTAGCGTGCGCAGCGACCAAAAGTCATCGTGTTTGACTTTTTGAATCTAAATTCCAATTTGAAGAGAAGCTCACCAGACTGAAATTGAAGCGGAGCGAAAGGTCGCTTATATGGAGGCAGCAGTTTTACTATTTTATCTATTTTACTGTTTCTACGAATATACTAGCAGTATGAGTTCTTTGCTGTGGTTGTGTGTGTACATGAGCAACCGCTTTCTACACTTCCTGCAAACCACACAAGCATCTTTTGTACTGATAAATAGACAAGTATGCCTTTCATGCGCGGATTTCCTCGGGCTCTCCTCTGACGAAAGTGGCATGAAAATGGTGGGTTCTATGACATTCTGTAGAGCCATAAATCTCAAAAATTTTACATATAACGGACTCTTTTGACCAATGAAGATGCCTACAGTGAACCCCTCATAACTAGCAAGCTTGCCTCAAGGGCTCCTTAGTCAACAAAGTGGATGTGATGTGAAAGGCCCCTTGGTAAAAAGAAGGTTGATAAGAAAGGCCCCTACGCAAATAAATTTGATGAGAAAGTCCCTAGAATTGATGAGAAGAACGCCTTTGGTAATAAAATGGCAGACGTCTTGTCTGTCGATCTGTTCCATGCTTCTACTTTCTCCTAAGGGTAATTATGAAATGAATCTAGCTATAAATTTACACAGGAGGTCGCGCTCCGGAGTGCTTATGCCCACCTTTGCAAATTTAGATTTATTGAAAGGTCCTATAAAAATTTCTGTATTTTATTCATATTAGCATTAAATGTTATGTTTTATGAGAAGTCGGTGAGAAGATTATACAAATCTATTAACAGTGTAAAACTTGTCTTTATCTCATATCAGAATAACACAACAAGAAAAGGGTGTGGTTGCAAAGAATTAAAGAATTAAAACGTACTTTGCAGAAAATAAGATTATACATGTTACTACTAATAAGAAAATCTAGTAATACGGTGCATACACATTTTTTCGTCGTTAAGGAAACCATCAATTAATGTTTCACGGAATTTTGTGGTGAACATTTCGTGTCAGTGTTGCATGTTAGCTTCATGTCAGTGTTGCATGTGCTGCTATCAATGAGACCAGATTTTTTTACCAAACCTGGGACACCTTACAAAGAAGGAAAAGGGTTGGTACTTCTATTCTTTCCCCCTCACATTTCTGTTGTTGACACCCGGGAGTGTTGAATCGTCAACGACCTTCTCGTGCTCCTACCTGTTCTCACTGACGTGGCATAGCTTTGAGTGTATAAAAGTCCTCTTATCTGACTTGTAGAATATTTACAGCCTCAGAATTAGACAACTGCTCGTCATTTGTCTGTAGACAACAATCACACGAAGTTCATGATCACAGCTGTGCCTTGTTTTCTGACTGAGTATCCAAGGGACCAATCATTCATCCTAGGGTTCAAGTAAGACTTCTCAGTCGTGCTGTAGTGTCACTCAGTGACAGATCAAGTCTATTCTAAACCCAATATGACTAACTTTGGCGAAATTTGATGATTTTAGAAAACTTGAAAGAATGTGGGGGAAGAATAGAAGTATCAAAGGGTTTTATCAGTTCCTATGATATACGTAATGCCTATAAGAAAACTAATGACCAAAAGGTGTCAGAATTGCGCTTACATCAGACATATAAGGCCTAAATTTCGAAAAGAGGCGATCTGAAACGTACCCTAAGCAAGGGGTCGCTTTTGGAGTATTATCCAGGAGGGCCCTTTTGTTAACAATCACATGCCTATAGATTACTATCATCTGCTCAATGACAGTCATTTATATCGTTATGATTTGCAACATGCCATAGGTTTTATACACCTATGTTTATTGTCTAGCGTGTACTGCTGTACATCCATCATTTACACACAATTTTATATTTATTTATGTTGTTTGATTAAGATATCATAATTTAATTAAAAACAACGAAGAAGGCCCTCTGTATTCAATACAGATATATAACCGACATACAAGTCACCGAAGTACGCCATTATTCGTTCTTAAAAACTTGGGAGTTAACAACATCAGTCTCAAGTGAAGATTGCGAGTCACTGATTAAGAGCTTTGCGTCCTATAACAGGGGCCCACGTCAAGCTGTACCGTAGACCGGAGTCCTGTTATTGGATAGTACTCTCACTCGGGCTATAATGATGGAACTCAGGAGTGCCATGCTGAGGGCTTTGACGGTGCATTGTCAGACTTCGGTGTCAGAGCGGTGTGATCTTTTAGCCCTGATGTCCTTCCTGCCGACTTTCAGTGACAGCAATTTCGGGGCTCGACTTCGGTGCTGAAAAATCGCTAGGTCAAGCTAACCACCATGCTACGGAAACCACTTTGTTTTTCAGGGATCTTTGACTCCGCATCCCTTGGACATCGGTGCCAAATTTTTATGCCTTTAGTATTCTAGTGTTTGTTACACTTGACATTTTACTCATATATTCTGGCTTTTGATCATCTCGTATTATTCATTCTCAAGATCAATGCATTCTTTTTGTCTTATTAACAAACATTCACTCAAAAATTTGCATTCTGATGAATATTGACTTTTCCTTGCAGGGAAAATGCCCCGTCGGATTAGGAAGCAAGCCAGCAGAAGAAGTGATGGCAAGTGGAGAGGGAAAAAAGACTAAATGATGACAAACTTGCATTTTTGTTGTCTTGATTTTACTCGACACTCTCTGCTCAGAGTTTTCTATTTATTTCTCCCTCCATGTTGTTATTGTTTGTGACGTCAGATACATGTTCAAACCTTTCTTGTCTCATTGGAAGAGGAAGATTTGATGGCAATGCCAAATAAACGATTTACTTTTTGATGATTTTTTGCTTCTCCTCGATAGCAAGTAGGAGAGGCGGGACTAATAGGGGCACCCTAAGAGTTTTTCAGGCTTCTTTTTTAAAAAACGAAATCTTTTAGTCCCGCGGGACAACTCACAGGGTAACAAGAGCGTATCACCCAACTTTCCAAAAAAATATGGGGTTCTATGGTCCATTAGAAAAAGTTAAGAAGTGATTTTGCAAAAAATGTCAAAATACCCATTAATAAAGCCCCATACCACGAGGTAATATGGGCAGTAACTTGGGGTATATGGGTTTTGCATATTTTGAATTATTAGATGATGTTTATCAACGGTTTTGTCGTCTCTTATACATGATTGGTTCATCAAGATTCTTGAACTCATTCTTATACTCTTGAACTGAATAAGAATCAACTACTAGCAGGTGGGAAACGATACTTATAATAGCCAACTGACATATATTTCGAGTGCTGTAAGGGCAAAAACTGATGCCAATCTCAGAAGCAAGTTAGGTGTTCATGATGAGAACTTTGAAAGAAGAATTTATGTCATCAAGTTTGCTATCTGACTTTCTAAAGTAAATCTGATGATAACAATCGGCCTGTCTCTTTCCGACAATTTCCATACGCAGAATTTGGCGCTTTGCTTGAATCATTTATCTCTCCATCAAATTCTCAAAAGCTTTTTGCAGTAATCCATAGTTGGGAAATTCTCATTTAATATACGCGCCATTTTTCGTCAAAAAGCTCAAGTCATTAATTTTTGGTGGTGGCTTCTATTATGGGGTAACTCTAAGTGTAGATTAGCAATTTCTATACGAGAACCACACTATTGTTCAATTTCATTGACTTTCGTAAGTCTGACCGTCGGTCTGATTACAACTGCAGTCGGTCTGATTACAATACCGTCGGTCTTTTTTACAGCTCCATATGTAGATAATTGAATTGTTTTCTATGTCATCAAAAGTAATTATTTGATTAGACCGTCAACAATTTATGCATTTTTCGCAAAAGGAACAAACATGATATCAATACCTCCATCATATTATATTCAAAAGACTGACAGAACAAAGTGATGACTATAGCCTACATCGTTAAACAGATTAGACAGGATCAGGCACACTCAACGCCCAACACAACTTGATTAATTTACCGTAGTCAGAAAATCGCTGTTACATGCAACATCTGAAGCATATGCCTAGAACATTTCATCGCGTCTTGGAGGCCATCTGCATTGTCTGCAACCAGCAGGATGTAAGCAGTTTACTTTGATAGAATTGACTTGTGCCCGGATAGTTTTCCGTTATATCTGGCGACCACCCACGTACGCTCCATCTTTGGAACAGCTTCTTGATCACTTTCATTATTTCGGTCCTGTAAAACAAAAATATTGAAATAATTATATATCAGATATTAATGGATACCGTACGTATGTGATTGTATTACCCCTAAATCTACCAAGATGACAGACGACTTTGAATTCAATATTGAGGCAAAAAAAGCAAAAAGACAGCTCCTTCTAGTAGGCCGAATATCTAGACGTTCGTCTTACTAGAGGAAGCTGTCTTTTTGCTTTTTTGCCTCAATGATAATGAATCTCTCGTGTAAAGCCATCAACTGTGACTTTGAATTCGACAGTCAAGATAGGCCTAATAATCAATAATATGTACATGTATTCATCAACATTCATAGCATCTTTTGTAGTCTAAATGGGAAAACTATATTCCACTAACATAAATATGTAAGCCTACATGTAGCAGGCCATGCCAAAAACTAGATTTTTTGTCGAATGTCGATTTTTTGTAATGACAGCATGTCATAACATGATATTTGACCCATAACATACTATAAGTAAATCACGTGTATATGTTGAATCAAAAATGCTTCAGAGAAGAGATAGGTAAAATCAAGACATACTATTCATGCCAATTTCCATAATTTGAATAAAATCAGAACATTTAAATCTAGAAGCTCTGACTTGGTTGATACAGTGTCTAAGTCACAGCTGATGAGCAATTCCGCTATCGTTGTCACAATGAATAAAAGTTATTATTGCTCGACGTACGATAAATGACTTGCAATAAATATTATCGAAGAATTTATCGCTAACTTAGCTGTAAAAAGTTCTTATTGTACTGCTATTGTATGCAATGTATTCGTTGTATGCAAACGCATATTCTAGGACATAGAAATAGAACAATTGATATTTACAATACTTGAGCATAGAGTTATTCTGAACCACTTGCCAAGTATTTTGATAAACAGTGATGTGATTACGCTAGCTAAAGTAGCATTAATTACAAGAACTTTGTAATGGAGCGATTTGGTGAGCCAGTGCGCTGCATTGCTATTTGTAGCCATGGAAATTGAATAATTTTTATCAATGGTTTACGCTATAAGGACGTTAGCTTAGCATTCTATCGGCAGCTCTGTTTCAGAATGAATGACAATGTTGACAAGATTAATAAATTGAACAGTTCTATGTAGTTACTTTTCTAAATGGTTGATTTAAGTGTCATCAAAGTATGACAGCGTACTGAAATCGTGCAAATCCTTGACTTCGGTCTCAACGAATCCTAGAGTGCAATAACTATCCCTTGCGCTAAACTAGAACTTTATGAAAGATTTCATTATAAGAAAAAATGAAAAGTTTCTAGACAAAGACGATGATGAAAATTATCATTTAAACAAAGCTACTGTAAAAACAAAATGCCATGTAGGCCTGCCCGCACCGAAACATATCTGAGTCATTATTTTGAACATTTGATGATGTGAAGTGACTTGCTTCGTTCTTTTTTTGACAGACAAGTAGACTGGAATACATTTGTAGAATTGCTTGATCTGTTAATTGGAGTTGATCAGCTTTTGCTTCTCTCTGTAACGTTGATCACGTTCTCTTTTCAGAATATCTTCAAGCATAATTATTGATGTAAGATGTAGAAAGTCGAATGAAATGTTGATAGTTTCCTCGACACGTTGAATAAATCAATTCTCATAGCAAACTCGGTAACTGGAATGTTCAGACAACACAGATATCTTACGCCTACAACAATTAAATGTTTGCAATGAATCATGGTGCGAATTTAATGTCACAGCAGCGATCTGACGCGCATTCATCGATTATGGAACTACAGAGCTGATAATAAAAAACGCACCATCTAAATTCCACCGAAATTCAGATTCACATGTCTTCCAATATTGTCGCACATCAACGTAACATACATTATTCGAGAGCTTGCATTTTCAGCTTTAAAATGAGCTATGATATATTTGCAGCCGTTATTGTATTTGCTGAGCAGTGCTCAATATATGAAAATTACTCAATTTACAAATCGCAATTTTTCAAAAGGAAAACATGTGAGTACTATAATGAATCAGGCTCGCGGAGAAAGAACATTTTCTGACCTCTCTTTTGACATGCTGGTCATCAAAATCGGTGAACTAATAAAAAAATTAGTGTTATCGCTAGGTTATCATAAAATCATGACCTTTTTGGTTGAAAATGTTATGGTCTCACTTTTTTTATCAAAAAATATTAGTGTTTGGTATATTCAGAATCCTTGCGTTGTGAAGAGTAGGAATATGTAAGTTATATTCATATAAGTTCAATAGTTCTTTTTCAAACTTCTTTAATTTTTTTCTCATTTCTGCCAAAGGTAAACAGACACCATGTAAGGTGAACGAAGGTTTAAAACAAGACAATTGGCAAAAGTATGTCTTTCCTCTATCATAGCAGCTGTCGATTGTTTACCTTCATTGTTTGTGTACTCTTGCGGAAATGAGAAAAAATATTGAGGATGTTTGAATGACTATAACTTACATATTCGTACTCCTCACAACGCAAGGATTCTGCAGATAGCAAACGTTAATAAATTTTTGATAAAAAAAGTGGGAACATAACATTTTCAGCCAAAAAGGTCATGATTTTGTGATAATTTGACGGTATGAAGATCACTTTACATCATTTCTACACAAAAAGTGTTCAGAAATATTCGCTCAACATTGCTTAAAAACATCTATGAAAACCGTCGGTCTGATTGTGATATTTTCCAAGAACAGACCTATTTATAGTTCGATATTCTGCATTATGTACATCATTGACACAAAATTTTATGTATAAGACAACGCTATCCCACAAATTACATAGAGGCTATAGTTCGATTCCTTCATCAATGATGCAAAACTTCACTTCTTAGTAATGGAACTTTTTGGAGGACATGAGGAAATAAGCCATTTGTCATAAGACCGACGTCAATCTAAACAATGAGGACTCGGTAAAGAACGAAATTTCATGTGTCCCACATGCTAGAGGTGTTCTATTATTACTGAACTGCACAGAAAAATCGCGCTGATCTTGCTTACATTTGGATTTCACAAGAAAAGACATATTTTTCATATTTGGCGTGTCTTAGGCGTCTTAAACAATAATTGCCAAGTTCCATTTATGTCTTTCTATAAATCACTCGGCACCTCTATTCTTTCTTCCCATACATTTTTCAAGTTTTCCAAAATCATCAAATTTCGCCAAAGTTAGTCACATTGGGTTTAGAATGAACTTTATCTGTCACTGAGTAACACTACAAAACGACTGAGAAGTCTTAAGGTCCATTCCCACTGGACGCGGCGCGTCTTAGGCGTCCAGAAGTTTTGTTCAGAACCTCAACAAGCCTATGGGGCTGTTCACAACAGACGCGCGGGTCCACGCGTCCAAGAAATTTCAGAAAAAAGCTTTGTAATGACGCGCGGCTTGCTTTACGAGATAGGAAAATCCAACCCGCGCCAAGACGCCTCGCGGCTTGCTCTACCCCGCATTGAAACCTGACACCACACGTTGTTAGATGTTCGTGCAGAGAAATGACTGACTTCAACATAGCTATCCGACAATTCTGACCTTCTGTGAAGACAATTTGACCAAATGAACATCACAATCCCTTATCAGTGCATTTTCATACTTTGTCAGCCGCGAAATCGAATTCATGAATGCATTTGGAGATGAATGGTATCTTGTTTACTGCAAAACGAGTTTCGGAAACGAAGATAAGAAAGTTGCTATTGTTCTCAACTTATCTGGTAGTCTTCAATAGAGTGATACTCCAGATTACTATAGAATAGACGATGAAAGTTAATAAAGGTCGTTTTGTGAGCTATAACGTATGGCAAAGTCAATCCACGCGTCAATTCTATTTCATGATTTGTCACCTGTGACTTGTTGTCATCCTATGAAAATGTGTGAATGATAGATGTGTCCTTAAAACCCTGTTCTTTTCAAATGTGAAATATCAAATGATTAGTTTTCGCAAAATTATGTAGTTTATAGCAATGGATATATCCTAACGATCAATTTGCAATGTCAATCACGGAAAAGTATGCCGTACTTCACTTGCAATTGGAAAAAATAAATTAAGCAATGCCGATCTCTTTCATCGGTATTCAGACATTTAGACACAAGACATTTAGACACACTCGTACTACGAGTTTTAGACACACTCGTACTACGACATTTAGATACACTCGTACTACGACATTTAGACACACGACAATTAGACACACTCATACTACGACATTTAGATACACTCGTACTACGACATTTAGATACACTCGTACTACGACATTTAGATACACTCGTACTACGACATTTAGATACACTCGTACTACGACATTTAGATACACTCGTACTACGACATTTAGATACACTCGTACTACGACATTTAGATACACTCGTACTACGACACTTAGACACACTCGTACTACGACATTTAGACACACTCGTACTACGACATTTAGACACTCGTACTACGACATTTAGACACACTCGTACTACGACATTTAGACACACTCGTACTACGACATTTAGACACTCATACTACGACATTTAGACACACTCGTACTACGACATTTAGATACACTCGTACTACGACATTTAGACACTCGTACTACGACAATTAGACACACTCATACTACGACATTTAGATACACTCGTACTACGACATTTAGACACACTCATACTACGACATTTAGACACAATCGTACTACGACATTTAGACACACTCGTACTACGACATTTAGACACTCATACTACGACATTTAGACACACTCGTACTACGACATTTAGATACACTCGTACTACGACATTTAGACACTCGTACTACGACAATTAGACACACTCATACTACGACATTTAGATACACTCGTACTACGACATTTAGACACACTCATACTACGACATTTAGACACAATCGTACTACGACATTTAGACACACTCGTACTACGACATTTAAATACACTCGTACTACGACATTTAGACACACTCATACTACGACATTTAGACACTCGTACTACGACATTTAGACACACTCGTACTACGACATTTAGACACACTCGTACTACGACATTTAGACACACTCGTACTACGACATTTAGACACAATCGTACTACGACATTTAGACACACTCGTACTACGACATTTAAATACACTCGTACTACGACATTTAGACACACTCGTACTACGACATTTAGATACACTCGTACTACGACATTTAGACACACTCGTACTACGACATTTAGACACACTCGTACTACGACATTTAGACACTCGTACTACGACATTTAGACACAAATAGGATACGACATTTAGACACACTCATACTACGACATTTAGACACTCGTACTACGACATTTAGACACACTCGTACTGCGAGTTTTAGACACACTCATACTACGACATTTAGACACACTCATACTACGACATTTAGACACACTCATACTACGACATTTAGATTCACTCGTACTACGACATTTAGACACTCGTACTACGACATTTAGACACACTCGTACTACGACATTTAGACACACTCGTACTTCGAGTTTTAGACACACTCATACTACGACATTTAGACACACTCATACTACGACATTTAGATACACTCGTACTACGACATGAGCGTGTCTAAATGTCGTACCCTATTTGTGTCTAATTGATTTGATTTGTGTATTTCTTTTTTGAATGGTAATCATAATATACAAAGAAACTAGCGTGTACAATGTAAGTTAGTCAGCAAACTCATCAAGAAATATAAGATACATCGAAGTATGCATGCATAATAAAATCATTGCAAAGTTAGATTAAGCGCATGCACCAAGCTGACGATGAAAACTTGTGTTGCAAAGTCTCGCCATGTAAGGGAAGAAAGAGTTACCATCTCTGTCAGTTCTTATTGCCGGAAGACGGAAATGTCTAGATGTGGTGAGTATGGGCGGAACACAAGTACTTAATATGTGATTTTCCTGCTCAACTATATTTTTCCACTTTCTCATGCACAACGACAAGTGACGTTCAGTAATAGATGAGCAATTGCACCGTAAATTATAGCTCCACTTATAACGGCCTTCTGAGCGCCATCCGGAAATGATGCGATGACCGCGAGTATCGATGCGTTTTAAGATGTTAGCCTGTTTTTTATTCAATCCGGTAAATAAGGGACAAGCGTACTCCATCAGCGCACGAATACTTGCTGCATAAATTTCATGCAGTGACTCTTCAGATGTGAGGTAGCTACTTCAATTTGCGTAATATGTGAAAGCGTTGTGAACACTTCACTCTTAAATATTCAACTTGCGAACTCCAGTTCAATTGATCGTTGACAATAATCCCAAGAAGTTTCAAACGGGAGACACATTCAATCTTCGGCATGACTGAGAAGCAAAGAGGCTGACGGGTGACCATCAAACATTTAGATTTTTTCATATTCACTTTCATACCATTATGGCTGCACCAATCCAGAAGATTTTCCACTTCACAATTAATCAACTGTTGAATTTCTATTGAGGATCTGGAGATGATAGGTACAACGATCGTGATATTGTCCGCATATTTCGTTACCACCGAAGAAGCCAATGATGGAGAAAAATCACTGAGGTAAGTACAAAAGATAGCCGGCGCAAGCACTGAACCCTGTGGAACTCCTTGTGCAATGTTTATTTTGTTTTGTAGACAGATGCTATCGCTTAACTTCAATTGACCCGTTCTGCCACTGAAATAGTTTTCCAGCCACTTTAATTGTCGTGTGTCTAAATATCTTGTGTCTAAATGTCGTGTGTCTGAATGACGTGGATTCTCTTTCATCTGTCTGTAGTTGTCAAAGTAAGTAATTGTCAAACACTTTGGTAATTGTAATTCAAGCATTGCGATGAAGTCATCAAAACGCTTCATATCATTTATTTGACGCAGATCGCAGAATTCTTAACCAATTTAGTTAAAATACACTTCATTTAAAAGGAAATTTCACAAAGAAGATGATGGTGGTATCTATTTTGCAACCAGCAGCCATTTTTTCTCCTTGAAACTCGCTTCTATCGCTCAGGCTCATCGCAGTGTGTGACAACAGTCGATGTAGCATATAATTGTGTTGACAGTTTGACAAAAGGATTGATTTCGCTTGGTTTTATCAGTAGTATTGGCAGTGAAATATCTGATCCGATATTCCCTCAAATCATACGACAACCACAACTTATAGATTTTGATGCTCATGAGAATAATTTCTGCAGATTCAGATTTGCTTAACGAAAATTAACAGGACGGAATGCCTTTTTATCGCCATATCATACTGAACTCAGTGCTCTTCTCAGATTGAGCCTATTTTCCAGCCTGTTAGTCGACCAAAACTCATCATAGAATTACTCGGATATTGCTCTAAAATAGACCGCCCCTAGCAACACTTCAATTCATAACGAACTGTTCTCGTCTGATGAAATTTACAGATCTAACAGCCTGACTACATCACACTTTCCTTACGCTCGTAGATCTAATGCAAATGTCTTTGTATTTCCAATGTGTCGTTCAGATATCATTTTCGAGTCATTATGCTTGAAGTGCTGCATCTGATGTCATGTAAATTCTGAAAACTGAGTACGTCATTTGACTATCTCGGGACATATCAAGACTATAGGAATATATCAAGTGCCACATTATGGTGTCTTGTTTGGACTCGTTCGAATGCATGTAACACAAGGAATATGAATATGTTGATTATTTATCAATAAGAAGTGTCCATAATGATATGGTATTTGTAGTTGCCCCCTTCTCTATTCCCCTCTCCTGCCCCTCACCACGCGGCTCGGTGAGAACCGTCCTTTTTGTCTGCCACGCCGCGTCCGGTGTGAATGGACCTTTACTTGAACCCTGGGATGAAGGATTACTACCTCGGATACTCAGCTAGAATACAAGCTACAGCTGTCATCATTAACTTCGTGTGATTGTTGTCTACAGACGAAGGACGAGCAGTTGTCTAATTTTGAGGCTGTAAATGTTCTACAAGTCAGATGAGAGGAGTTTTATACACTCAACGCTATGCGACGTTAGTGAGACTGCCCGCATGAGCTAGAGAAGATCGTTGACGATGCAGCACTCCCGGGTGTCAACAGCAGAAATTTGGAGGGGTGGAGAATAGAAGTACCAATCCCTCATAGATTCTTGCTATTTGTCTGGAAAAGAAGCATGCCAGAAATAATGATAGTAATGATTAAAATGCACAGCCCATTTTACCTCAGTGATATTTTAGGAGTGGGGTTATATGGGCACTTATCTTAGAATCAAATTTTACGGAAACTATCAATCGTGGGCCGAAATGGGCCCAATCTGCATGTAATTGGGATGACAGGACAGTTTTCGTTTGCCTCGAGCAATCACTCTACACAGAATGAGAGGCTTAGCCAAATAAACGTCTGATTTCATTGTCGTTACTTCAGCGATCAAATTTATGCATTTTTATCGCTATCTTCTTAGTGCGTGTGCACGTGTAAGCGCGTGTTTTTCTCGAATGAGCTGAGCTGCCACATGCAGATAAACGATGAGCATGACTAGTTCTCTGTCGAGTCTGAAGTTCATGCGAGCAATAGGTCCTGAGCTAGAGGCCAAAGAATTCAAATTACCCATATTAGTTCCGCCTCCCCTAGTAATGAATACCATCGTTATTAGAAAGACGAACAGCAATCCGAGGTCCGGAACGCATCTGAAGATTTTCACGTTTCACATTAATCAATCCTATTACAGAGATGACTGAGAAGAAGATGCCATCAATTGAGCCAATGACTAGACAACCAAGGAGCCCGATGACAACGGAAAAGTGCAAGGTGTGTCATGAAAACCTTGAAGATCTAGAGGTGAACTTTAAATGTGACAAATGTGAAAACTCTTTCCATATTTTTTGTGTTGAACTACCTGACTATGAGCTACTTAAATACTTGAAACAGAATAATAAGAGAAAATTCCAGTGCAAAAATTGTATCGAAAGTTTATACCCTAAAGAACTACAAAACGTAACAAAGCAAACACAGAACAAAATACATTCAGAGTCAACCAAACGGAACACAGAAATCATAGAAGAGAGAAACAAATAGACTAGAAAAGAATAAAAGATCTCATCAAAATAGCTGAAACACTCCGGACAGAAATCGAAGAAAGTGCAACGAAGATACAACCTCTTGAGCAGAAATTAAAACGAAGTGAATATGAGGCATTGGAATACATCGGCATAGGAAAATATTAGAAGACTAGAAAGATAATTGAGCGAAGAACGAAGGATCACCAACTTCAGTAAGAAATCTGATGACAGTGACGATGATGAAGTAGCAGATGGCGAAGATGAAAACAATGAAATATTGAGAAAATTATGCAAAATATCAGAAAAAGTGGATCAGATAGAACGACAGCAAAACAGATGTATGAAAAGTAACAACAACAACAACAGCGCCAACTAGAAGACCAGCGACAACTAGAAAACCAGCGTCAACAAGAACTTCAAGTAGAACACCGTCAACAAGAAGATTACCAACAACGCTGGCAACCACCACAACAACCAATAAGAAGAAACTACAACCGAAACATTACCTGCTTCTACTGCGGAAGACGTGGTCATCCGATGTGCAACTTCTACTGTGCTGGCTGGAGGCTGGAATCAACGCCATAACCACGGTTATAGCAGAAATAGGCACAATAACTATGTCAACGCGAGTACAAGGCCAAGATGCGAACACCAGCGTAGAAGATATAACCATCAAACAAGATACAACAATCAAAACAGATACGAGAACCAAAGATGCAGAGAAGACAGAAGACACAATTTTGAAAGAGAACGAAGAGAAAGGGAAGAAGATAGATATCGAGTATCAAGAGCGGACAACGGAAGCGGTCCAATTCAATACACACCAACACGCATCCTTAATCCACAAAACAACAGACATCACTCACAAGCAATACAGCCTTTAGGCCCTATGTATTTAGGCAATACAGCCCTTAGATCAAGTCATTAGGACTTCAGACCCTTGTCAGGTAAGCAGACAATTCCAGTCTTGTGAATTATTAATAACTTTTTTAACATCAAGATGCTCGTAATTTGGGTTGGTATTAAGAGGTTTTCTTTGCGGTAATAATTTATTTATTTATGGCTAATTAACTATTTCTTTTTCAACTACCTAAACACGATTTTGTGATATTATCTTTAACAAACTATAGATGAAGGATAGGACGATGAATATGATTCTGATAAAGTCAATGATTTCACAATAAGTTGCACAAATATAAGCGGTTTAAATGAATATAAAATAGGCAATTGCGATATGGTCAAAGATATGGATAATGCTGATATGCTTTGTTTTGTTGAAACGCACTTAAAAGGTGAAGACAATTTTCCAGTTATTAGAAATTATGTAAGTTATCATTCAATTGGAAAAAAATCTTCAAAATATGGAAGAAATATTAAAGGTGTATCACTGTATGTTAAAGAAAACATGGAGAAATTAAAACTAGAAAATATTGTCAATGAAAATGGAAGAATACTGATCGCTAAAATAAAGGAACATACATGAGATATTTACGTAATCATATGTTACAGAAGTAACAGAGAATCTAGATATAAAGACAAAGAATTCTATGAAAATATAGAAAACTATATAGTCCAATAGAACATGGAAAATATAATATTAATAGGAGATCTAAATGGACGAATTGTATTGGAAAATGACAACACAGATATTGGTCTTCCAAATAGAAAATCTGATGATTTAACCCTAGATAGCTATGGACAAGAAATGTCGAAGTCCTGTAATGAAACCAAATTAATAATGACTAATGGAAGATTTGAAAATAATGACTCCATTCGAAAATCTATATATCAATGTATTCAAAATGATGAAGCAAAAAAATCAGTGATAGATTACTTGATCACGTCACAGTGCCTATTGAATAGCCTAAATGAGGTCGAAATCGGTAATCCAGTGTTGTACACTGATCATTCGCTTCATAGGATAAAGTTGAATATTACATCAGATAAATGAATAAGGACAAAAAATAATTCCGTATAAATGGACAAAAGAAAATGCCTCAAGATTTGATAAAGATAAATTTGACTTAAAATGCACTACATTATCAAGCAAATTGATGACTCAGAATATGAACGCAAATGAAATATATACTGAATTACTAGACATCAGGAATATCTCAACTGACTGTAAACGTGAACCTCAGAAATCAAAATATTCGGAAAACATAACGAACTTGCGGAAAGTTTATAGAAAAGAACTTGCGATATTCAAAGAAAATAAATAAAATAACAATTTGAATGGATTAATGTAATCGAGAAACAACTGCAAAGGAAATAAGGAAAGAAGCGAGAAAGATTAAAGATAACCATCTGAGTACATTGATAATTGCGAAAGAAAATAATAATCATAAAGAGTATTCAAATTCAATTAATGGAAAGAAAAGGACTACTTTTAATTCTAATCTGAATTTTGATGATTTTAGAATCAAAAGGATAAATTCTGATTTACCTGGACATGTTGAAGCTGGTATTACCGCAGTAAATAATGAAACTGTCAATGTAGTAGAACAAACGGATGAAATTCTTGACGTTCATATTACTATGAAAGAGTTGCAAAATAAACTTAAAGATACTATAGGAACTCAAAATCAAGTGGTCCCGATGAATTTGTAACAGAAATATTTAAAATACATATGTAAATGACAAAACATCACCTATATTACTGAAATTATTTAACAAAATTTTGCACAATCATTATGAGGCAATCCCATTTTCTGAAAGTTGGATGATACTTATTTATAAGAGAAGCGACAAAAATTTGCTGAAAAGCTATAGACCAATAAATTTAAGCTCGAATGTAGAAAAATTGCTAGCCAAAATGATGAATAATAGGCTGGCTGACCGGTTGAAAAATAATTGCATGATTCATCATTGCGAAACAGGATTCATGAAAGGAAGCTCTACAATGGATTATGTATATAATCAAGGAAATAATGCAACTCTATAACAACAAAAAAATCTCCATTGTGTATGTGTTTCATTGACTTATCAAAGGCTTTTGATGCGGTTCCAAAAAGCATTCTTATTCACAAGATTAGCAGCATACTTCCTCATGGTAATTTTTTTCACCTATTAAAACGACTGATCAATGAGGAAAGTTTAAAAGTTTTATATAACTACAATGAATCTTGCAAATTTACTTTGAAAAATGGAATACCACAAGGCGACAGTTTGTCACCAAAGTTATTTTCGATTTTCATAAATGACTTGGCAAAGGATTGATGCTAATTTTAGCAATTTGAATGCAGTGAATATCGGCGAAACTCAAATACCTTGTTTAGTTCATGCTGATGATATACTTCTGATGAGTAGCAATATAAACAGTCTAATGAAGCAGATACAGATAGTGAATGAATTTTGTAAACGTAGCGGTCTGGATATGAATTTAGATAAAACCAAAATGATTTTGCAAAATATAAGATATGAAAATGATCACATAGAGCTGAAATTAAACAATGAGTTAACATTGGAAATAACACAAAAAACATTTGATTTCACTAACTAAGAATGGAAATAGATCGGCATATCTGACTGCTAAAAAACCAAAAGGAAAGAGGTGTGCAAATGGAACGATAGTGAAAAACCCTTTTGTTGTAAAAAATGTTGACATTATCAAAAATGCAGTACGGCGGAGAATTTTGCTTCTACAATAAATTATCCGAATTAAATAAGATGCAGTTTCAATTCTATAAACGTTTCTATCATCTAGTACCTACCACTACAAATTATTGTTTGATAAGTGAGTTTGGACTATTTCTTCTCTAATATCATTTTCAAAAAGCTACAATCAACTTATGGATTAAAATAATCTTTAATGACAGTAGTAGCGTCATGGAAAGATGCTGTGATCATATGTTAAATAATTTAGACATTAGCAATTATTCATAAACATGGTTATGGAGAATAAAATATCCTTTAAAACAAATTAATTTATCACATCTTTGGTTAGATCAAACCAGCTTAGAGATAAACAAGTGCAAATGTAAAATGATAGTAAAAACCCGACTAATGGAGCATTTGAGAGGCATTTGGATAGATGATACCAAGAAAAGTAGAACCGGAGTAGACTACTTGGAATTAAGTCAATTCGATTGCAGTATGAAAAGCTATCTAACTCTGAATATAGGGCAAAATACTGTAACGCCTATGTTGAAATTACGATGTGCCAATCATGACCTAGCAGTTAAAACTGGATGTTATGGAAATCGATTGAGCTATGACGAAAGATTGTGCAGTTTATGCGATGATAGAATAATTGAAACTGTATACCATTTCATTTCCGAATGTGTATTATACAATGATTTCAGGTTGCACTTCACACCCTTCTTTGTCGATATCTCGAACCAAGATTTCTATGTCATGCTAAAAACTTTGGAAATAAGTAAAATTGTGAAATTAACCAAGTACATAAACACTGCCAATGACATGAAAACCGATAAATTACGGCAACGACGACCAATGACATCGTGATCAGTATTCAGATGCATGAAAGTTCATGACGTTCAATGCGTTTTTATCAATTCTTCACATTTTTCCTTACAAAACTAAGATGAAGCATGACTTTTACAAATTAAATCTTGACTTGCTTAGACTGTTAATGAAAATGTCCTCTCCTTCCAGATAGTGACATTTCGTCTATCACTATCTTAATTTCTTAATCTCACCTCTTAATTGTCATATGTGTAAATACCTCCATTCGCCTTGTCATCAGTCATCTCACTCACTTTGATCTACTTTGTATTGTTTGTACGTGTTTTTCAATTGAAAAAATATACGTTTCTGATATTCAGATATTCTGATATAAGTCTAATTTGAACTAGGTAATATGAAGCTCACCGGCAGCTCATTCCCTCCATCTCAGATGAAAACTATCAATACAATAGACCAGGCTTTCTTCAAACAAGGCTGGGAACCTCAAAATGATCATTGCCGCTTCTTGAAGTGCACTTTTAATGTCTTGAAAGCATTACTTAGGAATTGTTTACATAGCAATTTTAAATGTCAATAAAGTATGGGAGGGTAGGACACATTGAATATGTTTTGAACTCTTCTCTCCAATTTGAATATTGCTGAATCAAGTAAGCCAAAATCAAACTCGGATGAAAAGTTTAGGACATGCTAAGCAGGCTATATCCGCCGAATATAATACTTAGTCATGCGATTCCATGATAAAAATGTGACAATGCAATATATGAATTGATATGAGAATGATTTGGCAAATCAGCAGGGCAGTTGAAGTGTGCACAGCGCAACGAACAACCAAATGGAAATTTCCTTGTACTTGACAACACGTATGATCACATAAATCGGATACTATTTGAGCATGCTTATTGCTGTTGTTTAGAATTA
The DNA here is from genome assembly GCA_907163375.1 of Prostheceraeus crozeri. NCBI lineage: Eukaryota > Metazoa > Platyhelminthes > Polycladida > Euryleptidae > Prostheceraeus > Prostheceraeus crozeri. The sequence goes on from CAJQUW010007876.1 coordinate 503,511, forward strand.
TTCATTCCTGCGCTGTGTGGGACTTCCTACAGGATTCCAATCGAGATTTATTGTAGTGTCGGAATGAAAAAATCGTTTCACACGGCAACTCTGTCTTATCCTATAGCTGCTCATGATTTCAGGTAAGAGCACCCGCGCATAAGGCAGCAGGTGTCACATTTCTATTCAGTGCAACTATCTCAAATATTGAGTGAGTAGAAAAATAGGCCTAATTTTTCCTCATCAAGCGGATTTCATTGAGCAGTTACGTATGCCCAGCAAAAAATCGCGCGATTCCTGGTCATGTTAGAAATCGAGCGAAATCGATTAACTGCGGTCACTACTGTTATGAGATGCCAAAACTTAGCTAAACTTTACTCACACTGAAAAAGTGACGCGTGTGTAAATTAAACACTAACAGAGCTGGTATAGTCAATTATTATCGACTTCTGTCTATTTTTTGTTTTAATTTTTTTTCAAATAATTGGTTTCTATTAAACCTTAGTGGAAAATCAGTCCTAAAAAGTGCTTAAAACTTACGTCAAATATATTTTCACGATCCAAGTTGGATCTCTCTCTCTACATTATTTCCACAAGTAAAAGTAAGTTTATAGCAAGCCGAATAGAACTAGGACAATGAGACCATCCATGCACAACCTTCAAATCGAAGGTTCATACATTTAGTCCTATAGGTCCACTCCGTATTCGAACATGTTGTGGCGGTCGTGACTATCACCAGATTGTGAAAAGTGATTAAAAAAAGTCAAACATGAATAAGTCCACTGTCAGAAGTGACTTCCAAAAGAAGCACAATATTTAACCTATACACAATTCGTACCATGCATTGTTACAGACAAGGCGAGTAGGCATATATCTTTACGTTGTCTTTTATCAAAGGATTTTGCAGCAAGAGGCTGTATTAAGTGTCTTACCCTCCCACTACATCATCGAGATCTATTATCAGCTGTGAGGATCCTTCCTGAATTCGATAGTGATCGTCGAAATGATCTAAAGTCTCATAGAAATTCGTAGGTCTGTTCTTGACCAATCTTGACAGAACATGTTACTTGTTTTATATCCAGTGTTTGGCATTTGAATCACTGGATTTTCAAGGGAAGACCCCGTGACATCAGCAAGCAGGATCAATCTCGCATTATCTGTATCTCGAGACTGTCGAGAGGTTTGAAACAGCGTTCTACAATCTTTACAAGTCTAACAACATGAGATCCGTCTTCTGAAAATGAATGACCACAGTCGCCATTCCTAGATCCTAAATATTATACTTCCGCTCAATTCATAGAGTAGGGATATATAGGTAGAGTGTCGACTCAAAAAATGATGAAGTGAAAATTTTTATATGAAAAGATTCAGTTTTTGCGGAGATTACGTTCCCGTGGTCCAAAAAATTATTTGAGCAGTTTTGAAAAAGCTAAAATTTTGCAAATTTATGTGCTACCGACATGACGCCCCCTCATCAGTAGTATGAAACAAGTTGAATATCAAAAGGAATGAATATTTGCTAATAAACATCTTAGCTAAGCGGAAAATAAGCTGATTATCAAGGGAATTTCATGATCCGTATTATAATGGAAGTCTTCATGAAAAAGTTGAGATCTTATTGTGCTTTCTTGACTGAAATTTCAAGTTTTTAATTCTATTTTCAGCGCCATGAATTTATGATTCACTAAATTAATGCCTCACTTCATGAATCTGAATGGTGATGTGGACCCATTTACATCTTTCAAACTAAATTGAAATCACTATCTTTGATTCTTCTATTTTACTCCGTGGCAGGTTGCTTATGATATGATCACGCTTAAGAAGATTCTCTTGAGGTTGAGCATGAAAGCAATAGCAGGTCATCGAATTGCTAATTTAACAAACCCTACCTCAGATATAGTTGACTGACTGAAACCTTCAAGAATTGACTCAGTATCAATTTTGACATTCTTATTCAGTAACCCAATTGATGGAATCATTGATAGAAGGCACATCTACATAATGCTGACGATGCTGGTACTTCAATTTTCAGTTAGAAAGTCCGTGGGCTCCTTTTCATGAAATCTGTGATGAGTTCCGCTTCATGATCTCAAATGAATGTGTTGCTACAGAGAGATTTTTCAGACCTATTCATCCAATGACCTGAAAGGCCTGTCCAAAAGTTGTCGCAAGGGCTGAGGTATTTAATACAATAGATCAGTTCCAGTCAAGCATACATCATGAAAATCGCTCTACTATTGGTGGTCACCGTTCTCGCTGCATCTGCAGCAGGACGCTCAAGTAAGCTGCGTGTGTATATTATTTCAATTTTCTCCAAAATTTAGTGCATGTTGATATTTAATGAATGAAATATTTGAGCCTTACTAAAGTAGCAATTTGATAATGATCATATGATCAGAGTAAAATACTCCAGTAATTTCAAAAGCATTAACTTTTTATTTCGAAGTGTTGAATTTTATCTTCTTAAATTCTTATTATTTTTAAGAATTCGATATTACACTGATCTTAAGAAAACTTATGAAATAGTAGTAGTTTTGATAATGCGTCTTATTGTAGGTATAAAAAAATTATTTATGCTTCCTTCATTATATTTATTATCGCGTAACCAATCTCAGAGATTATTTTAATTCAACCGTGATCACGCTTTTATTGCGAAAACTGACTTGATCTGTCGGATTGCTAAATGGAGCATCGTGCTTCTATCCCATCTATTTAAAAAGTCGCGATTATTTAATAATGATAGCCAAGTTTGTGCATGCACCATCTATCTGCTGGATGGCAAAGCCTTCCCCATAGATGTTACATGTTATATCGTTCTTAACATCATTCTATATTAATTTTGAAGCAACTATTTAATCTATTTCAATGAAGTGTGAAATTTTCTTGGATTCTTTCGGAAGTTGATACAAAATCATTGGCGATATTTTGTTATCTTATCTTGTAGACTTACTTCAAATTTATCTAATCATGTGGATCTGGCCTTCCACTAATGTGCGGATGTTTTCTATTTCAACTTGTTTTTTAACTTTTCTACTTTATTCCCAGGAAAATCTGTGTCGCATAATGCACGTCACACCATGTCACACCTAAAAAACGATGGGATGTAGAATAGCAAAGACTTCCACTGTCTTTCTAGAAAAGAGATAAACTTAGATGTAAATAAAGTTACGAAAAATATTTTGCGTTTTTGAGCCTTTTGAAACTTCTTAAATACAATGTGGATATCAATTAGATTTAGTATCACACATATCGTTATATTCTCATTTCAGCGCATTGCTTGTGTAGGTGCTTTTAAGGCAAATCTATTCACTCAACTTTTGCTATAAATATTCACGATTTATTTGTCTCATTTTACTTGGGATTTCCATGCATAGGACAATCATTTGTGCATCAGCTTGTGCCTATTTAAGTTTAACATACAGGTAGGTCTTTTTATTGCATTAAAAATTAATGATAAATGCACATGAAATGTAATTCTGTACGCATGTGAATGCTTCATGAGCAGCACATTGCTATTGATCAGAATAGATGTAATAGCCGTTTTTCTGCTTCTCTATTTTATATACATGTAACTTGAAATTGCAAAATCATTTATTTTCTGATGATTTATTCATTGACCATGACTTGCATCTCTCTCTCGTGGCTACCATGCGAATTGGTTTAAAACAGGGATGCGGAGTCGGAGTCCTATCAGATGATAAGAATCCGGACTCCGGCCTATAACTAGACCCGAAAGATAATGCAAACAAATTATTTGTCCTCGTGCATATCTGTCACCGGCTTGATGTAAACTTTCTCCGTCAAACAAAAGTACAGTGGAGAGAGCAGTGCATGCAAAGCTTGTAATAGTTGAGGGAATGAACCGTGATGGTGAAAAAAGGATTGTCGTTTCACTCAATGATTTAGTAGAGAAGACAAGGCTTCATAGCACCGATCACACTTGCGCACCAAAGGTCACATCAGAGACAAAAATGAAATACTATAGTTTGTTTGAGAACTCTTACCCCACGTTAATCGTTTGTGATGGCTCCACCAAAGCGCATATTAAAATCGAAAATGTACTCATATTTTTTGGTGAAGGATGAGGGATTTTCCAGCCTGGTAGAGCCTGGAGGAAAACCGTGTGAAGCACGCATCAGCAAGATGGGAAGAGCCCAGTCGCATGCATCCAACTTAAAGCGACATTTGATAAACTTTCATCGGAAATGATTGATAATTGATGCAGCAATGATCGCTAAAAATAGGTTCAGGTAAGCTTATAATGATCAATTATAGGTTACCAGTTAATTTTTCAAAAAACTAGGCTTTATATACTTGCCACCAGGAGTCGGAGTCGGAGTTCTATCAAAAGCCGGATTCCTATCAACCCCCGGAAATAGGACAGATAGGACTCCGCATCCTTGGTTTAAATAGCAAAATCTGTTCCAGTCATACTAATTTGAATAGAAGTCAGTTTCATGCAGCTAATATGAAATTTATGAATTTATTATGAATTTTATTTTGAAATTTACAGGAACAAAATATTCTAGTCAGCAAGAATGACATCTGCATACATCGAACACGTCCAATTTTAATTCCCATATACGCATCAGATGGCATCAAGTTGAAAGTCGAATATGACGTTTAAATTAAATTATCGTAATAAATGATAATAATAAAAATTCAACGTATCTGATGCTTGGCAGACTGGTGAACATCGCGGTCTCTAGAAGAGTATGAACGTAAATCTGTCACAGAATAATTGGAATGTGATGTGACCTAGTCTGCTCACTTTCTTGCAGGACTTCTTGAAAAGATCAATGGTGTAAAAGTCAATAGGAAATATAGTCAGTCTGAATGAGTAAAGTATCTTTGGTAATTGAAAAACTGAAAGCAACCACTGAAAATGTCAAATATTTATTGGGATTTTTTTAGTATACATGATGTCAAATATTATGCACGCTGTGTGGAGGACACTTTTATCATATTACCTGAGGAGTCAGTATCACTGTTTATTAATAGATGCAGCAACAAGCAACCAAACTTAGAATTCACCAATGTCTGAGGACAAATTTTCATGGATGTTGCTGCACAAAGGGGAAATAGACGAATTCTAACATCGAAAGAAAGCGTCGAAATGAATGTATTGCTATGGGACACATTATTTATAGATTATATAACATCTATTGAGCTTTTAGATACTGGTATTTATTATGGGACATATATAGTGAAGTTGCTGAAAGTGTTCGTATGTTGGGTTCACACTCATTGTTTCTTAACACCGATTTGAAACGAGTGGGCGTATAATTAAAGTTTTATGCAGAATGGCTCCCTGAATGACGCGCGGGAAAGTTTTCAAAGCAATATGATACTTGTACATATAGGCCTACAACCTCGAAAATTCCTGTTAAGAAAAATATCGTCTTCCACTATGTTAGCGTGAAGAAATATATTGCATAGAGCATTTCCGAAGAAATCGGAAGTAACTATGGTACCTAATAGCATGTATTTGGCTCTGAACCTAGCTTACAAGACAATGCATCTGGCAAACAACTGCTCATAAATTTGTGTGAAATACTTTTGACTGCCGATCAACATTTGGATAAATTCGATTGCACCTTTGAAGCAAGCTGTATTGCCCGGAAGGCTACCTACAGACCACAGTGTCACCCTACCTCCCAAAATGAACATAAACTTCACCATTCAACTGTGACCAAATAATTACTTTCATGTTCTTATTAAGATCTATTTATTCATCAGTGAACTCACTCTCAGTTCTATTTATTTTAGTATTCTATCTTAAAAAGGCTATGCACATTACACATAATAAGTTACCTTAATACATAGAATCTATGCTATGCCATCTTAAAAAGTTTGTATGAAAAAAATAGTCTCTCACTTTGTGTAGCATATACTGAAGGGAAGGGATTATTTAAGTCTAGCGTCTCCTGCGACTTTCAACTTGATGAAATCTTATATACAGTGCAATGATGATAAAAGTTTGACATATTTGAAGATTGCAATCTCAGATTTCCATGAATCTCATACACTGTAAACCGTTGATTGACAATTAACAGAGATTTATTCTACAAACTCTATTTTGTCGGTCATTGTTAGTTCTTGTAGGATGATTGCCACTGAACACCTACAATATCTGACAAAAAGCGACGAAATGAATAGCAATGAATTATAGCCTAAATTTTATCAAAAATGTAGGTAATTAATTAAATTATGTCAAAATAAATCATGGTTTTGCCACACAATAATGTAGATTGCCCAAAAGTCAAGCAATCACTAATCGAAAAAATCAATCAATATTCAACAGTTTTTGTTTAGTTAATTTGCATACAAAGCATCTGTTTCGATGTCGGTGGAGAACCTACAAATTCGTCGGATATCGCAGGATATTGGAGGTGACAATCGTCGGTTGATTTTGTCAGTAATTTTGTAGGATAATTGTCGGTCTACGGTTTACAGTGTAAAGCAATAGTTCACTGCATTCGCTGCATGAAACTGCTCTTATTCAGTTTAGTCTTACTCAAACTGATTTGGTTGAATTATTTCTCATGAATGAATGATCTCCACATGAAGGATTTGAGGTGGAAATGAATAAATAGTCAACATGCAAATGAATTCGGTTTCAAAAGTTTATTGTTGTACTGCATTTTGTAGGAAACCTGGAAGACCTTGACGATCTAATTCTCTTTGAGGATGAACGACAGTCAGCAGCGAAACAAGAAAAAGACGAAGGTATGTCAGTATTTTCTAGGTTGATCATGATACAATGTTGGTACGGTTCGCATGTACTTTCGCTAAGCCGACAAGTGCATGCTACTTTCAAATAGACTCAAAAGCAGAGCTTCGACAACAAGAGTGTCAGTCACATTTCGACATGTATTTATGGGAAAATAGCAATTGATATTCCTCTTCTCAGCAATTAATTTAAGAAAAGACAAGAACAATAAAATGATTTTTTGATAGCACAATCAAAGATATAAATGTTCTTATATATAAATATAATGTTATGTATATATGTATGTATATATGTATATAATGTATAATGTATAATAATGTATGTAATATGTATAATGTATAATAATGTATGTAATATGTATATATATTATATATATATATATGTATGTATATAATAGTTATATAGTTTCGTGAAATGAGAGAATTATTTTCTCACGAACGACTCCAGAGGCTACGGATCGGATGAACGATGCGTTATCAAGTTTTTAAAAGATGAAAACGTCGCAAAAATCAAAAACTGAAATAATTATTTAGTCTCTACCGGTTTCAATTGGCAACAAGATGGTCAATCTCTGTCATCTTGTTGCCAATTGAAACCGGTAGAGACTGAATAATTATTTCAGCTTTTGATTTTTGCGACGTTTTCATCTTTTAAAAATATAATAGTTATATATAAATGTTAATATCTACTGAAAATTTTGATGAAATACTTTTTGACTTTGTCTTTGAAATGTTTTTGAAAAACTTTGCCGATGCTGATTTTCTGAGGAATGCTATTCAAATGTATATTTCAGGATCAGGAAAAGAAATTGTGCATGAGATAAAGGTAAAGGAATTGCTACACTTGGAAATTTACCCTCAAATCAATATCAGAGTTGATATACAGTTACTTCTCAAGATAGGTGAAAATTTCTGTCTTTAGCACAAATGCCGCCATATGCTTGTCATTGCATGGTCATCAATGGTTGTCAATGGTTGTTGGGAGGCGTGAGCTAGGCTTTTTTGATAGTTCGCAATATGAGATGAAAATGTCATGCAGATACATCTGCATTCTTTGAAAGAGGATGCAATTCTAATTTTTTGAACCATGCACAATGGATAATGCGTAATGGAACGGACATTTTGCGCAATGTCTCATATATCTCGCCGCTTCACACTTGGCTAATTGTAGACTTATATGATCAATTTATATAAAAGCGATATAAAGAAGAAATCATAAATTTATGCATGCAATCAATGCTTTATACATAAAATTCGAAATATTTTTCCTTTCAGTTGCCACAGACAACACGGTGAAATCAGCGAAAAAAGTTGAACGAAGGAAAGGTTAGTGTGTTTGAACGTACTTTTGTTAAAGTTCATGAAAAGATTACATTGCAGCAAATAGTTATACATGTGGTTTAAGATACAAACTGATAGTAAGTTCATATATAGACGCTACGTTTTCGGCATTGTTGTGCTCATGAATAGTTAAACGCATATATATAGTCTGATGCATTGTTTTCATTGTTTTGAAATATCGCAATAATATCATGCACAATTGTGCATGCATTTTAAAATATGATTGCTCTGAGTGGTCGCATTACTGTGAATTGATAGCCCAATGTTTTGTATTTTTACTTACAAATACTGCCCGGTATGGTTCCACTTTATTCTAGGACTTCCCTCCGGAATAATAATGTGGACTATACGTGTATACGTGGAACATACTTATACGTATTCGAAATAAATCTTGATTTTGAGACTCAGGGGAAAAGTAGATATCTATATCAGGCAGTGTTATCGGACCAATTCATCAGCTAGATACTATTCAGTTAAAATCGATCATGACTTTGGACAAGACGAAGATCATCCAAGATTTCAAATTTTTAAAGATGTCAAAAGTGCATATAATTCAGTTTCGAATTAGCTTATTATTTGAGCAGTTTTTAAAAAGCTAAAATTTGACAAATATGTATATACTACCGACATGAAACCCTTTTAGTTTGAAACAAGTTGGATATCAAAAGCAATGAATATTGGCTAACAAGCATCTTATTTAAGCGGAAAATAAGCTGATAATCTAGGAAATTTCATAAACCAGATAGTAATGCAAGTCCCTGCAAGTCTTCAAGGAAAAGTTGAGATCTCATTGTGCTTCTTAGGTGATATGTCATGTTTTAAATTTAATTTTCAGCAGTATGATTTTATGATTCACAAGGTGTCATTGTTTGAATCTTAACAGTGATGTGGACCCTTTGATATCTTTTAAAGTTAATTATGACAAGCTTCCTTGATTATGATGTTTTGCTGTTTCAGTGGCAGTTTGTGACAAGATCACGCTTAAGAAAATAGTCTTATTATAATAAAGCTGAGCTTTTAGAATAAAAAGTTTTTATAAAAAAAATAAAAATAAAAAAATAAAAAAATGAAAATTTTTAAACCCATCGAATTGCAACAAACTATATTACCTCTCCCAGTGGTTGTCATGACATGGAGGGTTTGTGGAATATGATAACTTATTCTGTATTGCTATCATTATCAGTCAGATTCGTGTTAATTTCTTCAATAGTGTAGAAAATTGCATAACTCACAGGTGGTACTGGGTCTCGACTCATGTTCAATTAATGAAATCGAAACTGTATACACATCGGGGATTTAATAAATGTTGAGTTACTACTCTGCCTAATATACCTATTCTATGGCTACATTAAGAAAATTTTCTTGTAATCTCCATGTCATTTGCGCTAACACCAAGCACATCACCTTTCAGATGCCTATCCAACTCATGAATTATTATCGGATGCAAAATCTGAGTTAGATGCTGGTATGTATTTCAATATCGATTTCATTCTATTACATGACGCTATTTGCACCATCTTTAACATAGAAGATCTCTACCAATTCAGTTGAGATCACTAAATAAGTTAAATCGCAATGGCTGGCGTAACTGTTGTGATTTTCGATGCCAAGTAATCACTGTAAACTCTAGGGCACGAAATTTAGGCATCAATTCTAGCCAGCACAAGGCGCGAGTAGGCACGAAGTTCTACTCGAAGTTCGTGCCCATTGACTTTTTCTTCAATTTCATTGGATAAACAAATATTTGGTTTGGTGCCTATTAGTGTCTAGTGGCAGAGGTACTTCGAAGAACTAGAAAGGCACTAACTAGGCGCTAACTGGCACGAAATTTCGGCTTCGTGCTTAAGTTAGTGCCATACAGTTTACAGTATAGTTATCATGCTGATATTTTGCATTATTTGTTACCAATGTGATATCTATGAAGAATATGTAAACAGAAAAATTATTTAGAATTAAAAGAATTTTGGTTGCTAGAATTCATTATTAAATTTTGAACGCCTCTATATGACAAAAGTATCCTTTACCAAAGCGCTGATGAATAAGTAGAGGTGGCTGTGGCATAGAGATATTGTATAAACAAGTTACTTGATGCTGAAATTTGTCATGTTCATTAATCAAAAGCATTAATGTATTAATATTTTAGAGAAGAAGAAATCGGTGTCATCTTCCAAGAAGTCACACTCAAAGGAGTCTGCGAAAAAGTCTCAGAAAGAGGATCCTATTAACACCATTTACAAAAAGATTATGTCACAGAAAAAGGCGTTCAAGAAATTTACATTTGCTTGGAAGAAGAGCTTCCTTCTGCAAAAGAAGAAGCACCTCAAGGAATTGAAAGCTTTAGAAAAGAAATATATGGAAAAGAAGAGCAAAATTATTTCCAAATTACGGGAATTACGAAAGAATATGTTGAAGTCACTTTTAGCCAAGAAATTAGAAAGATCTCGTGATTTAAGAGCTGACGAAGAAGAGGATGATGAATAAATCAACTTTTCCTCATTGTGGCAGAAACATTCTGTATGTGACAGTCTCATTAACCTATACCTCTCATTTACGGAGCTATTGTAATATATTGAAGTCCCTGTATTACCTTTCTCAAGAGGGTCTATTTCATTCCGTCTCTGTCATCAAATGATGTTATTATAAATATAAGAATACAGAGTAAAGTCATCAAATCAAGCTGTATGTGTTTTCCCTATTTGGCTTGTGATCAGGATTAACTCCATCCATAGACTACTGGAGGGGTGTGCATTTTGTCTCCCTGTCGTATTTTTACTGCGGTTTCCGAGAAGTTAGCCTCTGGAAATGCAACCTCCATCAATCGTCCCTGACTTAGATCCTGAGCCCCGGAAAGAACCAATTTTCATAAACAAACTATCAATAGATTCTGCAATTTTTATCGCCATTTTCAGATCAGAAAACAGTAATGGAATTTTGGCAACAATCCATTGATGTCTGCACCTTTCCATATTATCGCTGTCCGACATAATTATCTAATTTATTCAGGACGAATTCAAAATAAATTATTTGATAATCTATGTAAACTCTTGTGCAAATTTTCACTGAAGCTCATCCAAGCATGGGATTGCAAAAGAATTTGAGCACGATATATGGCTAATTATTGTAATCTTCGACCTGCCAGCTTGCAAATGGAAAATCAGTGAAGTAAGGAAATCCGGTAGCACGACAATAAACCATTTTTTGTACATAAATAGTCCGGCAGACAGAACGAGTTTCTGCAGGGAACGAGGCCGAAAGTGAGACTTTTACAGAATGATGTACACCCTATGCCTACTACAAATCGGCACGTCTGCCGAGTTCTAGTGAGTTCCTCTTCTTGTCAGACAGGATCAAAGAAAAACGCATGCAAATCCAATGGGACGCACATTGCAGTTTTTGGCTAAAATGAAATTTTGTATGTTTTCTCTGATTAAACGAAACGTACTAAGCCCAGAGTCATAATTTTTGGCACGGAATATCTTCAGGTCATTTCCTTTTGTGATCATGCACCCCGGTCTATATAGCTAAACGCATTTAGATTTGGTGAGCCTCTTAATGTCGGCAAACACAAACATTTTGAGCTACTTTATCCACATTCAACCACATTCTCACATACATTGCCGATTAGAGGCATGATAAAAGGACATGCACATCATAGGAAATGACCTGAAGACATTCCATGTCAAAAATTGTAACTCTGGGCTTAATACTTTTCGTTTAATTTGAGAAAACATACAAAATTTCATTTTAGCCAAAACCTGCAATATGCGTCCCATTGGATTTGCATGTGTTTTTCATTGATCCTGTCTGACAAGAAGAGGAACTCACTAGAACTCGGCAGACGCACCGATTTGTAGTAGGCATAGGGTGTACATCATTCTGTGAAAGTGTCAGTTTCGGCCTCGTTCCCTGCAGAAACTCGTTCTGGCTGCCGGACTAAAACTCATTTAAACTTTGTGCTGACGTCAGATTGATTTCATCTCTGAGATACAGTATTCAGGATAAGAGGAGCATTTCGTCTCTATCAACCATAGTCCAAATCTCAACAGGGAAGAGAATCTAGTCAGCGCACCCAATTAGTCCATCACTATAAAAATGAACAAATTTCCTTGTTCTTAAGCGATGATCGAAATTTGGTGCGTTGACTACATTTTTTCTGGTTGAGATTTGGCACAATGCAGTCGAAATGGAATGTTCCCCTTGCCCTGAAGCTTCTGTAGGTCTACCTCAAATATTGCATGTAATCGAGTGGTTCAAAAGTTGCAGAAGTGCAAAAAAGCCTCATTGATTAAGCAAAGTCATTTGAGGTACAATAGAAGTCTGCGGATCACTATCAGAAGGTCGGATGGTATACTGATGCATAAAGCAATCATTTCTTATTTATTGGATTGATTGTTTGAGCTATCCATTTAGCAAAGAGTTCGTGTTTTAGGCTATGTAGTGTGATTTAGTGTTTTAGTAAGCCATCACTGTAAACCGTTGACTGACAATTGACTGACATTTATCCTACAAAATCTATTTTGTCGGTCATTGTTAGTTCTTGCAGGATGATTGCCACTGAACACCTACAATATCTGACAAAAAGCGACGAAATGAATAGCAATGAATTATAGCTTAAATTTTCATGTAGGTAATTAATTAAATTATGTCAAGATAAATCATGGTTTTGCAACACAATAATACAGATTGCCCAAATCACTAATCGAAAAAATCAATCAATATTCAACACTTTTTGTTCAGTTAATTTGCATACAAAGCATCTGTTTCGATGTCGGTGGAGAACCTACAAATTCGTCGGATATCGCAGGATATTGGAGGTGACAATCGTCTGTTGATTTTGTAGGATAATTGTCTGTCTACGGTTTACAGTGCACGTGTTGGGCCCAAGAGTCCTGACGACAGACAGTCTCAAACGTATGTCCTGTATTCCTGTAAGATTGAAGCTCACGAACCTGCTGATGTTACAACTACAATTCTACTTTATTAAGTCAGCTAGTTAATTGTGAAGTATATCAGACTCGGTCAGAAAGATCGACCGAGTCCGAAGCCCCAATCTGAGCAACTAGCAGCACATAGAGTAATTATTGATGACGCAATTCAGCAACCGGCGCTTTTAGCCACTTTCAGTGAAAACGCAGCATCTCAAATATATTACAATGTCACTTTCGCGTATTAATGAACGGAAGGGGGCCATATATCAAAAGAAAATAATTGAAATGATTTTTGCCCAGTCGACGCTAGCCGATTAGAATTTTTCTTGAATCGCAATTTAGAATCGAATCGATCGAGAAACCAGCAGCCGATCGAATACTCCTTATTAAAATATTAAGCAATTACCACTTTTAGCGGTTAACCTACTTTGTAAGGCATTTCAGGGATATCAATATTCAATCAGCTGTAGAAAGGCAAATAATGAATGTAGGCCTAACCGAAAGCCCTTCCGTGACTTTTAATGAATTGACATAGCAAAGTTATGTGTGTAGTGTGGACCGTCAATTTTCATTTGTTTTAATGCTACGATCTAAAGGTGCTTCATCTGCTCAGCAAGGTTTCCTGGACTATGTACGGAATCCTTCAAGTTCTCTCTACAATCCGCGCTCCCTTGGAATATTCATTTATGTGTGAGTGTTGCTAACACTCCAAAATGATCAGCTATTGGTCTGATAAATGAAACTGTACTGTATTGACGTGTCTTCTAACAAGCCTGTTCTCAGGTGAACGTCACTTGTGAGGAGTAGGCCGAAATCAGAAAATGTAGGGTGACAAATTCCCGCTATACTGAAACGGTCGATTTCAAAGATGATGTGGCCAACAGTCGAAGCTGACCGAATTGGTGTGCATGCATAGATAGAAGAACAAAGATAAAGATTCCATCCCAGTACCACCAGCTGTTATACATATGCCTATAATGTAGGCACTCACTTGCTGTGAGTAAGAAGTCCGGACCACTGGGAAATTTATAGTGGAAATAGTGGAGGTTATCAGGAGGTGTGTGGACGTTTTCGAAAGAAACAGAATGCCGTCGTGTGCTAGCTACATAGTAGGTGAAGGCCTTCAAAATTAGAAATCTCTAAACAGAAAAGGTGTAGGCCCAATCCGCATCTTTATTCTTTCGTTTCTTTTTGAAATGAAGGTAGGAAACCATAGTTCCCAGGAACACGAAATAATTGAGAAAGAAGCATGAGGAAGTCGCAGCGAACTGCCAACTTTCCCGATCGCCGTCGAAATTATGGAATCGATGAGGATCTGTTGGAAAGAAAGTAATGTACACAACTGGAGATTGCTGTGTCACCACCTTTTGAGGGAAGGCATTATCATACAAGGAGGCAACGACATCAGTGATTTGCTTGCATGCCCAACCATGACGATTTGACTGAGCGAAATTCAACGATGAGTCAGTCTAATGAAAGTTTGTTTCTTTTGAATTATTGTATGTTGAAATGTGTATTGTAAAATATCATCGCATACGATCTTCTTTATGAAGATGAAATATTATCAAAGATATTTAACACTGCGTGTTCATATGGAGTTTATCCCTATTGAACCTCTATGAACATTACATAGAATTCCAAGTTGCAGAAAATCATCTCTTCTTCAAAAGATTGTCTGACCTTACAAATACAACGTACCCGTCAACGGCCGCGGGTACTGCTTGGTAAAATCGTGCGTCTTCACCGCAAGGATCCATTTTTAACAACATCGTGTAGGAAGAAATCTTATATTGCAGATGTCTGTCACAGATGGCGAAAAGTCACTCATTGTATTATGATGGGCGTATAAATCTGTGTGCGTTTATGCTGCAGAATAGTGAAATGATGCAAATTGATTTTGAGAAGGTTATTAGATAAAGGTAGGTTGTAAAAAGTTCCTTATTTTGACAACTGATTTTGGTCATTAGAGAACCAGTGTTAGGCATAGAAGGTTTGAACAAGTGTATTACAAATTTAAAAATCACATAAGACTTTAGAGAATTCAAAGCAGAGGAATTATCAAAAGGAAGAAAACAATCATTTCTGGCCAAGACATTGATTAGTTTAGCGATATGATGGTGTAATCAAAGGACAAGTCTTGTTATTGAGTTTAGTTGAATGTATACTCCAATCCTGATGCTATCAATTTTTAAGACGCCCTGAAGAGCACGTTTAACAATTCCAACTTCGTTTGAAACCCGAAAGTGCTGTAGGCCTACTTAGGGTCTGCATAGTAGGCCTATACAATGTATAATACATGTCATGTATTGATGTTGAATTGCTCCGGTCATAGCAATTACATGTAATTCACTTTGAACATGCTTGAAATTCCATCGTTTATCGTTTATTTTATGTTTTAATAATCGAATTAACATGCTCAATTCATAGAGCTATCTAATTCTGAATAATTAACAGAATTAAATTTTACGATGAAACAATAAAAAGGAGTAATACTGTAATATTTTACTGATATCAGTAGTATGCGGTAACTCTATTTCAAAAAGAAGAAAAATAGTCACCAATAGACACAACCTCGACACCTACATACCGTGGGTGGTGAAGGATGTGCAATTTTAGGTTTGAAATTTCATTAGACTTAGAGAGTCTGATGAGAGTCTCTAAGTCTTTCAGAAGACTTAGAGAGTTTTGGAGAACTAAAGAATTAGACTTTAGAATGCTATGAAAACTGAAAATTCAAGCGGAGACCTCAACTGACCTTACTGAACCTCCACACCGAAGTGCGGCCCTTAGCCCAGGAACAACAATTTGCCCCAAGCGGATTTACAGAAGCGATTGATAAAAGGCGTACTAGGTGCTTATGCTTTATAGAGGTGCTTCATTGTAATTCTTGGTGAGCTGAGCCTGAGCACTTTACCCCTCAGAATGACCTTTGGCCTCGAAATCTTCAGCAATATTTGCTTATTAATTAATCCTGCCTCCCTACTATGTAGCAGTAGCGAGACCCTAGCACACCACAGTCATCTACATTTTTATTCTCAATGCTCTCAACTCAGACTAACTATTGACAAGGTCAAAATGTTTCTTCATTGTCAACTTCTTGGTTGAGGAAAAATATGCTATTTTCGATTATGAAGGTAAAAACAAGACATATTTTTCAAAGTATCTCATTATTTTAATGGTGACATGACATGATGGAGTTTGAATTTCCTTTAATGCCACACTATTACTGCACTAGGTGACATGCCACGCGTGATTCACGCGTAATTACGGAACACCCCAAACATCCGTGGTTAAGGACATTCTATTCTTCTATTCGCGTACATGCGCGCTGCACTAAGAATCAGAAGTCACTTGATCTGATGCTGTTAAAACATGGGAAATGTTTATGAATACGCGCGGGCGAGCGTTTATAGTTTGCGCGTCGTCTACTGTTGTCTGCGTTGCCGCTTGAACCACGGATGAACCGCTAAGGATGTTCTGTCTTCCCTGAGCATGAAATTGAGGTCCTATCACATTGTTTAGCGTCTGATACATGCAGACACATGAGACGCAAAGTCTATATAACAGGACTACCAACTATACTAACTTATATAACAGATGTTGCAGCAATGTCCCGCATAGCCTCAGAAGCAATGTCCGCATAGCTTCTATGAGTTTCTGTGAATTTCTCAGGTGTCACTAATCCGTTTTTCGACGATTTTGGCATCATTCCCTTCGCTGTGCTGTGATCTGTAATTCAGTGGTGGATTTATTTATCGGCGGTGCTTCTGTGATTCAAAATTTGGAATATTTATCTTTGCTGCAGCCTCGTCGTGATTGCTTCTCACATTCCGTGTTCTGTTGTCGGCTTCAGCTAATTTCACGTGATCGGGCACGTCATGCAGGCGTTTTTCTGATTCTTTGTACAAGATCATCTACTGAGTTGCTTGACTGACGTGGTTGTGTGGTCCAGTGGCTTGTGTTCTGGATTGGCGCACTGAGTTTCCTCGGTTCGAATCCGTCAACGGTATAGTTTTGCTTCCTTTGGAACTGCATCTTATCTCAGCATCATGTCTTCGGTTCAAGATGAACGTCCAACCCGGAAGTGTGGTCGTACTGATCGTGCAAATGCTGGTTGCGATAACAATGTTGATGTTTTTAAAGATATGCTCAATGAGATGAAGCTTGAGATCATCGCTAGCTTTACGACTAGGATTGATGATTTGAACTCGAGGGTATCACGGTTGTTGACGTCGTTTGAGGATTTGAGCAAAAGAGTAGACTTTATTGGGAATCGACAAGAGGTACAGCAGAAGGAAATTGATGAGATGAAAGTGGCTCTATTTTCAGGAGCATGTACGGATAGATTCTATGAAGAAATGGATGATCGTGTGATGCGAATGAATAATTTAATAATTCGAGGCATCCCTGAAAAGTCAGATGGGTCAATAGAGGATCGCGTTGAGCATGATAAGATCAAAGTACGGAAGGTTTTGGAGCATTTGAGAGTTTATGATGCTGGTCTGTCGGGGTTTAGAAGAATGGGGAAAATTATTCACGGCAGGCCTCGAATGCTCAAATTGTCTGTGTCTATTGTGGTAAAGAAAAGCGAGATTCTCAGAAATTCAAGATTTCTTCGTAATTCCACTGACTTCCGTGAGGTGTATATTCACCAGGACCTTACTCGATTACAGCAGGAGAAATCCAAACAGCTAACCAGTGAGTTGAAGGCCAGAAGAACTCAAGGGGAGGATGTCGTGATTCATAGAGGCAAGGTTGTGAAACGTGATGAGCTCCAGCAAAATTTTCATTGAAAGCTTTTAAACATGAATGCTTCTGTTCTATGTCTGTGTTTCTTTGTAATGTACGTTCACTGCTGCCAAAATTTGATGATCTTTGTCTTACTGTTTCGAACTTTCTACCTGGCATCATCATGATCACTGAAACATGGCTCTCTAGTTATGTTGAGGATGATTTATTGAGAATTCCACGTTACAAACTTTTTCGCATGGATCGTCAAAATCGGAAAGGCGGCGGTGTCTGTTTGTGGGTGAATGAAGGTATTACGTCCTCACCCTATCTGCCCTCTACTACGGCCCCGTCATTTTGTGAGATTCTTTTCATTATCTTGAAATATCAATCCCGCAATATCTTATGTTGTGTTGTTTATATCCCTCCAAATTTGAATAGGGATGGTCATAGTGACATTGGCAGTTATTTGCTGAATGAATTCGATTGTGCTCTGTCTGCCCACCCTGACTGGAATATCATGATTGGTGGAGACTTCAATGACTTTTCAGACAGCATTTTCGAGGAGGATTTGGCGTTATCTAATAAAGTAATCGACCCAACTCGCAATTGCACAATCCTTGACAAGATTTGGATTGATGATGATCTTGCTAGTGTGTACAACGACTCAGCTTCAGTTGGGCCTCCTATAAAGAATTCCGATCACAATTCGATAATTCTACATTCAAATTTAACTCAGGATTTGAAATCATTCTGTTGTGTCCCAGTTTATGACTTGAGGGAAAGTAATATGAAGGAATTTTTGCACCGGCTGTCGATGGTTGACTTTTTAATGCTTCAGCAGCTCACAGATGTAGGTGCAATGTGTGACTTTCTTTATAATGCATTGTACTATTGTATGAGTTTCATTCCATTTGAAATAGTGACTTTCTCGAGTCGGGATAGGCCCTGGGTTGCTCCTATGCTCAAATTGCTGATTGATAAGAGATGGGATGCTTTCAGGAAGCAAGATTGGCCGCGTTACTATCACTTTAAAAGTAAAGTTCAGGTTGAAATTGCGTCTGCAAAGCGGATTTGGGCAAATTGTCACAAGACTTATGGCTTATGGAAAGTTGTAAATGAGGTCAGAGGGAACAGGGCAAAATTGGATATCTTTCGATCATTGAATAGCAGTTTCCCTGAGGTCAGCGATCTGTTGGCGGCTTTTAGCGGTGAATTTCAATCCTACTTCAGTGACGCAGATGACGTTGAATTGTTTCCATCACAGAATGACGACCGGCGATTTCAAATCCAGCCTGATTATGTCTTCCAAGAGTTAATTCGTTTGAAAACACGAAAGGCTAGTGGACCTGATGGGATCCCTATGCGTCTTATTGTTGCTGGGGCGCATTTGCTGGCTGAGCCTTTAAGTGTCATCTTTAACGAATCTTTACGAACTCGCAGTGTTCCAGCCTGCTTCAAGTATTCATTTATTCACCCAATTCCGAAGATAAGTAAACCGACTCTTTACGATTTCCGTCCTATTTCGATATCGAGTGCCTTCAGCAAGGTCTTTGAGAGGCTTGTGCTACGAAATGTAAAGGACAAGTTAGTCGATTGCTTTGGTGAAAATCAACATTCATATCGTCCACACGGCTCGACGACCAGTGCCGTAGTTGCCATTCAAGACCATATCTCCACATCCCTTGACTCAAGAAACACATTGGCTGTACGTATGATATGTCTGGATATTTCAAAGGCATTTGATCGGTTGCAATATAATCGTTTGCTGAACTTTCTATGGTCGATGGGACTTGATTCTGGCTTTCTGAATTGGTTGCTATCGTACCTTACCTCGCGATCGTTCCAGGTAAAAATTAATGGCAAGTGTGGCAAGTGCTGGGACCCTATCTTTTTAGTGCGTTTATGGGTTCGGTTGATTTTAGTGCAAACCGTATTAAGTGTGTGAAATATGCCGATGACGTGACAATAATAGAGACTATTGAATCTCAGGATCAGAGTTTGTTGTCCTTATCAGATATTGTATTGAAGTTTCAAAAAGAGGGACTTTCTTTGAATATTTCTAAGTGTAAGGAGATGATCGTTCCACGTGCATCGTTGACATATCCTGTTCAGTTTTCATCTAACTTTGTCAGTGTTGATTTTATTCGAATTCTTGGTGTCACGTTTACAAGTAGACTTACTTGGAAGTTGCATATCAGTGAAATTTTGAAGAAGGCGTCCGGCCGTCTTTACATCATCCGTTGTCTGCGCGAGACTTTAGGGAAGCATGAGCTGATTGTAGTTTTCCATGCAATAATCACTGCTCTATTCATGTATGCTTCCCCGGTATTCGGTCATCTTTCTAAAACCTTGACTGAGAAGGTTGATCGTTTTTTCAGAAGATCACACCGTTTGATTTGTGGACGTGAGTGTGAATGTGGCAAGTTTGACCTGTTTTCGGACATGTTGGTTCGAAATGGGTTGAATTTTTTGTCTAACTGTGAAACTAACTCCTGCCATCCGTTACATCATTTTGTGCCAAGTCGCTTGAGAATCAGTAATCACTTTTTGATTCCTTTTTCGCGTACTGCCAGACGGGCAAACTCTTTTTTCCCTTGGATTTGTGTGGAAGCAAATGAATTTTTGTACAAAATTTAGCCACGATTGTTGTTCTCTTATTGATTACTTTTGTCTTAGTGATTGTCTTACATGATTATTGCATTGAATTGTATTGATGATTTTCATTATTTTAAATATAAACGCATCTCTCTCTCTCTCTCATAGCCACGGATGTTTAGGGTCATGTGTAATTACGCGTGGTTTACGCGTGAATTACGCGTAATTGAGCGTGGTATGTCACCTAGTGTGGTCCATTATCAAACCGCAAATAATGAGGCTTCATGTGTTAGATAGATGTTATGTCTACCTGTATGCGTATACATTTTCCTTCTTCACTTCTGTGGCATGCGTATTTATTTATTCTTTTTTTGTTAAGGTTTAGGAATATTTTATTTAGTCAAGGTCTGATCAATTATTTGTCTTATTTCCTTTTCATGGTTTGATTGTATTTCATTGTTTGATGGTTTCGCATTGTTCATTAATACTGCGGCAATATCAATGCAGCAACAACAATGGATGATTGCGCTGAGCGCTGAAACGTGTTCACAGACATAGAAATTGACAACAATAAAACCTCTAGAATGGAAATTAAGCTTCATGCAATGCACAATAACGGCACATAAATCGCACGCATTTTCACTTAGATGCACCTGCCAACGTCTGTATCATTGGGTTAGAATCAGTCACATGAGTAAATCGAAACCTTGAATTGGTTCTTCATGCCCCAACTTAGTTCCCCCCGGATGTGCCGCGACCTTGAGTCAATTTCCATTCTAGCGAGCTTCAGATAAACAGTTCATTTCTATGTTCACAGATGACACGAATGTTGGTGTTACAGAAACAGTTTCACTACGAGTCACGGCTTGATCACAGAAGGTGAACTAAAGACGCTGCTAATGATACGTTGATCTTATGAATGCAATGCCTTTGAATTATTTGGTACAAGAATTTGGATACATGCCATTGTGAACTGAAGAATTATCATTCATATCTGCTGTGTAATTCAATTCATGATAAGTATATGCATTTCATAATCACGTTTTGTTAATTTTTTGTTAAACGTTGTTTTAAGACTTAATAATTTAATTCATAACAATGGAATATATGGAATTTTGATCCGGTTTAAAGCTATTAGAATGTTTAACAAACTGCATGCAGTAAGGAATAATTTGTAAGAAATTCAAAAATTTATACTAATTATAAAAATTCAGAAAATCTTGGTAGGCATACCCCTGCCCCCTACCCACTTTATATTATTGAATTTTTGGACTAGTCACCAGACCCAACGAAATTTTCGACTTAGTTGCGGATATTGCGGAATTGACTGAAAATTGTAGTCACTGCCTTAACCAATAGTTGTAATAGGACTTCTAGTCAATGTTTTTCAACTCGTCGTTTTAAAACACAACAATTGTAATATTTGTGACAAGCTTGATCACTGCCGCGTTTGCGATGACCGTTTTGTAATTTATTGCTTTACTTGCACATGCTGCAACGATTCGTACATAGGACAAACCTTGAGTTCCTTTCATATCCGGTTTAAAGAGCACGAAAACAGCTTAAAGAATGGAACAGTATTGGAAGAACATGCGAATGAAAATCAACGTAAAATGACTATCATGGACTTTGACACTAAAATCTTTGCAAACTAAATTCCCCAATGGAGAAAAGTCTCTGTGAAGCCGACTGTATTAAAAAGTACAAGCCTTAATTAAATCGTAAACCCGAGCTAATTGATTGAGGGATACTCGGCCCTGAGACAACAATATATTAGCCACTCATCGATCCTTAAGCTACTTTTACTACGCCTTGATGCTGACAGTGACTGTCGAAACGTTGGCCTGTACATATATTTTGCCGTCACTATTTCATTAAAACGTTCGGCCTACTAAAGGAAGTTGCCTTTTTTGCCTCAGTGGTAATTTCCTCAGATATTCCATATCTCAAATTCACGTACATGGTCCATTCTATCAAATGCTTGTCATCTTTCTATCATTTGCAATAAAAGAAAACCGTATCAGTAGTTGGTGCGACTTCTCTATTCATCTGATGAAGAACAAATCAAAAAATAATCTTTACAAGTAAATCACCAGACATTTGGTGATCATAGAAATTGTATTAGAAAATCCAGCAGGCATTACTTAGTGCTCTTTCAACCATCTAAAAAAGCGCGAAACACTGCATTGACTTCTCACAACACAAGCACTCGAATTCTCAACGTATCTGGACGGAAGATACAAAATTATCTGTCTGAGTAAACGTCTTAGAAATCTTTAGTTCTATAGAATTCTTTACTTTGCGATCACTTCTGGAGCGACCACTTTGTTGAAAGGATTTAATGGTGGAACCGTAGTGACCATCTTTGACATTGGTGCTTCGTGTTTATGGGCCGATTCATTTGGTTGAAGTGGCATGGGCCTGCAAAAGAGAGAAATGACAGGCATTATTCTTTCAAAAACAGATGTCAAGTTTTATAATAAAAGTATTGGTCGCAATACCAGTCTTATACTTTTCTTTTTTCCTTGAGCAATGGATGTCAGTGATGTGTTTTTAGATTTCCCCCTCATAGAAAGAGTCTCTGAAGTTAAAACGTGCTCCGGTCAATTTTTTATGTTGGTCCGTATCGACACTAGAGCATCAGATAAGTTGATTTAGCGCTGTCATTTTGCAACTCGAGGTGTAGTTCTTTTTCTACGCGTCGATTCATTCTCGGTGATGCGATGACGCCAATTGTGATACGTAGACAAAATGGGAAGGCAGCCATGCACAGCGCTGACGTCATCGCGAACATTAGAAAAACAGATATCGCGTAAGGCAACTATGATAAAGGAAATCTATAAGGAAACTATGATGGCAATCATAGAGACGTTCGGGTAAAGTATGATGACAGTCACTTGTGAGTATTGGAAAATTGAAATAAAGGGAAGCCTATCTAAGCCTGTTTCAAATTCTTTGAATGAATGGAATTTGAATCTTCCTAATGCTCCATAAAATTTTCATTGAAATCTATCTAGAAAATATATGCGGAGACCCTGCCTTCAAGAATTTCAAGCTTTAATGTACTGTCACAGGACAATCCAGAACGCGAAACAAATTATAGTTCAGCTTTACTTCATTAAGTGCTTTGGGGTCGGTTTTTAAAATTTTCGGTGCACCACTTATCATGCCCGGTGCAGTGGTGTGAGCTGGTGCGGATAGCACACAACTCTATTTGAAGTAGATGTGATAGGGATGCATGATTGGAGAAGGAAGAAGATTTTGATTTAGCAATAGCACTATTTTTTTCGGGGAGCAGATGTAAGCAACCTTAGGATGTCCACTGGAAAATTTTTCGAGTACCGAAAACTAAGACTGTGCGGTAGCCGCCTACTTGCACCGGTGCAACGGCCATGATAACCGGTGCACCGCTCAGTGCAGCGAATATTTTAAAATGTTGCCTTGAAGGATTTATTGAAGAGTAGTCGAAAAATAATTTGCTTCGCGTTCTAGATCGTCTTGCAATGCTTGATTAGGCCTTCAAAATCTTGAAAGTAGGGTCTCTATCTTTTAAACAAATATCCACATTTTCTATAATTCAATTCGAATTTTATAGGGGACTAGGAAGCTAATAATGGTGAACATTTTGAAAATGACTTAAATGACTTAAGTATGCCTCTTTTAATTCAATTTTGCCAGTGACTGCAAGTGATATGACAGTTCTAATGGAATTCTTTAAAACCAGATGAAAATAGAAATTGTAAAGGAGTGCAAATGCCGAAATAATGCAGATATGCCGACAAATGCCGACAAAAAAAGACTGCCGGCAAATGCAAATATGCCGAAAATTGCAATGACTAGGCCATTGATATTAATTACTCGAAATACAAATATTTCAAAATCATGAAAAAATACAATTCCTGAAAACATCATACCATCAGGACGGCAGAATGATTCGAAACAATATCGCTATAATCTACAAATTACTATGCAAGGAGGTCAACATGTCGACATTACTCGGCTTCAAGCAGTCTCTCTATGATGCTACTATGCTACCTACAATGATGCCAAAAATGTTTCTGACGGCCCCTGGAATTGAATGCTAAGATGTGTTTTGCCAAAAGTGACAACGTCAGACACGCCCTACGAGATTTCGAAATTCCGAGGTCCCGGGAATTGAGATTTTGTGACCTAAAATGATTTATTATGAATCGAATAATCTAATTTTCGCTTTTTTCTCTCAACATCAGGATATGCTTAGGTTATTTAATGATATATCCAAGATTTTCAAAAACTTCATTTTCGTGATATAGAAATTAAAAGTTAGAATTGAATTGATATAGAATTGATCGTTGTGTGCTTAAATATTTTTCTCTCCAATTTACTGTGATTAAGATAGTAAATAAAATGAATTAATTATAATTGAAAAAACTGTGCAGCAAAATATACATTTTTCCCTGAATTTTCACCCCTAGCACATTTGTGAGTCATGAACGAAGCTAGGGGTTACTCAATGAAAAAATAACAGATTATATTACTTTAAACAAATAAAAGAAAAAAGGCACAATGTGATTAAGCTATCCCCATCAGAAACCTGTTCACCCGCTTCTTGAAAGTATCAAGATTGTATTGGTCAGGGAAAATGGTCTAGGGAAGCTGATTCCAAAGCTGTGTCGTGTAAACAAAAAGAGCTTTTCGAGTGACTCACAGTACGTGCGCGTTTAAAACTTACATGATAGCATGTGAGTGCATTAGATCTGCGTGCGCTTCTGGAGAAGATCTTAGTTTTGGGTACGCACTCATTTACTGCAGAGCTGCTTCTACCGAAGTAGTATCTGTAGAAGAGACTGAGAGAAGCAACATCCCGCCTGACGGAGAGCGGCTGCAACCTGTTAGCAAGTTTTTCACCCATGAGATTCTTGACACGTTTATCAACCCGTTCAAGGAGGTTAAGATGCGTTTTTGGGGCGCCGGCCTACAGATGACAACAATAGTCCATCAATGGACAAATAGTGGACTTGTAAAGACAGCAGACAGTCTGTGGTGGAAGATAGCTGCTGGCACGATAGAGACTACCAATGCGTTGAGCTGCCTGCTTGCTGATGGACTGGTAACACGGTTTCTATGACAAGTCTTTCATAGCCGTCAATCTAAGGAAGGAGATGGAATCTTGCTCTCTGATCTAATAACAAGCTACCCACTCATCTCCGTCCGTGGCAGTGGAACTGTACCGCCTTTTTTCAAGCAGTTGACCGGGCCTGCCTCCCAAAGCATTACCGGTGGGTTCGGGACACTCGAACTACCTGAACCCGTATGCCGTGAATACGTTGGATCTGTCACACCTTCACCTGCAACAAATGGGGAAGTGTGCAAAAGAGAGCAGTTGAAGGAAGTTCGATCACAAATGAGCCAAATAAGTGTCATGTCCAAAAACCTGATTCAACAACATGAAACATCTGGTGACTGTTCATATCTGGCAAACCAGGGGGTGATGTTAATTGGGACGGCCGAAGCCTATCACACATCTAAAATAAGCAAGCGTGGAGAATAAGAATGAACAATTAATCAAACATAAATAAATTCAATGATCGGTAAAAAAAATGATATTCCCGAACCTTCTAGTTAGCCGGATCACGGTCACAAACCGCCGACAATAGACCTTTCCAACAGGGTAGAACCCAAAGAGGCATGAGCTTCAGAAGACAAAGCCTTATTGCGACTCCGTTTTTACACATTCACCGCTTTGAGGCCGCAGGTTGTGTACGAAAGTATTTTACGAAATCTACTGATACTTCTTTTATTATGTAATTTATAGAATATATTCCGCCTTGACTTTATAAATTGGATCTACAGATCTACACAGAAAGTGACATATGCTAAGTAATTCAGATGCTAACACTGTCATCTTTACCATCATCATGATTACAGTCATTTTTATGCATAATCCGCAGTTTATAGGTTGCAAGCTACATACAGGTATGCAGTATTTCTCATCAACTCATAAACGTATTTCGTCAGCAGGTATTACATTACTTAATAGCATCTTAACACAGATTTGGAATTCATAAGGTATCTTTATTCAGCATTTCTATTACAATGAGAGGATATTTACAATGGTGGCATAGAAATCATTCTACTTTATAATACAGTCAAGGAAATGTTTACTTTGAGATTGAGTGGTCAGTGATCACATGTGTCCTGATCTGTGACGATAAATTTGCTCGTATCGATCCCGAAGGATTCAAAATGCCTCAGTCCGTTGTCCACAAGCGCTTGATCTGGTCTTGGGTCTCTCGTCAGGATCCACGCGTATTGAATATTGAAGAGCGACACTCCCAAAGGATGACGACACGAGTACACAAGGGCAAAGCTGGTATAGTCGGTATCAAGAACCCAATAGTTTCCCCATGGACTGAAGCTGTTGAAGCGCACACGCAGACTGGATGGCTCACTTTCGGGATTCGGTGCATACGCTTCACCCTCCAACGCTTTCGGCTCTCCGGTGTTGGCGTTCACACCGCTGTTCAGAACTCGAATACGACCGCCTTCCTTCAGGGTGTAATTGGCCTTTACACATTTGTCGTTCAGTTGGAAGATGGCAAAGAAACGTCTGTTCTCGTACCAGTCACCGAGATAGCGTTGCAAGTCAAACGTTGGCTTCAGAGTCACTTGTGGACAAGCGCCAGGTTTCACTACCTGTGCGGAGATTGAAGGCAGAGCAATTGCCAGGAAAATTAAGCAGAGAGGATTCATGCTTGCTGTTGTGATGACATTGAGACAGAGCGAGGCTTTTTATGGAAGGATTGGAAGATCGCAGGGGTTAGTTTCCCAACGCTGACTGTGCACGAGCCACATGGCAGTTGTGTAACCATTAAATCCATTTACGTAAGGCAATTATTTAATCATCATAATGACATTGGAGCAAAGTTCGCAATATAAACTTCTTTACTGATACAATAATAATAGTAAAAATAAAGGCGTTTGCTGAGAAGAAATGGTAATCACACTGTCGAAAAGTTACAAATTATGGTAAGTAAATAACAGTGAACCTTCGGTATTTGCAGTGAAACACACGGAGGTTCCGCGAGTTCTTTCGCTTGGCTATTGAACTGAAGGGTACACGAGAACGCACCGGAATGATCACTCTATGAGTTGGCGTGAAATGACTTTGTTGACCTAAAGTGCTACCTGCTCAGAATGCGTCGAACATACGAAGTCAAATCAAGTTGGTGACATCGATACACGTTATCATCTCAAATTCAAAAAGTACTCTTTTTAAGGATTCTATACAAATTTGAAAACGTGAGGGAGGGAAAATATCCCATGAGCAACGATAAGAGCTGAGCAGATATTAATAAATTACTAAATGAGACAAAATCAATAGAGATGAAAAATGACATTGTTCATTTTAGGAACGCACTGTTGAATTGTTGAATAGTCGTGCATTGATTGCAGTGCCTCTTTCGATTCCTCATCGCATATCTTGTCATTCCTTTTGGAGTTTTGTGACATAGTCACCGCCGTCTTCGTCTTCATCGATTTGTCCACTTAATATTTCACAGTGTTTCATTTCTGTTCAGCTATTTTCTTTGTTTTACATGTTCTATGCAAGCGCATGTTATCTTGGTGATTTAGCCATCTCGGCCTCCGCTAATCACGTTGCTCTGTCATCTCTTAGGATTAATTTAGATGTTCAGTAAAATCTCCTTTTTCTGTAGCATAAACATTTTGATAAGTTCATCTTTGAATTCAATACGCTTGAAGTTGAGAATCTTCATCAGTACTTACTTATGAACACGACCTGTAGTTTGGGGCATCGGCTGAGGTTCATCAGCGTGAGCATGTTTGCTCTGAGGTGTGTAAATTGTGCAGCCCGTGTATCCAGGAATATTCGGTCGACTGAAACACAAAGCAGAGATTGTATTTCTTCTATCATTTGCATGACACATAAAATGAAATTAAGTTCACAGATAAAATTATTCAAGTTCAACAGTAAAGCCTACTTCTCACAGTTTGAGCTGCCTCTAGCCGTCAAAAACACCACGGCTCCGGCATAAAGTTTCATACGTATTTAAATTCAGTCATTTTGCGACAACAACGATGTATGACAGTGCGACTGGAACGAATGCATGGATGTACACACAAGACTTTCCCAAATCAGATGTTGAATTACCAGCTTTGTCTCAATGCAGAAGCTGCGCGGCGACTCGTTGATATAGAGGTTAAAGGAGATCGCGGACTCCTCTAAAATGGTATCTCAACAGATAAACGCAGTGGTAAGGAAAGAGGCTGTTGAAGAGCGACAGACGTCGAATTCCATCACGAAATTTATCTTTGATAATTGACAACATATATTATGATATAGGGTATATCGTCATATCATTATTGTGATAATAAGTATCTGTCCATTTTCGTGAAGCAATCCATAATACGGATTTCTTCCACAATGTTCGAGTGTCTACGCGCACATTGAGCTCCATGATTATGTCACCAAAGAGATGGAAAAAGGCCACGTCGATGGTGTTTTGGCCATATCCTATGATATGAAGAAAGCGTTCGACAAATTAAGTCATCATGCACTGTTTCAGACTCTGGTTGACTCGTCTATACCTAGTCGATGTATCAGATGGCTGTGTAATTACTTTGAAGATCGAAGGCAGCGTGTAGTCTTGAAAAGTAAGCATCTAAGTACTGTATCAATTGTTTCATCCGGCGTCCCACAAGGTTCGGTGCTCGGACCCTACTTGTTCGCCGCGCACATTGGTTCGATTACTGCACACCACCACAATTCGCTTGTTCTGAAATTCGCAGACGACGTTCTAGTTCTTTGTCCTTTCACCAGCTCAGACGATTGCTACGAGATGTTTCAATCGGAACTGAAACACTTGAACTCTTGGTGTTCCTCTCATGGCTTAGAGCTCAACTCAGAGAAAACTAAGGTTATAACGTTCGGCAAAAAGAATCCACCAACAGCATCTCCATTTCCGCACGGCTGTTCATCCATTCGATTTCTCGGAGTCACTATTCAGCAAAATCTTAAATGGGACGATCATATTAACGACATATGCAAGAGAGCCAGCAGCCGACTTTTCATCATACGACAGCTCAGACCACTTCTGCCAAAACACGAACTCATCCAGGTGTATCAGTGTTGTATACGCAGTCTTCTTGAATACAACAGCGAAATTTTCACTGGGCTAAATAGGAAAAATAGCCAAAAATGCGAAAGAATAAATAAAAGAGCTCACAGGATGATTTGTGGCCAACAGTGTGATTGCCGCAACTTTCCGACCATCGCAAGCAGAAGATTTACAAAAGCAATGAAAACCTTCCAGAATATCAAACAAGGCGATAACTTTATCAACCATCTTTTCCCTGATACCTTGAAGTATTCTCACCATCTCATGCAATGCCAAATCAGAACTGAAAGACGCGCGAATTCTTTTGTTCCCTTACTCACAAAATGGTACAACGACTCACTTTAACTTTACTCGCTGTCTTTACATGTAATAACTCTCATTTCTAAAGTACTACGTACCTTTCCCTTGTAAAGTTTGATTTCCAATTCTTGAATAAACAAATTACTACTACTACTACTACTACTACTACTACTACTACTATAATGGCTGTTAATTATTATCCCCTTCAAAATGCATGTTTATTTTATGTGCTTTGCTAAGCGTATATTATAGTATATCGCTAAGCGTCACGTCGATTAACTGATCACTTAATTTGATGAGAGAAGATGCGACTTATCAACCAGCTTTGAATAATCGCCACGTCTGATTGAGTATTGAGGCGTGATATCTCATGAATGGTATGCTTATCAACAAAAGTTTCTTGGCGACTACTTTTATTTTTAAATGCATCGGAAAACAACGTTTGACGAACCAGTTTGACCAAATAAGCGCTTGCATTCATCATTATCAGAATTGTATTTAAATGTAATGAATTTTATTATGTCTCTTCTGCCTGAATTGCTCAATTATTTATTTAAAATCTGCTCTCTACTGACTACGACGCACCACGTCTTATAATTTGAATTGCAGGTTTTGGAAGCATCTTGTTGTTTTTCGAGTCATCCTTTCACATTGCTTGGTTACTGAATAATTGCCAAACTTGTCACAATAACAAGATGATTGCGTGAGTACATTCAGCAGCACCATACTATATCACGTAGAAGAGTTCACGTACGGTGTAAATAACAATGTTATGAAACTTACGCTCCAGTTTCTGCATAGCTGGGCATTATGTTTCTCTTGATTGTAAACGGATTGAATGGCACTGACGGATTGTCAATCTCCAGCACGGTCTCACCACCAACAGAACCACTGCAATGAAATATTTGAAAATTATTTCATTAAGTCATCTCATGAAAATACCAACTCAATCGAAAAAATATTGGAATTGTCTCATTATCTCATTTGACTTTCTATAGTGCAATCAGTCGTAAAATGTGAAAGCAAGTACGTTGAGGTATCTGTTAAAACTAATCAATCATGAAAAACAAGACGCTGCTTTCATCAATCACAGCTACTTTCATGTCAATTTTGAAGCATCACTCTGTTGAAATTAAATGAAAAACTTCGTTTCCGCACCTATTACTAAGGTGATGCTGATTTTCTATCAGGTGTCATTTTTCACAATAGGAGCCCAGCCAAAAATCTCGCTCCAGAAATGTGCCAATGTTAATGATGAGGGAGACTATTTTCATGATGTGACTGTGGATAGGATATATAAATTGAAGTGATTTAACTGCCTAGAAAAGGAAACTGGCAGTGGACGGTGGACGTTGAAATGACCAATACACATAATGTTGTTCACAAGTGTGACGTAGCTTAGACGCGATGGCGTTCACTGTGTAGCAGCAAAATATGTTGCAAGTGTGTGAAAGTAACTGAATAAGGCACATCTGTGGTGTAAGGTTGGTGGAGAAACGAAGAATGGCGGAGACGAGGAGGAAGTAAGATTGAAGAAAACGGTGACACAGAAATATGTGGAAAAGAGATTGAGGTGTGCAGCGCATGTGGTAAAGATGGGAGACGAAAGGGTAGTGAAACAAGCGGAATAGATGGATGACACAATGACAAGAAGAAGGGGACGGCCAAGGATTCGCTGGAAGGACTGTATCAAGAGAGCCTGGAACGCACAGAAGAAGACGGGAGAACTTGAAAGGAGAAGGCAAAGGACAGATTGAAATGTCGGCGAATTGCTAAGGACGCGTCAAAGCATAGAAGTGGATAATAGTACACTAGAATGGAAGTTTGATATCTTGCCTATGTACAATGATGGCACATGGAAAAATCTATGGTTTGTAGATCAGATTCGATCTAAAACATTGTATCATAGTGAAATTATTTGCCAAGTTGGTTGTGAAAGTTGTTGACACCTAATTACAGGATTTTCATGAAGAGAATTACAAGTGAGAAGGCGGCATTGTTTCATGTGAAATAGCCTACTATTCCATGGATTAATATAGTGTGTCTATTTGTAGCAGTCACTGACAACAATTCTCCAATTTTTCAATATTGGAATGCGAATTAAAAATTTGTTCACAAAGTCATAATTGAAAGTGGTCGGTGTGCTGTTTGTAAGAACATCTGAAGAATTCACAGATAGAAAGTCTAATTATTGGATAATTTCTTCTTCAAGCGGCAAAGAAACCTGGCGCTTTTCTGGAATAAACACATTGAAAGTTTCTTCACCGACAATCATTTCTCAAAAAAATGAAATGTCGCTGGAACTTTTCAATTAATCATTGAATGACATGTGATATTTTGGAGACTGATATTCGAATGCATGTAGAGATTTTTAAAATTATTCAAATTTAGTGAACAGGGGAACCCTTTAAAGTAAAATGAGTACTCTAGGGTTTCTTGGCCTCTGATTTCAAGCTGGAGTTATGCATATTCTGTAAATCGACATTACAAGTTGCATAAGAGTCTGATTATACTATTGATAGATTATCGGAGCGATATTTCAAAATGATGAACGTACAGAACGTTTAAAAGGATTTCCTTCTTTGTCATCCTGTCGGCGCAGCATTTTGTAAATTCACTATTGCTTTTGAGTACATGGTCTTTGGACAAGGGCCAACAATCCAGATCAAGAATTGGCCAGATAAATATAAATGCCAATCAAAAAACATGGAAGCCAGATCGCACAAGTTGCATTTTGCCCCAACTAAGTTCCCCCGGCGTGTGCCATAATTTTTATGCAATTTCCATTCTAGGACTTTCTATGGTATTGTTAATTTCTATGCGTCAAAGGGTGTGATGAAGAAGACATGAAGTGACTACGGTTTTTTTATGAATATCGCATGCATGTTGTTATGATCTATTGTGTGAAGTTCCCCCTACCCCTTCTGAGGGAATATGGGCTTGTTAAAATAAAATAAAATAAAAATGCACTTGTAACTGTGGATAATAACCATTCATTACTTGCATAACCATCAGTTGTATTTAATGAATGGTGGAACATCATACTGTAATTATTAAAGGGATTTCAATTGATTATTACCATAATGAAGTTAAGTAAAAAAGTTTAATATCATTTTAGTTTCATAATCAATTCTATGATTACCTCTTGTACTACAGTATATTATTTATGTAGTTCATATAAGCTCATCTTAAACATGTTACAATATCATCGAGTTCAACTTTGTATTATTGAGCATCATATATAAAGGTCAACTTTTACTTGACAAATCTCCACATCATTTGCAGTCTATTTATCCCAACATTTAACCCAACTTCCTAAGAATCAATCAAACAGCAGCCTTGCCTTATCCTTGGAGACCCTGATATGCTACGATGGATGCTGATATGCAGGGACACTCCCATCATTGATACATTCAACACTTCACTTAGAAATAGACCCTTCGCCTTGCGCAAAGCTTCCCAACTGAGTTTAAGCAAGGAGCAATTTAACATAGGTGAAATAATCATCTCACTTTCATAGTTCTCAATTTATTCAACACGGCGGAATGGATTCTCAAATGCAAACAAGAAAACTTGTGAAAATTTCAGCCAAGTCTTAAATTTCTGGGATACTCCCATGAGATCTCATCAGTGTGAGACAGTTGCATTTTTCAAAACAAGCAGCGAAATGTAATTTCGCCAAATAGAATTAAGCTGATATTTACTTCATTCTGGTATGCCTTCAAATGCTCTTGCATTTGCCATCTTCATGCTTGTGTAAATGTACTTCTGTGGAATTATTTGATGACAAATGGGCTATCGTCGTTGTTGCTATTATTTTTACTTCGTGCAAAATGGTCACAAAAGGGTTTTGATGTAACTGTTCCAAGGAAAGCCTCAAAGTAATTTTTTTTTCGTTGTTGCAATCACAGTTAATCTTTATTGAAGAAATTTCCACGAATCATTAAGTTACAAGAGGAAAACACGTCAAAGTCAAAGATGAATTTTAAAAAAAGTACTCAAGTCAAGGTCCTTAAGATCTCGCTTCGACCAACGGAGGCCTCGGTTCTTTTCAAAATGTATATAAGTAAAATTTGTAAAGCGGAAATGTATTCAGCAACATCTGAAGCCCATGCCTCTGCTAAAAATTTGTCTGGAAAATCATTAGTCTCAGTTTGAAAGTAGGCTTCCAGCAAAAGTTGCAACAGAAGCTTAGGTTTTAGATGTTGCTAAGCACGTCCTTGTTATTGAAATTCTACTTTGTGGCTTCTCTAGGAGAATGCATCAAAACTGAGTTTAGAGCTAGACGATTTTGTGAAAAAACCATTTTGAACACGGTGTAATTAACTATCTGAACCATGCTATAATTCGATCAAAAATTCAATGTTTGGTACTTGCTAGAAGATCTAAAAATATGTAACATTTTGCAGTTTTGATGAGAAACATGAGCTCATCAAGAACTGCTTATGTCTGGTATATATTTATGAATAATTAGTTGCACATCTACATGTAGTGCATCAGAAATCCAAGTTTTCAAAATCTTTGCAATTTTCGAGATTGCCGCAATATGGTCAATTGCACTTGCCACTAATAAAGTGAGAGTGCATAAGAAATATTGCATTGACTTCTTTGATGACCTAGATTTGCCTGTGCATCAAATCAATTTGAGCTTAATTATCACATATATCTCCGCAACAGCTCTCTCGAGTGTTGAAAGAGTGAAAGAATATAATTTGACTTTGACTTCGTTGCGCTATTTAATTGAAATAGAAAATGTCACCCAAGCGATCATCATTGTCGAATATTTTTTCATTTTAAAAACATGAAGTACATAAAAGTACTTCTGTGCCCCTTTGATGGTAATAAATATGATCTAAGACCATTAATCACAGATACCAATGCAATGTTAGATGTGAAGCATTTTTATGGGATAAATGATCGACCGATTGGCCTTCAAAGATAACCAAATGAGACCTTCTGAACATCTCATGCTATGTATCGGGCCGAGGCTATAAAAGAAACATCTTTAAATCTCAATTTTTGAGCGAAGCAAATAACTGAATATTCCGGATACCTTCGATCGAAATGTTACTGAAATTAAACGAATTCATGTTATATTCTTGAGTTTTAAACACACAGAAAGCCGGTTTCGAATTTCATTAGTGACGATGTTCAGTTTATTGTTGTCAGAAACATTATCTGTCATTAAATGAAAATACAGAATGGTCTACCACATGCAATCATTAACTTGAACACTATAAATGCCACGACAGACTTCCGAGAGCTAATCGAGCCAGTAAAGCTTGCAGAAAGACTTTCCACGTCTGGCAAATTCAAAATATTAAGTATTTATCGCGTAATTTCGTGTCAAATGATCACAACTCCATGGTGTCGTATTGCTAAAGCAGTTGTTCATTATTTCGCAAGGTTGAACATCGTAAGACCCACAGCTAATCGCAGTAATTTGTACAAGCTCTAATTATTATGCAATACTAGACTAAACACTGATGTCAAATCAAACTAAACGATCTGTCAACGCAAACATCGAAACAATTGATGTGTCAGTCACACACGACAGGACACCTACTTAATACTATGAGCAAACAATATATTTACTACACCTATACAGCCGTGGAGCAGGCAGACAAATTTAAGGGAATGCGATCGCACTAGCAAGATTCTTTGATGAGAGAGGATCTCTACAAAACATGTTTTTCATTATTGTGAAAGGCCCTGAGTATTCACATTAAAAGATTTAGTTGAAAGAAAGAATCAAGGCTTTTGGTGCTAATGTATGATTGATTCAATGTATGAAATTTATCGGTCGGCATCCACAGACTGTCTTTAGGTAGAGAGGAACTCATGCATGGCTGTGTTAGTTGTAAGTAATTCAAACTATAGGCGTCGATCCCAGGGGGCAGGAGGAGGGTCGCCCCTCCTGAAAAATTGTCCGGGGCGAGACTATGTTTTCGCACCCCCTGGATTTTTGTTTATCATGCATAATTTTGCAGTCTCCACTTGCAGATCAACAATTTGTCATATGAAATACCCTCTGCGCAAATTGATCATTTGCATTTTGGCGAATTTATCCATCATATATTGTATTAATGTATATAGCGTGCCTCGAATTTCTCTTCCGATCTGGCATTGTAAAATGCAAACATTCACTAACACAAATTTCTCAAGGCGATTATTAGTTGAAGATAATCGCTTGAAATATGATGAACACTTGTCGAGTGACGTCCACATCTGTGCGCCCAGCGGGATTTTGACCAGAAAATGCATAATGGAACAATGACTAAAACCCGATTTCCATTTGGCCATACTGCATGTTCAGATGATTAGGTTATATTTGATGAATCTGGCAGGTAGGTCTGCAGAGTTTCGAGGAAATAATCCATTATGTGACCATGAGTTTCACTGTTCTCTTTCAAGACGATCACTTGAGAAACGAAATGCAAAAAGTTTGGCTTTTGACTAAAAGAGGATCATAGTCATCGCATCACCTGCAGTGCCTTGGTCATCGCTTGATTTATAGTTTATTTAGCTTCGATTCTGTACCTTAGACCCTCTCATGTGAGTGCTTTTATGCTATTTCGTCAAATCAATCAATTTAAAATTGGCAGGGGAATTAGGCAGGCATTGTTTTACTAATAAAGTAGACAATAATCTCGAATGTCTACGTACTAGGATAAAATGCCCCAGTGGACAAGTTTCATATCTAATCTTTCTTTGAAGGTAGCGATTTCTCTATGTGAGAGCATTTTTCTCAGTCGTTATATAATCAATGACATTTAAGTTTATGATCTCCTACTTCAATTTGCACGTTATTCATGCGTGTAATTATGTAACCTTTGTAACACAGTTTGTCAATGAGATATTTTGTATCATATTTCTAATTCCTTGAGTTACTTAAATAAGCAGGGGTTAGGGCTACCATGTAAAACAGTCCATAGCATTAGCAATGATTCGCAAGGAGTGCACGTAACTTGGCACTAAATTCTCCACAATAATAGTGCAGGAATCATGAAGATTGCAGAGTGCGAACATAGGCGGATGTCCTTAGACTTGAGTCATTGAAGCACAAAATCTGAAGCACAATCCTCTTCATCATCCGACGACGCTGCGTTTTGCCATACAAGGGTTCAACTTGTTCAAAGTTTCAAAACAATGTGTTAGTAGTTGCATTCTAAGTTGACGAATGGGGGCAGACCTGAATGGCCTCCATTTCATTCAATATCAGGAATCAGTAGCAGGCCTAGTTCACATCTATCAGCATCATCACTCACTCAACATGCAGTAATGATGTAAATCGGAGATACATGTACACAACACAATTTTGATCATTATTTTATAATTGAATATCTATTCAGGTCTGTTTCCAGTAAGGCGACAGCATCATGTACTGATTGTTGCATATAAATTCCTAGTTCTCAGTTCAGTAATAGAATCCGGAATATCCCATTCGCTCAGTTCAGAGTTGAAAACCGCGTTCGCTCATTCACTCACTCAAAAGTTCGAATGTACTGCATATAATATGATACCGGTATATATAATAGATGTATTTCAACATGCAATATCTGGTAAAGCAGTGTTGACAAGATTCTGGCGGACATGGCTTTACAAATGTACGAGCATGCGTAATGCGCCCATATTATGAGGAAGCAAGCCATACTTAATCAAGAAATTTCGCCTCTCCGAGTTGAGAGTAAATCGACGCATATGATTCAAACATAGCTTGAGATGGATCGTGGCAAGATCTGGATAGGTAGACATATCACATCATATCATTGAATCAGAAAACAAAAACAAATCCTATGCAATTACATTTATTCAAATTAGTCAGGTCAATTTCTATATTAACCTGTAAAATGTCGCCCAGTGGAAATTGTCGCTTATCATCATCTATCTAAACGCTTCGTCAATGTCATTATTACGTCATTTTTACTATCCGTATATTTTCAAGCACCATCTTAAGTTGCGTTTGCTTGAACTATGTTTGAGTACATAGCACAACTAGTCCAACCATGAATTACTTTCTGTCTGAGAATGGTCTGTCGGTGCCGAGCGAAAATTATGTACATTGAAATTCTTATAATTAAACAACAGAAGTCCTGAATCTTTCCATCTACAAACCCAAGTAATATAGACATAAAATATTATTTTTTAATGTAACTTCTATATACAGTCGAAACTCGTTAATTCGGACGCAGATAATTAAGATCATGCGCGGCCGTGGCATTTTTCGCATCTTTTGCATATGTATATAAGTTGCAGTTTGACTAAGACTTTCGATGGAGACATTGAAGGCCGGGCATTTATGATCTTAATTAAGGAGCTTTGACTGCATTCATTAAACATATTTTTCAGATAACCCCATGAGTTGAGAATACTTCATTTATTCTTTACTACATTATTATCATATGCTATTGCGTTTTAACTTCAGCGATTTTGAAGTGGAATTCATGACTCTGGCATCTCATAAGCATTTAGTGTCACAAGATTGGCGGTATTGAAGTGAAAGCGGCCTGATGTTTCATTTAAATATCGAGGAGGCTTTTTGTCCAACTTCTACTTTCAAAATAAATACGCTACATTTCCTATATTTCATAATGCAAATCACTCTGAATAGCCTTACCTGTATCCAGGGATTTGATGCATTCTTGGATTCTTGGAAACACTGCAAATATAAAGTCAATCATGTATTTCAGCATGTTTGCAGTCATTCTCAACACTTACAAAGTGTAAGCACGAGGCTGATTGAAATTGTCAGGTCGAAGTTGGAAGTAATCCCACGATTTACCGACAGTCTACAAAATGAAAACAACGAAATACTAAGTTTTACACCGCTGTGAAATACAAATTGTTTGCTTGTGATATCTTGATAAATTCTCATGCCTACTAATGAATAATGCTCACACCTACGACAGAATTCATATCGCCACTTCATGACACAAAATAGTCGCTAAATCACTTAGTTCAAGGAAATTAATCCTGAATTTGCCGGCGGAGCTATGAAATGCATGATTATTTGTTCAAATGCCAGTGCTTCATATTAAGCGCAATAACGCTATCTTCTGCTAAAATGCGATGCAATTTCTCAACGAATTCCATAGAATTGATCATGCATTGCTCATCGAACTGATGAACGTGAAGTCTGGTGTCCGCTACTTTACAGAAGGGAGCACCGGTCAGGGAATTCAAGTACATGTACTTAAAAGCTCAGAAGAGCAAAGCTGGCCTGGTAGGCATACTTGCTGATGAACCACATCATTTTTGTAGGTCTGGAATTTCAAGCTGAGCTTGATCTTTGCATTGGTTGTCAATTTTTAAGTACCTAATTGTCGCACAAGCAAATGCTTAAGTTTTCAACTCCTCTTCTATGCACAACTCGCATGAACGCAAGTCAGAATCTTCTACAGGATTAAATGATGCTGTCATATGTAAAAGCAACGTGTTTGGTAATATTGGCCTGGAAACATAGAGTCGCTGCTTTTATTTCTATTTACTGATGCCCTTTGCATGATGAATATTAACGCCGTGATAGATAATTTTTCTCTCCTTCGTGTTTATTGAATGCAGAACGACTGACATGCACGTGCTCTTTATCTCTACATTATTTGGTTTGCTGAATGATCATATAAGTTGAATTGTGTTCTTATTTTGTGGAGTATTCGTAACTCCTACATATATTTAAAAAAGTAGCACACTCCACTATCTATAAATTCATAATGCTGTATAACATCAGGAATGCATGTTCTCACCTGCCATTCTCCTGCAGCGGGAAGATAACGTTTTGAATATTTCCTAGACACAGGGTCAGCAACTTTCTCTAATGTGCTAGGAGCCGTCCACTTCTTTGGTCGAAGGTAGTTATCGAAGGGAATATCTTCATATGCCCTGCAACAGGTAGGAAGACATGAAAAGATCCGCATCTGAGGGTTAACAGTCAAATTTTCCAACTGACTTCTGCGTCTGTGAAGTGTAGATGTATTTTAGAGCTAAGTTATCCCTGAGGTTCAGTTCAGGAGCTGTCTTCGATCGTTTCTGAAACATTATGATATCATGGACAACATGGTCGCTGAATTTCTTGAATTCTGTAACTCACAAACTCTGGGAATACACTGGAAATGGGCTCCTGAGGCTTATTTGCACGCGGATCTTCGTCACTTGTCCAACCTGTTGAAGAGGATTTAAGCAGATCCATCAAAAGCTTTCGATGACATGACATATTTCACGAGTCTCGCATCTGGCGAACAAACACATCACTTCTAAGACGGTCACATTGTAAAATGAAGAGTAAAATTTCCAATGAAGCATTCTCTAATTAAAGGCACTTAACTCTTCAATTCTCATGACCTGTTGCAAAACAGCAGAACAATCTTTACAACTGAAAACACTCTTCTTTGAATTCTGTTCTGGATGCCTAAGGGCTATGTTCCTACCCACCCACATTTTCAAATTCGTTTAAAATGCGTAAAAATGATTCCATCGTCACGAAACTATAGGTATAGTTAAGGAATTTTTAAAATTTGTCCAAATCATACAAGTACTTTTGAATTAGAGTCGGTAACTTTAAGAGGAATTATAACAGCAACTTGATCTGAATTCAGCTGTTCGACGCATTAGTGTTACTCGTGTGCTAGGCCAATTGCTTTTCGCGAAAAATTTCATCAAATTTCGTGAATTTCTTATTCTCACAAAATTTTTTATGTTATTTTTGTCATGTTGTTTGTATTACACACATACTGGACTAAAAGCACTGTACATACCTGCTTAGGGTAACTTAAAGGAATGGGGTTCGTGGTTGCACTGATCTTGGGCCCACACGCTTCCCTTGTGGGGTTCCTGACGGCGACCGTTGAAAGTAAGTAAGTAATGTTTATGTTTCATCATATTGAAAATCATACAAAGTACAATAATTTATGGTTTGGAAACTATGCAAAAAGTGAAAAAACGGGAGAAATAAGTGTCATAATACAAGTCCATTCATCAAGGCGGCAGTAAACGGAACAAACGAATTTTGAAATCGTGAGGTAGATGCAGCTGGTTGAATGTACCGTCGTGATCTTTGGGATTGTGGTGGAATGATGCAGTGGAGCACATGGTATTCTTCAGTGGAAGCACTAACAAAAAGGTTTTCAGCAAAACGTTTTCGCCGTTCGGACAGATGCGGAAATCGCTGACATGAGCATTGCTCTCCAACAGATAAATCACATATTAGACGATGACATCGTCGCTGTAGTCTCTCAAGGTCACTACTAATTCCCGAAGGGAGAAATACAAATGATGGAGAAGCATACTCCAGAATAGACCGCACGACTCCATAGTAGATGACAGTTAGCTGATCTGCAGAAAGATTAGCTTTCAGGAGACGAAGAGCATATATAGACGTCTTGTAGCAATTTTACAAACGCAGTTGATATAAGAGTTCCATGTCAGCTTGTGATTAATAATGACACCGAGTAGTTTCGTTTCATCAACAGATGACACTCCGGAGAGAGGAACATCTTCAACGTCTGAGCATTTTTTGCAACATACAGATTTGCATTTTGTAATATTTATCTTAAGACCCTCATTTTTTTGACCATTGTAGTATGTTTTGGTGCTCATCTGTAACTTGGGTATTTTCAGAATCTTTATAAAGCGGAATGCTGATAGTGGTATCGTCAACGTAATGTGTTATTAATGTACCAGAATGAGATGATTTGAGTGTACCGACAACTAAACAAAAGAGCATAGGCCCAAGCACTGAACCCCGTGGTACACCGGCCTCAATCCGCCTCTGATAAACCTTACTCTGCGCCATCAGCTATCAGCTTCGCGCACTACGCTCACTCAACTAGCCTGTCATTTAGATTTATGAGAGCGAATAATATATAACCTGAATTAGCATGCGAGGTGAACTATTATTAAATCAATGTTTATATAGTGTCACATATCAAATGAATGATAAGATAGTATAGTGGGAGGTGGAGTAAACATGCTACTACTAAAGTATGCTAATAAACATACAGACCTACACATGCCTGTAAATAATGCACAAGAAATTCTTCGTGGAAGATAATTGTTCAATGCTTTTTAGAACATGAAAGATATTTGAGAAAGATATTTTATTCATCGAAAAGAATAGGTGCCTAATATAATATTGGGTTTTTGCTAGTCGACCTTAATTAGGAATAGAAATGTAGATTTCATTTGTTGTTATAGTAAACTGCATTGCGCATTACAGAGTTCCGAAATGAATAAGGCCTGTAGCTTGCAGATGGTCGCCTGATTAGTGAATCACCTGCATTAGAGAATGATTTAGTGTTGATAATGTCTGAGAAAAGATGCTGATTCCTACATCTCTACCCACTTCTAGTTCATTGCACATTTGAATTGCAGGCAGTGAGGCCCAATTAGATATATCATCAATTTGCGAAAATAACGGAATACACCAAAAATAGGATACCCTGGCTTATTTAATAATCTTGCATTTATTTGAATAACACTGAAAAGGGGAATTCAATCACTGATTTTATTGCTGGCAGAGACTGTCGCTGACTCTTGATAGCTGACACACGGTAGGGAATGAAATGCAGACCAGG
Source organism: Prostheceraeus crozeri (assembly GCA_907163375.1). Taxonomy (NCBI): domain Eukaryota; kingdom Metazoa; phylum Platyhelminthes; order Polycladida; family Euryleptidae; genus Prostheceraeus; species Prostheceraeus crozeri. Next base: position 545,805 of record CAJQUW010007876.1, read on the forward strand.
CGTACAAAATGTTCATGATAGCAAATCAAAGGAACGCGTCACTCTGACGTAATTGGTTTAGTTTATAAATAAATAAAGCCACTAAGCTCATTTTGATAAAATTAAAAACTAATTCTTGCACAATGCATTACTTCCACTCTTATTTAAGTGCAAACATAGACTGAATATAAAATACGAAATCTGAAATCATATGCTTCTACAGTAATAAATCTATGAACGAAACTGAGAAGTCTGTGATTTCGGATTTCGTATTTTATATTCAGTCCATGTTTGCACTTGAATAAGAGTGGACGAAATGCATTATAGTCCGGCAGTTAGAACGAGTTTCTGCAGGGAACGAGGCCGAAAGTGAGACTTTCACAGAATGATGTACACCCTATGACTACTGCGAATCGGCACGTCTGCCGAGTTCTAGTGAGTTCCTCTTCTTGTCAGACAGGATCAAAGAAACACACATTTAGATCCAATGGGACGCAGATTATAGTTTTTGGCTAAAATGAAATTTTGCATGTTTTCTCTGATTAAACGAAAAGTACTAAGCCCAGAGTCATAATTTTTGGCATGGAATGTCTTCAGGTCATTTCCTTTCATATTTATGGATCCTTGTCAATAAAACTAAACACATTTTGATGTGGCGAGCCTCTTTATGTCGGCAAACGCAAACATTTTGAGTAACTTTATCTACATTGAACCACATTATCACACACATTGTCGATCAGAAGCATAATAAAAGCATATGCACATCATAGGAAATGACCTGAAGACATTTCATGTCAAAAATTATGACTCTGGGCTTAGTACTTTTCGTTTAATCAGAGAAAACATACAAAATTTGATTTCAGCCAAAAACTACAATCTGCGTCCAATTGGATTTACATGTGTTTTTCTTTGATCCTGGCTGACAAGAAGAGGAACTCACTAGAACCCGGCAGACGTGCCGATTCGCAGTAGTCATAGGGTGCACATCATTCTGTGAAAGTCTCATTTTCGGCCTCGTTCCCTGCAGAAACTCGTTCTAACTGCCGGACTATTATGTAAGAATTAGTTTTTAATTTCATCAAAATGAGCTTAGTGGCTTTATTTATTTAAAAACTAAGTAAAGGGAATCATTTTTTAAGTAATTGGTTCAGCTATAAAAGAGTTTGGCACTGCACAAGAAAGTTCCGCCCAACGCACCCATGGAACAAGTATCTCCTCGCTCTTGGGTACATATAGTTTACTTATTCGATCGCGCTTGTGGAGCAAGCTATCTGAGAAGAACAGAGCGTCCATCTGGAATAAGAGTCGACGAGCATCTCCCGAAGTGCTGTCTTCAGAAGCGATCTGGACCTCGTTCCAAAGCCGCTCCCAGCTCGGTCATTACTCGCAATGCCACGACTCGCTCCAGTATTATTCACACTGTCGGTCAGTATTTGAACTATGTTTTGCCAATATCGACCAGATTTCCCTTGCTTCGTCCACTTTGTGTGTACAAAAGCAATATTTATTTGACTGTGTGCTGATTTAATCCTTCCTTGTTCTCGTACTACTTTATAGTTTTGCCTTGGTACATTTGTATCTTATTATTGCTTTATTCATAGGCTAGCCAATCATGCTAGAGTGACTTTTAATTTCGATTTCCTGTCGTAAACATGGTGCGCCTGGTCTGCATTACATTTTCTGTCGAACCAGCTATCACAAGGCAACGGCAAGGTTTGGTGTCAGTGTAATCAATGATTGAGTACCGCCTCTTCAGTGCATTATTTAAGATATCGCATGCGAAGATGACATTTATTTAAATGACATTTCTTCATGATCACTACAATTAATTGCAGTACATAATGACATAACACTTCAATATAAGCAGATGTGCATGTGAGGAAAATGAAATAAACATACCTCCAAGTTCTGCGCGCATTTTACCATAAGAGTACAATCTATCACTCCATTTTCCAGGACCTGGTGGGTCTCGCTCAGTCACTCGACGCGTTTCTGGTGGAGCAGCTTTATGTCCCACTCGTATTGAATTGATTGACTGAAATGAAGTTTTACTCATTCAAGCAAGAATATAAAAAAATCAGAATAAAAGCCAATAATGTAACAACTAATTTCAGAAGTTTCAAAAGCGGTCTGGGTGATAAGACGGAGAAATGATTCAACAGGAATATATGCACACAGCAGTTATCACTTACACACTCGTTACTGTTCATTCTCCACCATTATAAACCTAAAATGCACGTTGCTATGCAATAGCTACATGGCATAGCCAGTGGCGGCTTTAGCGATCATGCCCTTCATGCTCAGCATAACAAGATACAACTTCCGTTGCAGCTATTTCTCAGAAATAAAGATAAATTCAAATTTATTAACACATATTTATACGCTCATGAAAGCACAATTCATAAATAGAAAAAACACACTTAACAGAAACGCAATTTTCATAGCTTCATAAGCTGCTGTTGCGCTGCAGTGCATAACAGTATTTCTTAAAAAAAGAAAATCTCACCACTCGAATGTTTCCACTGAAATTGTAAGCACAGAATCATTATATTTTCATACTGTGAAAAGAAAGTTACACGCACAGAGAGGAAGGGCGAAAGGGATAACCTGCTGTATCAAGCAATTACCGTATTTTCTCAAATATAATCCGCAAGTTATGTGATATTTTTTTGATATTACATGTGGGTTGGTTCTATTCGAGAGCGGGTTTGTATGACTAATTTTCCTATTTGTGATCTAGCAGTCTCGAGTTTCTACAGACATTGGGCACGTTGACAAAGAGGCGGAATACGAAGGGAAGAAATCGAAGAGAAAAATGATTACAGCAGTGCTGACGATCTCGAGACGGAAGATTTGCTAGAAGTAGAAATATAAGCTGTGTTGAGTGACGATATGGAAATGAAAATTTTTATCTTATTGAATATATATATGTAATGCATCGATTTTTCAAAAGTGCTAGCTGAGCTATTATCGTCTCTGTCATGCATTATCATTCTGATACAAACGGTTGTTCATGCCGAAGATAGAGATGAAAAATGTTCATTATGGAAAGGAACATCTGCGGTAAGATATTAATTGGGATCTGCACAAATTACCTTAAAACCTATAGTAGACACATTGATTACAGAATATAGTCTAATTTATCGATAAGCTATCTATCAAATAATACAAAAGAAATATTTCCTTGACTTTTCAGAATGATGTCTAATAAATCACCATCCACGTGTATGTGACTCTTGATTGTCCATGAATGGAGTAGAGCTCAGTAGGCTACAGCGAGTTCAGAGATGCAGAGTCCCACCCACTGACATAGGACCCAACGGATTAAGATTGTTCGATCATCTCAGTTTGTGTGAGACGCAATGAATGGGAATTTTTCAATGAGACCGCGATAGCTTTTTGAGTGGGAGGAGAATTTAAATGCACCTGTCAAAAATCAGCCCTTCATCGTTTGCGATCATCTACCTACGTCATGAATATCTTCAGAATGCTCAAATTGTCGTGATTCCATAAAATTTTAAGAAATCCAATCCGCATGTCCAACTTTTCTTGCCTACATCAGATTGTGATTGATTTCTGCCATAATGATAACTTGACTGTAAGTTCCTGAGAGCATCTCCACTGAAACTTCGCCAGACGGGTCGGTAAAAGAAATTAAACTTTTGCCTCGAAATGAACCTCTAGGCTCTCGGATAATCTGGTTAAAGGTAAAATGAGACGAATTTTTCAATATGACGTCAATACAATGCATGGAGTGGATGTGGGTTGTCTTTTGAAATTATATCTCCGGGGATGGATTTCAGCGACGGAGCTGCGATTTATCAAACACTTATACACTGTGAAATCATTTTGGCATTCGGAAATCGCTTGCTGAAATCATTACTAAAAAAACAAAAAGTTAGAACACGATAGCAGCCCATGCGTATTAGCGATGAAACCGGTTACTGGGTCAGTGACACGGTTTTTTGTTTTTGGGTATTGCTGTTTTTGAAGTCATAGAGCAAATGCTTTCAAAAGTGTGATACTTTAAGGACAACTTCGATTTTCACAAAATCACAACATTGGTCACTTAGCCTGCTAGCAATTGACGGAATCATTCAAAAAAAAGTCTGCTCCTAAAAGTTTGGTAATTTTGATTAAAGAAAACTGTTCGCAAATATAAGTCTTTTTGTATGTTAAATTGGGTCCATTTTTAATATAACATAGATGCATGAAGCTCAAAATATTTTTCGATGATGCATTGTCTGAGGATTTTGGCTAGATTTGAACAGATTTGAAATAGCTTGTGTGGGACTTGTTCAAATTGATTTCACTTCCCCCTGAACGAACCGCGTTGCTAGTGAAGGCATTGCAATATGCTACAACCACAAAAATAATAAAGAATACCATTGCTAGTTCATTGTGACGTCTTCAATTCAAGGCAAGTAAAATGATATACATGTAGTATGTATTATGATTATAAACCCAATACTCAAATAATGCAAAATTTCAATCAGACGAATACAGTCTACGCCAGAATTGGTAATGTGCCTCCCGTTAACCGCATCAATTTTCGCTTTGCAACACCAAAAATTTAGGTCCCTGCCGAAAAATCGTTTCCTCGTGCCTGACTAGACCACTTCAAAATCAAAAACGAGGATGAATTCATCTGGACAGATGGCTGGGTGAACCAAGGGCAAACAAATGGAGAAAGTGGAGCACGTATTGAGATGAAAAATGCAAACAAACAGCAATATTGAGAAAAAGGCGGCAGCAGGAAAGCACTCCTCCAGGTTCACAGTTGAAATGACACCAATCAAGATCGCAACCATTGAAATTGTGGAAAGAGAAAGTGAACACCAACAACGGACAGCCAAAGTGCAACAGATCGGCAGAGGACCGCACAAACAAACCGATCAAATCGGAGACCAAATACGGCAGAACATATGGAATATATTGTAACGATGCAAGAACCAAGATATCATCATTCAGTGGGTACCAAGCCCCGTAGGAACATCCGAAAATGAGGAAGCAGACCGACTAGAGAAAGAAGCAACAGAAAAAACCAAACAGAAGTGCCTCTAAATTCTGCAGTAGCTAAGAAAGCAATCCAGAGACGAACAAAAGAAAACGGGAAAAACAAGCCAGTCATCACCACTACAGCAGATGGAAGCTCACCAGAAATATAGAAGAATGGGCGATGATGAACAGAAGGGCAAGAATCATCTGTCACAAAACGAAGTGTGCATTGCATTCTATTCAGGTAGCATCAATATATAACAGGAAAAATAGAGGAGCCCTGCCGCATTGACTGTGGAACAGAAGAAGAGACTGCAGAGTGCAGAATATTATATCCTGAGATGTGGCAGATAATTGAGAGAACGAATGAGAGCTGTTGGGGATCCCCAACCAAAACCGGAAACAACCCGTGAAGAAACGTAATCCGGTTCCTGAGAAGCACTGGACGTCCAGGCTAGCAATATGGGCATCCTGTCCCGAATGGAGACAAATGACAACAATGACAACAGTAATCGACGTCCTTAACCGCTTTCAGTGAGGATCCAGCACTAGAAGCTTATTAATAGCACGTAGCGACAACTGGAAAGCGGTTATAAATCAAACGGAACAATTGCGGCAACTTTTGGCCACCCGAAGCGAATCAACTCGCAGTTTTCTCAGAGCACAATTTCGAATCAAATCGAATCTCGAAGCTTCGCTATATTATACTTAAAATGTACTGCTCAATAGATGTTCAAACTTTCCAACTTTTGAACCCAACTTTTCCAACCAAATTACAAAAGGATATGAATACCACAGTTGACAAAACTACACTAAGGCATATAATATAATCCCAGAATTGTCAATTATCAACTTCGAAAAGAGGGATGATTAGGCCTACTTGCAATTCCAAAAAAGATAGCTAGAAGGAAGTCGAGAATAGGGAATGGAGTTAGCTTATCATTCCATCAGATTAGAAGCAGCACAAGTCAGACTGGTGACCAATAGGCGACTAATTTTTGCATCAACGCAATTTTTTCAATAATTGGACTGTCTGCTTCCGAATGTGGAGAATGATGTCGTGGGATAGAAAATGAGATGAATGAAAGCTATGTTTGGGAAGCGGTAACTATCAGTAAACTGAACTTAACAGTTTAGATAGGCAGTTAAGTTCTGGAATACTCGTAGAACGTGAATTCATGGTATGACAAAAGGAGGCTATGCATCTCGGGGAAGGATGTTGAGTGAAGCTTCTCATACTCGTATGTTGCAAAAATGGACAGTCTGTAATGCAAAGTTCATTCAAATAACTACTTATCAACCTGTATATGGTCTTTGTTATGCAAAAAATTATTCTGAATTAGACTTATTTTAGACAAAATTCTCAAGGAAAACTATCAAGAAAAAAACAGACATAGCCCACATGCAGATTTGCCCACGTACAACTTCAATTAGCATATCAAGACGGCCTGCATGATGACACAATTTCATTCTGCGTAAACCCATTGACAACTCTGATAGCTGATTCTTTTAAATGAAACGTTGTCTAAAAAGGGTGATCTTTGAGATGTTAATGTTAACAAGAAAATAAGCATCCTAAAACTAGATGGTATGATTCATAGGCCCATACAGCACTTAAATCTAAAGTTTGAAGATGGGAAGCAAATCATGAAGATAGACGCATTTGAGTCGGTGCAAAAACAAAAACCAGTTTATTTTCTATGTTTATCTGACTGAAAAAATAATAATTCAATAGAAGACATGGATTCCTTCGATGCAGCATATAGGCCTACAAGGCATCCTCCTTCCATGCACTTGAATATCAGCAACACTTTCTACAAAATTTTTAGAAATTTGAAACTCAACCAACATTGTCTCAACATGTCTCCTCCACCTAGGTAGTGAGTAGCCGAGGCATGACAGTCGTCAACAGTGTTATAGTGACAGTACATATGCATTCATCTATTTCAACAACACATATTAGTGAAGCGTTAGTGAAATATTTAGGTCTAAATAGATAGCATTCACATTATTGAAACAATGCTTGGAACTTACTTGTGGTGCACGATTTTGAGGTTCGGTTGCAATTTGCACAAAACTTTTGATTTTTGAAACTCCCGATCTTCTATCGATATCAGCACCTGCACTAATAAATCCTGAGATAGGATCAGTTACATTATCATAATCCCTAAATGGTGCTTCAACTCTAAATTCTCCTTCGTCATTGAACTTTTTAAATCCTGGACTCATCGGTTTCTGAAACGAGTCGACATCGTGTTTTCCACTTATATTAGGAAACTTTCTTTGACGATCTCTCCGCCTTAATTCTATTTGTTGAACTGAATTTCCCCCAGCATTGGCATCAGTATTGAAATATATTCCGAATCTAGGTCTTGTCTTGTAAATAGAATCAGACAATGTTGGACCGCTTGCTACAACAGCAGTCATTGTTGAAGCTAACGTAAAATCTTTGACGCTGTCACGATATTTCAAATTTTCGTTGCTAAATACTCATTCTGTCACTAGTATATTAGCGCAGTTAAAGACCGATACCTCAAAAAAGAGAATTGTTCACAAATTTTTAGCTGCATTGTCAAAACATTGAGAATACTTTGGACTCTGAAGATCAATGCGCAAAGCTTGACTTGCTTTGCATGCTGAAGATGAAGATGGCAAATTGTCATTTCTTGTTGAAATTAGGTCTGATTTCCCTAGAGATATTTAGTCAAAATTGACTTGCTCATCTCCTCGTCTGCTTGAACATTTCTAATTGGATAATGATGACCCCAATTTCTAATAATGATAATAATGATCATCTGACCTACTCACTACTCTCTCCAGATTTTTCTATTCAAAATGCATTATTTGGATCAAATGGCTTCAAAAACCTACATTCAAAGATAATGGCTTTCCCAACATCGACTCAAAAAAGTATCTGTAAACAGTGAAACTTTTTGTATCAAAAGATTCAGTATTTTGTGGAGACAACGTTCCAGCCATAGATATCGAACATGAATATGCCATAGAACATGTCGTTCGATGTCTGTGGTTCCAGCCATAGAGTAAGTATATTAGGCAGAGGGGTAACTCAGCACTTATCAAATCCCCAATGTGATTTTGTTGCATGAACTCGAGGGGATGCAGTTGCTGTTGTCACCAAATGTGAGATATGAAAATTTTTTGCAGTTTTGCAGAAATTACGGGATTGACTGATCATGATAGCATAATGGCGAGGGAAATGGTATTATCTTGCAGATCGTCCGTGTCATGACAACCTTGGAGAGGTTATGTTTGCTAAATTTGCAACTCGATGACCCTATTGCCTTCATGTTGAACCTCAACTTAAGAGAATCTTCTTAAGCGTGATCATATCATACAGCCTGCCACATTGATCTGTTATTTAAATAACAGAATCAAGGACAATGGGGCTGTTCATTAACTAAAATTCTGCCGACAGAAAATTATACCGATTTAATATTCTGCCGGCAGAATATTCAGCCGACTTAATGAACGACAGTATAACACCGAAACTGGCAGAATGTTCAGTCGGTTTCGGTATTATACCGTCGTTCATTAAGTCGGCAGAATATTCTGCCGGTAGAATATTAAATCGGTTTAATTTTCTGTCGGCAGAATTTTAGTTAATGAACACCCCCAATGATTTCAATCAACTTTGAAAGATTTAAATGGGTGCACATCACTATTCAGATTCAAGAGGTGAATGATTTAGTGAATCATAAAATCATGCCGGTGAAAAATGAAATAAAACTTGACATTTCAGCCAAGAAAGCAAAATTAGATCGCGACTTTTTCATCAAGACTTCCATGATAATGCGGCTAATGAAATTCCCTTGCAAAGTAGCTCTATTTCCGTTTAGTTAGGATGCTTGTAAGCAAATATTCATTCCTTTTGATATCCAACTTGCTTCATACTGCTTATATAGACGGGTCATCTTGGCAGCAGTGGCGGCCCGTCCATATGGGCGCCTGGGGCGCAGCCCTCCATTAAAAATTAGTTACATCAAAGAAAATTTACACAGAACATTGCGCTGAAACGCAACTGATCTGATAGACTGAATTGAACTATCAATGGTTCAACCTGTACTGCTAAACACATTCAGTGACTCATTCAGACGTCACTCTCCCTCTCTTCTACCGGATGGGGCGCACAGTCTGTGCGCCTTGATTCATACTTGTTTTGCCGATCATACATCTGCATACATCGAAGATTTTTAGCAGCTTCGCACGCGTAAACAATGCATGGATGGGGCGCTTTCAAAAAGTCCCTCTAGCTCGCTTTCGTACATTCTGATTAGGTAACGCCGCGCGTGCGTTGGGAAGTCAGATTCTGGTCAAACTCATGTTATTCTGATGCGTGTATACGAAACCTTGGACTGGCGAAGCACTTTCAATCATAACTGTGTCTCACTGTGTCGACTGAAAATGAATCAGATTGTATATCTTTTAAGAAAGCCTTTTTCTCAACATTCCCTACAAGAAAAAATTGAAATTAGAAATCTCGGTCCGCAAAGGCCGCGACTCAACGGCAGCCAAGCTAACGTTTCAAGCGACAGAGGACGAAACTGCAAGAGAAATTTTAATACAGAATGGTATTCGAGATGTGAATGGCTTTGTGGATCAGATGAACTGGAAGCTGTATTTTGTTTTCCTTGTGTGCTATTTGGTGGTGATCATCGCTGGAATTTACATCTTCCGAAAATAATGTCATTATGAAGGACCATATTAGTATATTTGCAGTGAGACTTATCATGTCATAAACAGGCATTTACATAGGCGTACATGAAATATAGCAGAGACCGTAGTAGATGATGGGCTAAGATGAAGACGTTTGGATTGCGCCCCACATGAGCAGGACTGCACGAGCCGCCACTGCTTGGCAGTATACAAATTGGCAAAAATTTGACTTTTTAAAACTGTTCAAATAAATTTTTGGACCACGGGAACGTAATCTCCGCAGAAAACAAAATCTTTCCATATAAAAATTTTCAGATAAAAAAAGGAGAAAAAAGAAAAAAGCAAATACTTTTTTGAGTCGACACTCTACCTATAAGGTGGGTGAGGTGAATAAGGTTCTCCTAGCAGACTGCTCTACAGTCTTGAATTTTTGATTAAATACTGCGAATTCATATTCAAATTATCTATTTCTGGTGCAGTTGACATGTGTGAGAAGTTCATGTCAATTATTGCGAAACTTCTGGTGTACGAGCAAAAAGATGAAAAATCACCGAGTGAGCCTTGTTACTGACACGTGTAGCCTGTAGGTAATAAGGCCCACTTTTTTTTGTGCAAAGCATTAAATTTATGCAGCTTCTTTTATCAGCTGTCGTATGCTATTTATAGGAAATTCATTTCAGGTCTGCGAGAGATTATTAATGGAGTATACATACATGGTATATCTTCGAACGCTATGTAACTAGTTTTAGCTGTGGACACATGTACCCCGAGAACTACCAACGGTGTCAATTGACACGCAAATTTGACCGCATACTTCTTCGAATCTTGCGAATGCTACAATGCAATATTTTGTCATTCTCACACAATTGCTGTGTATGTATCTTGGGGGAATATTTTTACAATGAATTTTACAATGAAACATTTGCGATTTGATGAGCAAAGTACACGCACGAGAGGCGACAAGTTGATAAATTTTGTCCAATACGAGAGTTGTGGACACGCCTTGTTTCAAATTCTCAAGCAGCTTTCAACCCTTCATTTTATCTAACAGTTGATAAGCAATTGTTTCCGATGAAATCTAGGTGTCCCTTCATTCAATTCATTCCAACGAAGCCAGATAAATGCGGATCAAAATTCTAATTATTGTGTGATGCAAATTTTAGATATATCTACAATGCTCAGCCATACCAAGGAAAGGTAGAGACGGAAGACCGTCATGGATTGCAACTTGGAGAATTCGTTGTGATGAAACTTCTCGAACCATATTTCAGTGGAGGCTACAATGTCACCACAGACAGTTTTTTCACTAGTCTCTCCTTGTCAAGAAATCTTTTGCGCAAAAACATCACTCTTATCGGGACGATGAAGTCTAATCGTCGTGAAATTCCACCTGTGTTGCATCACAAGAAATCGAAGCCTGTCAAAACGTTCCTGGCTGCTAAGATACCCTCTGAGAAATCTTGTCTTTTTTCTTACAAAGTCAAGAAAGATAAGAATGTCATTGTCTTGTCTTCTTTTCATTCCACCGCATCTATAGTAGAGGATATCCCAGAAGTGATTCGTTTCTACAATAGCACTAGATATGGTGTTGATACAATTGATCAGATGGCAGGACTGTATAGCACCAAAAGTGCTTCTCGTCGTTGGCCACTTCAAATCTTCTGCAATTTGCTTGACCTTGCAGCAATAAATGCACATACGCTGTTCAAGGAAACTTGCGATTCAGAAATCAGTCGAAGAGAGTTCCTGATTACCTTATCAAACGATCAGTTGATGTCACTATCTCGTAAACCAGACACAAGGACGAGCAAAACATTAAAACCAACACAAGAAAGATCGAACAAACGTGTGAAATGCAGACTGTGTAAAATAAACTGTACACGCTCTTCATGCATTCGTTGCGAAAAATTTGTCTCTGGAACATGCACGAGTATTATCTGCAATGATTGTCTGTAAAAATTGTCCTTTTCAAAATACAGAAAGTTTGAATTCTCTATTCTGTTGTCTCATTACAAACAGATTGATCTGTGCAGTACAAGTAACTGACGGAAAAGAATTTGAAATAAAAGGTTATAATTTTGCAACTAGAAAAGTATATATGTTCAGATTTATTCATTGCATGTGATCATAGCAATGGTGTTTTCAGAGAAAAATGATGATAAGGCATCATTTTAGATAAGAAATATGTCTGTATCGCAAACAATCAAGACATAGTAATCTCATTGGATATGACATTATATCAAAGAATAAGATCTAGAATAATGCAAAACAGGTGCATAGATAAGTCTCACCAAAACAAAGACAGTAATTCATACCTCTATTTAGATAAAAAGCACATGGTGTCAATTGACACTTTGTGGTAGTTCTTGGGGTATTGAAATCACGGTAGTTCTAGAGTAAAGCCCTTGTAAAAAAGAAAAACCAAATTTGTTCATTCAAATACATCGACTTTTATTGAAAAACAAAAGATATTTCTAACACGAGGAAAAAATAGCAATATGATGGTGAAAACTTGTATTTGGTATTGTATAATCACTCTGTTAATTATCAGTCATAAACACAGATTTTATAGGCCTACACTGGAACAGTCATTACAAACGAATAGGAACTCATCTTCGTCACTTCCATGACTTAAGCCAACACAATCTAATCAATTGTGTATATCGTCACATGCTACACACTGCCTCATAGGCCTATCTAACTTTTCACCTTCCTCACAAATTTTGCAATCCCACGATTCAATGCCAGCTTGCTCATCTTTTCTACAACTAAGCTTGGGCATACTGTTTTGCTTCTTGGATAGAACAGATGCTTGCTTAAAGCGCTTTTTATTAGTAAAAAGTTCTTTTGTAAGTAGTTGTGTTTTCTACGTAAGACTGCGCTTACGCATGCGTGGATCTGACTTTCGTTGGATTTTCGGAGTATTGATTATACTGTATTAGGCCCGGGCCTTGTTACCAGCATTTTGTATGGGCCTTATTGGCTACATTGACATCGTTTTATAATCAGTGTTTTTTCGTACTTTCCCGAACTCAAAAATCAAACTATAAGGTCATAGAGAGGATACGCCAGAGATAATTTTCCATGTTAAGAGCTCATCTACACCAATATTTTGTGTCATGAAATCTTTTAACAATTGAAGAACAAATAGTAGATCAAAGAAGAAATTTGAATGTACTTTTTTTGAGATGCTGTAGAATCTGATCCACTAGACTAAAATCGATAAAACTTCTGACACTTATTTGAAATTAGACATGTTTTCATTTCCTTTTTGTTGCGCCTAAACTCGTTAAGCAGTTTCCGAGATCTAGCAAGTGGGCCTTATTACCAGCTGGGCCTTATTCATTATATCCCTACTCTATCAGCAGTCCAAAAAATATTTTGAGAAGCTTTTGAAAAGCTTGATTTTTGCCAATTTATCTACATGACGCCCTTTACAAGTAGTATGTAATAAATTAGAGATCAAAAAGACTGAATCTTAGCTAACAAGCATCATATACACATAATTACATATAGATTCATCTGTGCGTGTCTTCGGTTTCCTGGAAAGGAAGAATCATATTTAGCTTTAATATCGAAATGGCACATCTATAGACGTCGGATTACATTATTAGTAATCAAATATATTTAACACTAATTCTTTATATGGATACTCTTTGTTCGTAGTACCCTAGTCGCTCGTCCATGGATATTTATGGATGATTTCATGCATATATCAAACATTAATCATGCATGGGGAGGCATTCTCATGCGTGAGAATGTATGATTCATACATGAGAATGCATGTTTTATGCATTCTCATGCATGAATATTATCCATGATTTATCAATTAAGTATAAACGATTCATCAATGTGACATTTGATGTTGCTAAAAAAATCCTGCATGATTTACGATGCAATTGATGCAGTTGACCATGGGCCCCAGGAAGGTAGAATGCGCATTTGAACAGCACGATCGATACAGAATTGAATTTTCCAATTGAATGTGGAATAGACCATTTCGTGTTAGAAATATGCAATGATCCACTGCACAGCTATCTGCCGACTGGGGTGTTCATAATCACAAATGGGTTCTTCATATATATTTCTACTCAATTCATCTCTAGATCGATCATGCTGTTCAAAAAATGAATTTCACCAACCTGACGCGCAATTGCGTTTTCATCAATTGCACATCATATCTGATTTGCCTGCTAGAACTACCTGAGATTCACATATTAAGGAAATGATAGCGTACATAGCTCATTATGGTGTGAATAGATTTTATTATCTGTTAACAAAAACAATTAATCTGTATGACCATGTATTAAACATGGAAGTTAAAAAACATAACGTATAAAGTTCACTTCATATAGCGAACTTGTTCGCTAGTCTTTCTCTTCACAAACATTGACATTCTTCAGAATTTGGATAATAAAAGCTAAATTAAGTTGAATAAAAGGAAAACAGAACAAACCTTCAAAAAAGTTAATTCAAAAAATTAAAATTGAATTGTTTTACATACTTTTATCTCAGGCACAGTCGCAGTATCCAATTCAAAGTTCTTGGGTTTACTCCAACAAAATTTATATAGTCAGCGGGGTTAATTTTCGCGCAAGAAATTTTTTTCAGATGTAATGGCAACTGCCAGGTCTAAAACGTATTATTCGTCAAGACAGATGTATGGAGTCCTCAGATGACGAAATTATTTACCCCCGTCGTGTTTATATATTGTTTTGGACATTAAAGCGTAAACACATAGAAAATTATCTAAATGTTAACTTTGTCGGACACTTTCGAAACTTTTCTCAGTCTCAGTAAGTTTTGACTTAATGGATACTATTAAATGCTCTCAGATATACATATACGATTACCTAGGCGTATAAGATTAGAAATTAAGTCTACATAGTCTTCATACTACGAAACAGACTTCGCGAAATTTACCCCGTGATATTTCGATTAAACGGGGTAAATTTCGGAAACCTTTAGCATATTGAAGAAAATCAGCTAATCTGAATCTAAAGTATTTTTTAACTTCATTTTCCGGAAATATGCCATATATTATGCAATCTTTCATCTTTTGGATCATTGGTACAAAAGATATTAATTTTCATAATTGAGCCTGCGCTTGGGATTCCCATATATTTGCTTTGTAAGCTGTAATTGTAGGCCTAATGACGAATGAATTCTTGTTGCTAAGTGGTACGCAGTAGCATACTTAACCAGAAAGAAGTCGATGCTTTCATAGCGAGGGCAAACCGACGCTTTCTTTAGAACGATTTGGTATCAGGTATTGAAATGAAGTGCTTAAAGTCGCACGTTGGTTCCGGAACAGTTTTGGAAGGGGTGCCACAACACCTCCCAAGGGATACCGGTATTTTCCAGTTATCTGATATTATCGCCGGCCAAATTTCGCGTGAGCCCATGTCACAAGGAAGGTGGAATGTACCGAATTACAAAGACATCCAAGCGTCCTTTGAAATCGCCATGTATAAAAGACATTCAAGGTGAAGAATGAACGTTTCCTTACTTTAATAGATCAACATCTGTGCAATTTTTGAACATTTTGTAATCTTTTGTGCGTCGCCTCATACCTACAATTACGATCTCAGGTCGAACTAGACCATCTGTTTTATTATTAGAAATGTTTATGCACTTGTAGATAGTTTTTTTGTTATCGTTAAGACACATATTGTGAAGTTGATATAATCTCACTGTATAACCCATGTTATACTGGGTCTAATATATATAAAATGTAATACATTAATAGATGACAAATTTCCCGAGGCATTCACCATAATCAAGGTGACATGACGCTAGGACATTATAAGACCTGAAAAATGTATATACACGATAGACTATGTTATGATATTACCGGTTGTTTCTGCAAAAATGTGATTGAGAATTTGATTAAGATTGAATGCAAAATATGATTAAAATTTGATGTGAAATGGCGTGTTTGTGTGCGTCTGTCTCTTGACATGCCGACAACAGACGGAATTTTTGTATGGCTACCAAAAGCTTAAGTAAAACACGTGCATTACTGTTATCATATTGAAATGACCTAAACGGATTGATTGCTGCTTCATAGAAGAATTCTGTGTCAGTTTTCTCTTTCGATTTCAATTTTCAAAATATCAACCTTTTCTATTAAAACTTCTGTTTTAGTATTTTTTACAACAAGATTTTATTTTTATCCCTTCAGTAACTGAGCCCGGGTTAACTCGCATCGGCAGACGGGCAAATATCACTGACGTCGCATTCAGCAGTTGTCCTTCAGTAACTGAGTCCGGGTTAACTCGCATCGGCAGACGGGCAAATATCACTGACGTCGCATTCAGCAGTTGTCCTTCAGTAACTGAGCCCGGGTTAACTCGCATCGGCAGACGGGCAAATATCACCGACAGATAATTTTTTCCTTCCACTGTTCACGAACGCCGAGTTAACTCGAGCTCACAGTTTCTCATCGTATTAACGCCTGCAACACACCAGCGATATTGTCTTGCTGTTTCGATACGAGTTAACTCGGGCTCAGTGAAATTCGTTGGGTATGTGAAATAGGCATCGCATCCAAAGGGTTAAAGAACAATTTTTACATTTCTTTGTTGATTATTTTCAAATGTCTGTAGAAGTTCTTGTGTCTAAGAAAAGAAATCAGTCATATCGGTGCGCTAGAGAAATCTGTCGTCGAATTAGCGGCTCAATCTGACAGCTCCCCAAAACTCTGAAATTCTTTACGCATTCTTGGAAAATACTCCAAGCAGCGTGAATCGATGGATGTATCCGCAGACGAGTTATCGAATTGCTTCTCATCCAACTTCCAGAGTCTCGACCCTCCGTCGTGTGACTTCATCAACGAGAATGTTACTTTTTCGCAGTTTGTTGACCCGAATACTCCAGAAGTTCGTAACCGGCTATCTAGCTGCAGTAGCGGACCGGGTGGATTATCCGCCTGGGTGCTGAGGAATAATGCCGATTGAACCCGTGACTTAAATAACTTAATAACTTATTTACATTTATAATTGGAATTTATCTGACGGTTATTTTCTAACGCTTCTCAAATGTTTCTCGAATGTTGCTCCTGTCCTTAAAATAATATCCCTGCCCAGCTAATGCTCAGGATTACAGCCTTGTCTATTTGCTGCCGATTCCTTCCAAGGTATTCAAGCGCTTGATGTCCTCGAATTACTAGATTCTGGTCGTCATTGTACATCAGACAGACAGAATACATCATTGTATTAAATAAGGTCAAAGGTCAAACAAGTCAAGTAACACATTTTAGCACTTAGTTTCTGCAGGTGAAGAAACAGCCCAATGTGGTGAACTTTTATACTGAGGCTAAAAGCAACGAAAATTTTCAATAATTGCTAATTAGATGCAGAACTAAAAATTACAAAAATAGTAGAAAATCATTTTTGAAATTTGAATTTCAAACATGCATACATAATAAGCAGATAATTTCAAATTCAAAGTGTTTGCATTTATGCACATTTATTTTGATAGGAAGAATCTTTTATACAATCTCAACTTATTTGATGCCGCAATATACGTTAGCTACGGCCATATGTTTGTGATCACCTATCCATCCCCACGCTACATAGAGATTCCATTTAAAACAATGCAATCCGTATATAATGTATATTTTGTTATCATTTCAACATTGCTTGTATACCTCACACTATTCATTCGAGGAGAAACAACCTGATTACTCAATAGCGAATTGACCGCCCATACGAGCATCGATGACCGCCTTAATCCGTCTGGGCTATACTCTTGAGTCCATACTTCCTTGATCGCTCCACAGAAATCTTTGTAGGACGAGGGATTTTTAGCTGCGACTTTGGTCTTCATAACTGTCCAGCAGTTTTCGATGACATTAAGATCGGGTGATGATCACGGCCAGTTTGGAACTCTGTGAACGTTTGTCATTGAAGCCATGTCTTTACTGGCTTGGCCCTGTGGCAAGGTGCCCGTCATGTTGAAAATGTCCTTGCTAGACATGATAGGAGAAGAGACAACAAGGCGCTTGATCAAATTGTCTGCTCTTCAGGATGTGAATCTCCGTCGCCCACATCTTGATTTTGATTTGTATCCGCCGGTCTGCAGGATTCTCTTGAGCGTATAATGAACTGCATCACGTTTAGCCTAGCGGCAATTTGCCTTTGAGACAGTCCTTCCTTCTACAAAATTTCGATCTGTGCACGGCGCTCGTTGGAAAGTTCGCTCTTCTTACCCATTTGACAGCTGATAAAACACAAAGGGTGGAATCCAGTGCCAAAGATACTTAGCTCTGGCTTAGTTAATTCGCTTACATTGGATACGGCTCAGACTTAAGTCTCGATGACGAATTAACTAATCTGAGATAAACTTTCAGCCAGAATTAAGTTTTTCTGTGGTACTGGATTCCTCCCTAAGCAATTGTCTACACCTAGCAATATGAAGAGCATCACATGAATCTGAATTTAAATCAAATTTGAATTTGAATTATGAAGAACTCAATAGCGAAATGATAGATGTCAACTTGAATGACTTTCATAGATATCTCGATTAAAATATAAGCATATCTCACATTTGGTACCGTTTTCAGGTGAAAACCTAGGGTGACCCTAAACCAATGACCGTAGCTGTACGTTAGAAGTGAATAATACTGAAATCAGTCAAAATATTACAAACATTCAAATTAAAAAAAAGCTCACGTCAAAAGTATGGTGCAAATTTATCTTCCACCTGGCAAAAGTTGCATAATACGTAGTGTAGTTCTGGGCATTAAAGATCTTTATTTGCCCGCCCGTTCACTTGGCTTTTTTTTACTATCTGCATACAGACTATTGATTGTATGATTCGCATGTAAATGTTGGCCGCATAAGTCATGACCAAAGAAATCTACTTGTATAGTCCTAGAAGTCTATGGCCTCATGCATGCTTAAATGAACTATATGTTGCTGTGTTATGAATTTGAATTCAGTTGTTCCATGTAGTTTTATGTGAATGCTGCTGAAAAGAGGCACCAGTGAGTATTTGTGACAAATTTGTAAATAATATGTGTCTCTAACATTTGTACATACTTTTCAGATATTTTGCGTACATTAAAGTGACTTAAAATCAACCCCTTTTCAAAGCGTCACTACACGTAGAAAGCAAGCTATCAGAAATTTGGTGGCCATTGCTTTGTCTAAAAGATATCAAAAAATCGCCAATTTGGGGGTGGGGTGGGTTAAATATTACAATGAAATTCAGATTCCGTATATCCGAAAATTAAATTAAGTTTTCACGCATACTTTAAGCTATAAAAAGCGCATCGAGACTTTCAGAACCAAAGATGCAACCAGCTATCAATGAATTGTACCCCAAGTTTGATGGCATATTAAATAGAACATGTTTGTCTGCTCGTTTCTTTGATTGCAATGTCTTGCTCGGGGGCAATTACATGCATATACCATAATGCAAGCATATAAACACGTTCTATTTAAGACGGTGTTTGTTTTCTCTACTTCTAGCAAGGTATCAACGACTTTAAGGCAGGGATGCGAAGTCCAATCATTTTGATAGGACTACGACTCCGACTCCGAGTGGCGCTTTAAGTTGGATGCATACAACTGGGATTCTCCTATCTTGCTGATGCGTGCCTCAGACGGTTTTTCTCCAGTCTCTGCCAGGCAGGAAAATCCCCCATCCTTCTCCAAAAAATATGAGTACACTTTCGATTTCAATATGCGCTTTAGAGGAGCCATCACACACGATTAACGTGAGGGTAAGAGGTAATGTTCTAAAACAAACTGGTATTGAGGCTAGGAAGGCTTGTCTTCTCTATTAAATGACCGAGTGAAACGACAATCCTTTTTCACTATCACGGTTCATTCCCTCAACAATTACAAGCTTTGCATGCACTGCTCTCTCCACTGTACTTTTGTTTGACGGAGAAAGTTGACATCAAGACAGTGACAGATATGCATGAGGACAAATAATTTGTTTGTATCATACAACTTCGGGTCAAGTTATAATCCGGAATCCGGAGTCCCATCATACTCCGACTCCGACTCCAGCAAAAATGATAGGACTCCGACTCCGCATCCCTGCTTTAAGGCATGTCAAAATTTTCCGGAAATTCATGTCGTCAGCTCACCCATGATCTCATCCCACGTGCGATCGACCCTGTCGACAATGAACATGAAACCGCTTAGAGGATTTCAAAAAAATCACCCTTGATTATCTCAGTTTTCTTGGTTATCCAATAAATGTCAGCAGCATTACAAACTAGGGCCGAATTTCAGGACAGTTTCGATATCTTCAAAGGACGGGGTTATAAGTTTGGTTTGCTGGTTAATTCTTGCATAAAGTCCTTCTCAAAGAATAGGTTCCCCGTTTTTAAGTTTGGCTGTTTTTCGCCATGCCAGATGCCATTCATCATTGGCATGTTGGGCTAAGGAAACCTCATTCAGTTTCATGCGCTTCCTTTTGTCCTAGAAATTCCTAAATTATATTTTCGGTTAGGTTCTGCTATGTTTCCTCAGGCTTGGAGAAACCTTCCATGTCGTGCATTTGATATTTTTGACCTGGCCTCGCCATGTGGTATAGGTTGGAGATTAGGGGCCAAAACCTTGCTTCATGAAGCCACATGGTTCCTCCCTGATGACTCCATACATAGCAAACTTAATTTTGTTTTTTTAGGTTATTAATTTGTCTTCATTCGTTCACAACTTTTAATTATCTAATTATTTACAGGATTCTCCACTAGGGTAGTTGTTTAACTTTGGTATCTTCCGTTTCCTGGATCCTTCGAATTTTTTGACCGTGTCGTGTCTTAATTCGATTATCAAATAAAATTAGCAATTATTTTATCACACCGATCTAATAATGGCAATTGATTTTTCACAACCCTCCGCATCAAACCCATTTAAACACTGCTAGATGACAATTATGGAGGCTCGTAAAATGTTATCAAAGTCAGCATTTCTCAGTCTCCATAAGCATGTCTATATCTGATGTCATCATTTTACAAAATAAAACCCCGATGTTTTTCAGCCAAGAAACGTCTTTAGAAACACAGCATGGTTTTGTTTACAGCCAGTTGACATTCGCACTTGGATGTGTAAGATCACAATCAATTTTGTTTTGAATGCGACAAACTTGTAAGTGCAGTAGAGATGTTGCTTTGAAGTAAATGAATTTTTATTTTGAAGAGTCTTGTCACCCATCAGATTTAATTTAGTCTATTGTCCATTAATTATTAATTTCGCATTGCCACTCAATAATGTGACTTTTTTTCCGTGACAATCGGATTTAATAATCATCGATGAATCGTGCGGCTTGAATTGTCTGTATAAAAACCAAACATATGAGAAGCTAAGAATACTAAGCTAAGAATACTAAGCTCAGAATACTAAGTAAATCTGATCGAAATGGAGAAACAGTTTCTTGTCTGTATATTTTGTTTTCTGATATCAAAGTGCCGTTCTGCAGATCCTTCATGCGTGCCAAAAGCAGCAGGCACATTTACTGACATCTCATCATCAGCTTGTGCTGTTAAGGCAAATAATAAAGGTGCTGCATTTTTCCGTTTGAAAGAGAATTATGGCTGTGAACTAATTGGTCAGTGCTCACCAATCGTTACTAATGACTGCTGCTGTAATTGGGAGGGCTTGAAACCCTTCAGGGAGTATCTAATGTTACGTTCAGTAGCACATTCCGAAAACCTCCCGTATGACATGTTGATACAGAAATCTCCATACAAACCCCTCATTTACGGTGGCATCAAAGCTGGGTCAACTGATTGGTACCTGAGTCCACTATTTTTGATTGAGGGACAACTGCCATTTCACCGAATTCGAATGGAATTGATAAAAGGTGGAAAAATGGTCGTGTCTATAACATTCAAAATATTGCTTCCTGGGCAACCGCTGAAACAAGAAGGAGTGTGGTTTAGAAAAGCAGCAATTGTTGACGCTTATCCTTGGCCATATAAAGACATGCATACCTACTATTACGAATACAGTGATTTAAAAATGGATGGCACCGGATGGAGCAAAGCATCACGTCGCTTTTATATCACAGGAAAGCATAACACTTGTTCTGGAGACGTTGGATATTTTCAAGCTATTGATTTTGACTATGATTGCCTGTTTGGAAAAAGCACTAAAGGGTACCCTATATTTCTCTGGAATCCAAATCCAAATAAACCATGGCCAACAACTTCGCAATATCATGCAGATGAAATGCGAATCCATGCTACACTTGGAGAAGTGGACGAACGGCTATTTATGCGATCAGCGAAGTGCACCTGTTGAAAAGCTGACACTATCATGAATAATAATTGCTTTGATGAGTTCAAATGCTGTGACAGCAGGGTAGAAAGCAACTTTCAAGAAATTTATCTTTTTAAAAAATGAAAAAGCAGGTTTTTTCGAATTATGATGGTTTTTTTCTAATAAAAAGCATCCAAACAAAGGACTTGTTTTGAAAAGCTTGAAAGGGATTTGCCTTACGAAAGCAGTACAGTATAAGCAATGACTTCGACACAAAGAACTGCACGCTCGACAACAAATTGGCGTCCACTTAGCAGTCAAAATCATTGTTCTTGTTGCATCACTGATTCTTCAGGAATATTGTTATTGCACCATAAGATAGGCATCTTTCGAAAAATTCAAATCTGACTCTTCCCCGTTAATATTCAATTGGAAAAAACTTCAAGAAATGACTTGTGGCTGAAAGAAATCGAAAATGAATATTTATTGTATCTCCGATTTCACTGCAAATCTCCTTGATGACTCCTTCCCAAAAAATAACTATTTATTTATGATCTAGCGTCTACTATCTACATGTAGAGGTTTGCGGTCAGCAAAAATCAGAATGCTGTATAAAGAGCGCATTGAAAATTCACCATTTTCAGTTTGACTGTTGGCTGAGAGAGATTGTGTTTTGAACAATTTGTTTGATAATCTTTTAATTTTTTTAATAACACGTCTGAATTCAATTTCACCATTTTCCAACAAGTGAGCTGTCTCCCAATTGGATCATCGCTTTCCGGTATCATGGCGATTTTGTACATTGATGAAAAATCGAAAAACATGCTATACAGTTGCTTAATCCTAAAATCATTTTTAAGCGTTGTGTAGACGACTGTTTATTGTACAACTTTACTGTAAAGGATCATTTTTCTTACTTCAAAAAAATGTTTCTAACATGATGTAGTATAAAAGCTTGCTTACATAGATCATTATATAAAAGCTTATATGCATGTAATGCAAAAGCCACTTGCAAGAAACATACGTCTCCTACATATTCATGTAAAAGTGTCAGCAACTCAGGATCTTCGATCTTTAAGCACAACATCAAATGTGACAGCAACAAAAATTTTGATTCAGTAGTACTTGGATGTGAAAACGGTGAAGCTAATTTAAGACTCACGGAGGCTATCCACATCAAAGAACAGAAGCCTGGTATGAATTAACGGTAGGAAACTAACTCCAAGATTTCTTTATGTCTTCTCTTTTTAGGTGGTTGAAGGTGGGATTTACTAGGGATTTGCTAGATATCTCCTTAGCGTTTTGTTTTTTAGCTTGCAAGACTACGTCGTTCTGAGTGTATATCGCTTCGATTTATTCAGTTTCTTGTATCAATCTGCTCCTCTAGTGTCATTCTGCAATTGGATTATTAACATAATTCATCGTTCATTCAGCATTTAGGATTTTTTGCACCTTTTGGCCATCGGAGTTTGTGATTAGTGTTCCGTGCCTCTCTCAGTCATCAAGTGTGGTGAGATTCTTTGCGTCATTGTACGGCAATTCTCGATCGATAAAATTCCAATTTTACGAACTGGATTGTGCAGAGACTTTTGTGGTGAAAGTACTTGCGTAGTCTGGTGGATTGAGAGCTTGCGTGGCGTGTAGAAGGGTTTGGGGGGTTCAAGTCTGACCTGCACGAAGTAATTTTTGGAAGTTTTCTTTTTATCCAATTTGCGTCAATCATGGCTACTCCGAAACGCCTGACAAGATCCGGCACTACATCAGCTGCGGCCTCGTATGGCTTGGAAGACATAAAAAGGCTAATTGCAGAATCTAGACACTCTGTTATTTCGACTATTCGCAAAGATCTTATCAAAGCTAAAGATGCACTGTCATCTTTCAGCGGCCGCATTGAGGCAATGGAGGAAGGCTTGAAAACAATTCACGCAAATTTTCAGAATTTAGAATCCGAGGTGGATGCGCTAAAAGTAAGCTTAGAGCCCCTCAAGATGGAGATGATTGAGCATTGCATGTCAGAGTTTTTGAACAGAATAGCCAAGGTTAACAATATTGTTATTCAGGGTGCATCGGAGAGGAATGATGGTCCGCTTGAGGAACGCAAGAAGTTCGATGAGTTTGTGACGCACAACATTTTCAGAGACATTGGTGTTCCTGATGCTGGCATCTCTCATTGCCGCAGAATCGGAAGAAAAATGACCAATGGACCTCGAATTCTTAAGTTAAGAATAAATGACTCCGAGAAGAAAGCTGAGATTCTTCGAAAGTCAAAACATTTAAAGAATTCGCAAACCTACAACAGAGTGTTTATTAGACCTGATCGAACTCCAATGCAGCAAGAGAAAGACAAGTGTTTGAGAGATGAGTTGAAAGACCGAAGACAGAAAGGCGAAGATGTAGTGTTATATAAAGGAACATATACATAACATATACATCAGAACGAAGTTGAGATGGCACGTACCAAGCAAACTGCACGAAAATCCACTGGCGGCAAAGCCCCACGTAAGCAGTTGGCCACCAAGGCTGCCCGCAAGAGCGCCCCAGTCACCGGTGGTGCGAAGAAGTCAGATCGTCACAGGCCCGGAACTGTCGCCCTTCGGGAAATCAGAAGGTACCAAAAGATTACTGAACTCTTGATCCGCCAGTTGCCCTTCCAGCGACTTGTCCGTGAAATCGCACAGGACTTCAAGACCGATCTGCGATTCCAGAGCTCCGCTGTCTCTGCCCTCCAAGAAGCATCTGGAGTTTACTTGGTCGGTCTCTTCGAGGACACCAACTTGTGCGCCATCCACGCTAAGCGGGTGACCATCATGCCCAAGGACATCCAACTTGCCCGCCGTATTCGCCGTATTGTGAACGCCGCAATGCTTCGAACAGATGGGAAAAATTTTCGCACCCAGATTTTATAATTGATGTGTATCCGTCTATTCTCATGTTTAATGCCAGATCAATAACTGGACTGTTTGACAATTTATGTGTTACAGTTGGCCATTTCAAACCTGACATGATTATGGCAACAGAGACATGGTTGGGTAAAGACTTCAGTAGTGATTTGCTTACAATTCCGCATTATGAATTATCCGTTCCGACAGAGTGAATCGTCGTGGTGGCGGCGTTTGTATTTGGGTGCATGAGCGATTTAGACCATCTAGATCTGCTATTTTGGACAAACTCTTGTACCTGTATTGAGTGTCTGGTTATTGATTTATACGCTGGTCGTCGACACTTGATATGTTGCAATGCCTACGTACCACCTGGTCTATACAAGCATGAGCATGTAGAAATAGCGGACTTTCTGACTGGCATTTTCGATGACAAGTTGAATGCAGATGCCAATGCAAACCTGATGGTTGGAGGGAACTTTAATGACTTCCCTGCTTCACTTCTCTCCGAACAATTTGATTTAACTAACAGAGTTAATTCGCCAACCCGTCTGAATTCTGTGTTAGACAAAATTTGGATAGACGAGGTTTTGTGCCAATTTTATGAAGATTCTGCCGTCATTGGACCTCCTATCAGGAACTCCGACCACAATACTATTTTTCTATGTCCATTGAAAGTGCCTTACTCCCAAATGAAAGCTATTTGGTCCCAATATGGAACTTTCGAGCTTCTTTTTTGTCCAATTTTTGTAGGATGCTGGATGCAATGGACTTTGATTATCTTGATGATTGTAAGACTATTGACGAAATGGTTAATGTATTTTACAATCAACTTAATTTCTCTGCATCGGCTGTTAAAGTCTCTGTCAAAGTTTGCTAAATTCGCTGGTCGTGAGAAACCATGGATAACACCTGTTCTCAAATTGCTTATTAGGAAAAGATGGCAAGCATTTAGAAACAAGGAGTGGCAGCAATACAACCATTACAAGTCAAAAGTTGAAAATGAGATACTAAAAGCAAATATGTGGGAAAAAAACCAACGTCAATCAGCGAAGCGGCTTTGGAACGTTGTTAATGAAATTAAAGGAAAGCGCACGAAAACTCCATTTCATTCCTTGTTTACACGCTACTCTACAGTTGACAACAAGGCCTTGCAGACGAATTCATCAATAATTTCAACTTTGATGATGATGTCAGATTCCTTCCTCTCAGCAGTGTGGATTGGAATTTCGCAATCTCTATTCAAGATGTCAACAATAAATTGATCAAGCTAAACCCAAAGAAATCCATTGGACATGACATGATTCCGACGAAATTGCTAGTTGGTGGTGCTGCATGTTTAGGCGGGCCCTTGAGCGTGATTTTCAATCGGTCTATTGAAGAGAAAATATTCCCGTCTTTATTTAAGTTTGCTCATGTTAGCGCTGTGCCCAGGAGGCATAATCCCACGATTCAAGATTTCCGCCCTATTTCCGTTCTACCTGTTATTGCTAAAGTTCTTGAGAGTTTGGTTTAGGACAAAGTGAGAGACGAACTGATAAATTGTTACAGCCCAACCCAACATGCCTACGACCTCTTGGTTCCTCTGTAAGTGCTCTAGTGAACATTCACGATGAAATTGCCAAGCCTCACGATGTTAAGGAAACTAAAGCGGTTCGCGCTTTGTGCCTCGATCTTTCGAATGCATTTGATACGTTGAAAATAAATAGAACTTTCAATTATTTGAACATCAAAGGCCTGAATCATGGTTTTTTTGGAGTGGTTGTGCTCTTATCTATCTGAGGGACGATTTCGAGCTAAGGCGATGAATTCATGTGGTACAATTGTGAAGGTACCATCGGTGTGCCTCAAGGATCCGTTTTGGGCCCTTCTATCTCTGCAGCGTGCATGGAATCAATTACGTTCACAGCATATGACTGCACTGTTCATTCAGTATGCTACACGACGTTACACTTATTGAAGCTGCAAAGGATATCAACATCATTTCTTTCAGCTACATCGAACGTCAATTTCGCAACCCTGGACTGAGACTTTATCATAGTAAGTGTAAAGAAATGACAATTCATCGCTCACACTCTTTCACGATAACCGATGACAGGTATTTCACCGCAGTTGACTCTGTAAAATCCTTGGTGTCATTTTTTTGAAGTCATTGAGTTGGTCTTTGCAGTTTTCCAGCATCTTAACGCGTGTTTCTAGTCAGCTCCATATCATTCGCTGTTTAAAGAATATTGTTACATCTAAGGAACTTTCTCAGGTCTATCATGCCTTAATAACATCATCATTTATGTAAGCATCTCCTGTTTATGGTCATGTTCCCTCATGTTTATTTGAAAAATTTGAGTGCTTTCAGAGAAAGGCTCATAAACTGATTTGCGGCAAAGGATGATGCCCTTGTGTGTGTTACAGATTGCAGAGCGCTTTACAGAAGCAGGACTTCTTAAATGTTGTGAAAATAACTCACATCCACTGAAACATTTCTTACCTCGTCGTCTTCCTCGAACTGGCCACTTTGTTTTTCTGTGTGTGCTACTACGAGGCGTTTGAATTCATTTTTCCTTGGTTCTGCCAAGAATTTAATGAGTGTCTTTATAATGAACGGTATTACTGTTACTTACTTTGCATGTCCTGTTTCGATTTTCATTTATTTGAAATATACACATCTCTACTCTACTCTAAGACTTCAAGTCCTATTTCAGATTTTACTACGGCGATATCTAGCAATTCCTAGTTTTCAGTCAACAGCATTTCTTCCATAGAAATCCGATTAATATTATTGCGCGCTAGTTAGACTAGAATGAAGATACACATGTATTACATTTCAAATGACAGCCTAAATCGTCGGCGCCTAGCAATTGGCCTCTTATTAGTTCTCTTTTGTTGTGCACCTGCATTTAGTTAACTGATAAATCGGAACCCATGCCTACTTTGGTAGGCCTACGTGTAGGGTCTAACAATGCGTAGTTTAATTATTAGTCCTAGGCTACAGTTTAATAAAGTCTGGTCCGCTGCACAAAATATAAGCTCACGTGTACCGGTAGATATTCTATGTAGGCCACTACTATGTGATTATAAGCCTCACCGTAAAAATGTACAATATAGGCTATACGGTGCACATGATACACCTAGCCTACATGTTAGATATTACCACAAAATTGCTTGCGGAACAATGAATCATGAATTTGATGATCATCAGCCATGTTCCCTCTTTTATAAGAATCTTCTCGAGAGAATCACAGCCAACAGCTTAGCGCTGTGACTGGGTGACAGTAGCAATTCAGTAGCAGATTAAATACTCAATGGAAAATGTGAAATGGTGTCGAAAAAATAGCACGAGACCGAGAGAGAAAATATTGGACTTACACAGACTTATAGCAGAAGTTTTACTTCGTCTTTTAGGTTTGGGATTTGGTTTGACACCCAAACATTGGATCCAAAACCTATACTCAACCCAAGCAGCAACCTTGACATAATCGATGCATTTCCTGATGTTGAGAAAAAATAACGAAAATTAGATGATTCCATTTCATGACAAATCATTTTAAGCCACGAAATCTTAATTACTGTGACCTCAAAATTTTGGAATCTCGTGTATAGTGCCGCTGCTCTTCTTGAACAGTTGAACAGGTGATTTAACGAAGCATTCCAGTGACCAGCGTTCTGCCCGAAGGATATTTTTCAGCTCCGGCTACCAGGGCTGGAAGCGGCCGCCGGTCCGGCCTCGGCCAAAACTTTTGAAGGCCAGCCGGCCGGTTATTCTTATCAGGCTCATGTCGACGATTGACGACATTCATTGAAGCATTATTTGTCTAGTCAGCTAAAATAGCATTGTAGCATTGTAGGAGTATGACAGCAGAAGTTTTGTGACGCAAACATTGCGAACCGCTTCTTGAAATTTATTCTTGAAATTGCAGCTGACAGAACCGCACAGAATGACTGAAAGTTGGCGAAGTTTAGGTACTAATTGGACTAACCGCATAAGGAAACTTTATTAATTTTTGTCTGTTTTTCTGTTTTGTAGGGAATACACAACTATATGGAGATACAATAGCAAGTTTAGGTAACACGTGTATTCATCAATGAATTCACGGCCACTTTTGCTCGAGGTTTCTGATTGCATAGAAATAAAGTTTGGTTCTTCGTAGTGAGCACTATGAAGTTTTCCTTGTTGGCTCGACGGCGGTAATAGTACGTCGATGCTGATTAAGTGTTAATCCATAGACAATTATTAAGTCATGCATCTAGTTTTAAGCCGCACCTGATCTCAAATAGAGTTTCGCATGTTTTAGCATAAATGAGCATTTTAAGAATTATGTGATGTCTATATATCACAAAAGATAAATAGGATAATAATTGCTGGTCAATCTTTATCATTCGCGAACAAGATGTATTATCAAAGCAATCTAGTTTACCTGATTGAAGATCGATTTGGATAGAAATTCATGAAAATAAGCATCTTTGCCCTTCATAGGGATGGGGGAACTCTTGCTTATTCGGAGTACCAGCAAGCCTACTGCATGTTACACATAAATCGAATAATCGAATGATGTCTATAACGGTCTAAGTTGAGCAGTTGCCAGTCTAAATTAAGCTTGGTAGGCTACAAAGACGCGGCCTAGTTCCGGCCAGTTCTGACTACACCGTCCACCGGCCCGGCCGACTTTTGAGATCGAGACAATCTTCCGTGTTACAGAAGCAAGCAATCTATGCTTCTATGTTCTATGTTACTTTAAGTTTGCCATGTCATGATGAGTAATGGATGTACGAGGGGCGTACCAAAAGTTCGTGACGTTTGATTACCATGGTTTTAATTCGACTTTTTTCTTTAATCATTCATCGTTGTCATGTTGTATCAAATGCATTGCCTGTGAAGTATTATCGGTTGATCGGTAACCTACAGAGACACGAACTGAAGCCGGTAAGTAGTGAAGCAATTTTACTTTTGTCAGCATGACGGACTTCACAAATCGTAAGTGGAGATCTTGTCTGCTCTTTCTGTCCAAGGAACGGAAAACACCAACCCGATCGGCTGGGCGTCTAAAAACATTCTTCGAGACAATGCTCCTGCAAGAGCGACCATCAAGCAAATGTTCCCATAGGGACGGAAGTCATTGGAAGACGTTGAGCGCTGTGGCCATCCATCCACTCAAGCCAGCGAAGAAAATGAAGATTTGGTTTGGCAGCTGATCCAGTCTGACAGACGCCCAACATTTGATGAACTGGAGGAAAAGTCTGGCAGCTGTCGCATGGGACTCTTGAGCGTATTTTCCATGACCGCCTTGAGTTGTCCAAAGTTTCGGCTCGTTGGGTACCAAGGCTGCTGACTGCAGAACAGAAAGGCGCTCGGGTCAACAACTCCTCTATTGTTCTTGGTCTTCTGGAAGACCATGACGAAGGGTTTTGAAGGAAACTACTGACTTTCATCTCATCAGTGCGATGAAGTTGGCAATCGGAGGTATTCGTTTCAATGGTGAAAGAGATAAAGAGAGCCTCGAAAGCTTCATTCGGGAAATTTCCGCAGGATTGGCTTGAAGAAGGAATGAAGAAACTTCAGAAGAGATAGGAAAAGTGTATTGGAATTTAAGGTGACCAGATCGAAAAAAAGAGTTTTGGTATGCTTTTAATTCTGCCAATAAACATTTGTGCAAATGGAAGTTAAATGTTTTCCTGTGAAATGCAAATGTCAGAACTATAAGAAATAAAATCTAGATATGCACTTGGGCCAAAATGGACGTCTATAGATAGGAGAGACAAACGTCACGAACTTTTGGTACGCCCCTCGTACATGTAGACCTATGTAGTTCTATGTTATTCACGAAATAGCTTGGAGATTTGAATTTTAAGATTGCTAATATCTCTCTCAAGATCTGTTCAAGCTATGTGATGTCGGTATTTCCTGCTCTAGTCCTTATCCGAAGCTTTTGGTAATGTCAGTTACATTTGTATTGTCTACATTTACATTTAATTGATCGCAGAGTTTTTAAGTAACTTCACTAAATATGTCTTTATGCTGTCGTGTCAATTTATGTTGCGTCAGTTTATGTGCTTACAGGGAAAAACAAGCACACGACAACAGAAAGAAATATTTAATGAAGTTACAGATCGTGAGAGAGAGCTTAGCAGTCTTAAAATTCAAATCTCCAAGTTATTACGTGAATAACATAGAACTCAAAAACATAGGTCTACATCATAGACTTCTAAATCGCAAGCTTAAAATAACATAGATAACATAGAAGCATAGATTGCTTGCATATGACTTCTGCAACATCCACCACTGGGCATTGTTGCCATCATAGAGATTAACAATACCATAGAAAGTCCTAGAATGGAAATTGCATGAAAATTGTGGCACACGCCGGGGGAACTTAGTTGGGGCAAAAAGCAAATTTTGCGAACTGGCTTTCTTGTTTTTGGGTTGGCATTTTTAATTATCAAGTCAATTTGTGATCTGGATTGTTGCCCCTTGTTCAAAGATCATGTACACAAAAGCAATAGTGAATTTACAAAGTACTGCAGCGACAGGATGACAAAGAAGGAAATCCTGTAAAACGTTCTGTACGTTCATCATTTTGAAATATCGCTCCTATAATCAATCAGGTGTATACTCAGACACATACGCAACTTGTAGTGTCGATTTACAGAGCATGCATTGCTCCAGCTTGAAATCAGAGGCCAAGAATTCTCAGAGTATTCATTTTACTTAAAAGGGTTTCCTTGTTCAATATATTTGAACAATTTTCAAAACCTTTGCATGCTCTCGAATATGAGCTTCCAAAGTATCATCACACTGCATCACATAAGTCATTTAGTGATTAATTGAAAGGATCCAGCGACATTTCATTTATCTGAGAAATGACTGTCGGCAAAAAAAGCTTTCAATGTGTTTACTCTAGAAAGTGCTAGGTTTCTTAACCGCTAGAAGAAGAAATTATCCAATAATTAGAATTTCTATCTTTGAATTCTTGAGATATTCTTATAACCAGCACACCGACTACTTTCGATTATGACTCTGAACCAAATTTTGGTTCGCATTTCAGTATTGAAAAATTGGAAAATAGTTGTCAATGACTGCTACAAATAGACACAGTATATTAATCCATGGAATAGTAGGCTAATTCAAATGAAACAATGCCGCCTTCTCACTTGCAATTCTCCTCATGAAAATCCTGCAATTAGGTGTCAACAACTTCCACAACCAACTTGGCAAATAGTTTGACTATGATACAATGTTTTAGATCGAATCTGATCTACAAACCATTGATTTTTCCATGTGCCATCATTGTGCATAGGCAAGATATCAAACTTCCATTCTAGTGTACTATTATCTATTTCTATGGTTGCCATGAACTGATTTGACTGACTGATTTTTTCTTTTGATCAAATAGTCTATATATGCTTGAAATCGGCGTGTGGGTTTTAATCAACACATTTTCTTTAAATTTCAAGTTTGATAGAAGCAGAATACCACTCGTCGAGAAAAATGATGGATATAGGTAATAAAACTTACAGAAAATATTATTGCGTCCACAGAAACATGACTTATTTATATTACAATTACATTTATTTCTCAATTTACGGATACCACTGTCAGTTCGATCATTAATAAACTTCAATCTAAGAATAGCGCGTCCAGTCGGCCGTTGTCGATTTCTTTTACTTTTCTTTTTCTTGTTGTGAATACGTACCTGAAATAGCATTAGTTATTGGTTTTCTATCGAGTTTTTCAAGTGCTTCATTTCACTCGGCTCCGCTACTGGATCGCTTTTTTTACATAATTAGTGATATTTTCAACATAATTATGATTTGCATGGTTCGGAACGAAACTCTCCATGGGAAGTGAATATGTTAACCAGGGGTTTGAAGGCCTTTGCTACGGGTCATCTGATCATTCCCACGGATCACACTCAAATCGTTTCAAGATCGACTTTCGTTAGTGTACACTGCAAACCGTTGACTGACAATTGACAGACATTTAGCCTAAAAAATCTATTTTGTCGGTCATTGTTGGTTCTTGTAGGATGATTGCCACTGAACAGCTACACTGTAAGTCGCTGGATACGAAAATTACATACAAACATATACCAAAATCACATACAATTTGAAACTAACATATGATACGAGATTCTCGTATGTTTACACAGATCTGGCATGTTTTTCTGGCATACATCTCACACACTCTACATACACTCTACATACACATTCTCTCATACACTTTTTCTGGCACACACTCTGGCAGATCTGGCATACGAGATCTCACTTACTTTCGTATGTGATTGGTATGTAGCGATACGAACTATTCTATCTGTGATTGGCTGCTTTACGATGAAATACGAGTTGTTGATATGTTTTATATACGAGACCCGATGCAAATTCATCATTATTCGTATGCCTCTGGTATGTATTTGGCATGTGCAGCTTTAAGTCACATAACAAAAAATATGTGTATTACATACTACTGTCAAATAACTTTTTTCAGCAACACCAGTCGCGAATATTTGTTGTTTGATATAGTGATATTTAAGTAGATTAGATTTATTGTGAATTATATGCTCCACGAGATTGTCGTCGTTGCTACTTGTCTTGCAACATTAACAGGACGTTTAGTTAGCTCTACTTTATGAGCCAAGTTGATAGACATCAGTTCATGCAGTCATGCTGACTTATATATCTCAAACATACATGTTTTTGCGTTCATGAATTTTAATGTGTTTCTATTTCGGATTGATAATATGCTTTATTTCAAATTACATAATGCATAATTGTTGATGGTTGAATACTTATTGATTATTCATGAAATGCCTTAGACTTACGTGTATTAAAATCGAATTCAGTATTGAAAGTATGACTCTTGAATGTCATTATCTCACTACTTACAAAACAGTAGTAACATTAGTGTGATCTTTATTGACAAAAGGCCTTCAATCAAGATACTTTGGACATGATTGATGCTTTCTTTTAACATTGTGCTAGTATGGCTTTAGTATGTAAAGCATACCACATTTGAAATAACATACGAAAAGCATGCAAATATATACCAAGAGAATACAGAAATATACCAAAAAAAAAAATTTTTGGTATGCATCCTTCGTATGAGATTGGTATTGAGCGATTTACAGTGTACAATATCTGACAAAGAGCGACAAAATGAATAGCAATGAATTGTAGCTTAAGTTTTTATAAAAAATGTAGGTAATTAATTAAATTATGTCAAATAAATCTAACCACACAATAATACAGCTGTCCAAAAGTCAAGCAATCACTAATCGAAGAAATCAATTGACATTCAACAGTTTTGTTTTGTTAAATTGCATACAAAGCATCTTTTTCGATATCGGTGGAGAACCTACAAATTCGTCGGATATCGCAGGATATTGGAGTTGACAATCGTCGGTTGATTTTGTCAGTAATTTTGTAGCATAATTGTCGGTCTACGGTTTATAGTGTGCGCCTAACGCACTCAGGATTTATAAGCAAAAACAGGAGTCATGAATGCAGTTCAACATTAAGCATTTAGCAGTGAATTTTACTCGCGATTCTGCATGTAACGGATGAACGTTCAAAATCCACGGTACAAGTCGAGAATTCCATGGTGCAGAATGTGACCCGTGGTACACCTTAAATAACACACTGTGTTGACGATTAGCGGCTAAACTTTTTAACAATAGCCCTTTCGGATTGACCATTCAATAGGTGCTTCCATGTTTGGGCTACAGTTCAGATGAAACTGTCTGAATAGGTAAATCATTTGAATGAGATTGATCAAATTATTTTCTCACTGATATTCACATACCTGATACTAAATTGATCTAATGCACGAAAAATGCGACCTTTACAAGTACTTCCATTTTGTCAAAATATTTTTTACTTTGTTCAATGAGATAATTTCGATAGATAATTAAATATAACTCAATACTTTTTGAAATCTGTTGAAATGTGACTGCTAGAATATTTAAATTCAATTGGACAAGTTTCATGTCATAAAAATTGCAATTTTGCAAGCATTGAGAATATTATCGTCTTATCTTGATGTATGTCTTCCAAACTCAAATTTTGTTCGAGAAATTATGAGATGTGGTCATCCAGAAATCTGTGTTCATTATTGAGAGAGAAGAAGTGTTTAGCGAAATCATGTGAATATTGTGCCGCTTCCAATAACAATGAATGTCATACAAAGAACAGTGCCTATTAAATCAATTGCACACACTGTCAAGCATTCTACATTGGCGAAAGCAAAAGAACAATGCATTCAAGACTTCATGAACATATTTTATCATCATCATCTTTGGTCTACCGTCATCTATCTGAAGTGCACTGAATCATTCCTCATGTGAGTGACATTCGGTGGAATATTTTGCAGTCCGGCGTCCCGAATCTAGTCGAACGTAGAAAGCTAGAAGCGAACAATATTAACTCTTTGAGGCCTAATAGCTTTGCTAAAGTTTATTGTAAGCGCATGAATAAGCCAAAGGCGAAACGTTGCGCATTGTCTTTTATAATTAAATACAATTTCTGTCTTAGACTATATCCTTTTGAATTCGTTCAAATCTCATCAAATTTTGTTCATTTGCGATTGCATCACCGCTTCCGCAGTTTGCAATTCGCACCTTAGTGCGTGGGCGTAAATATCATTCCGCGCTTCACTTCTTTAATATTGCAGCCCCACCACAAGCCCCACTGAGTGGAGCATCTCTCCCTGATCGTCTCTGATTACACGAGCGCGAGTTTACGCGAGAGTGCTGTAACCGAATTGTTGCCACAGTATTTCGCCAAACTGATATAGACAAGGCAAGTTTCATGAAAATGCGTTCTGAAAACCTTTTGACGGCATCTCGTGTTAGTTTGTTTTTAAAAGCATACGCGAGTATAATAAATGATTTCCTGAAAGCGTTTCTAAACAATCGACAGGGAGAATTTCATTTCTAAATGGTTCGTCGATTTGTCATAGACTCATAACGCTCAATTTCTTCCCAATGCTGCATTTAGACAAATCCATGACTTAGTTAGGAAGCATTCTTTGTCAATTTACCCGAATGTTCTCCACCTCTGTGCTGTGTCTTCTATTTTATTTGCAGCTAACGTCTTCTTCATTAACTTTCAGTTGCTATTGCTATGATGGAGAGATTGGACTTCTACGACATAAAATGATCAACTAGAGCACGCCTTTAAATGTTTTCTCCAAGACATCGCAATCCATGGATATCAGCAGTTCAGACGGATCTTCTAATCTTTGAAATGTTCATCTTA
Source organism: Prostheceraeus crozeri (assembly GCA_907163375.1). NCBI lineage: Eukaryota > Metazoa > Platyhelminthes > Polycladida > Euryleptidae > Prostheceraeus > Prostheceraeus crozeri. The sequence goes on from CAJQUW010007876.1 coordinate 581,800, forward strand.
CCGCTATACATCAGGGAACAAAGACCTCCATGTTTGAAACTCATTCATTTTTGGATCTAACTGTTGAGTTGTTAAGGTAGAGCTTCTGCAATCACAGGAATCGGTTCAATGCGCTGCATCACATTTGTAAAGAAGTCGTACTTGTCAGTCTCACAACTGTGGTTTCACGTGAATTAGAACACGCTGGAGTATGACTTCCTACACCGCTGCTGTGCGACAAATACGCTCGCAAATGTATCTCATTTCTGTAGGACCGCCATGAGTGCTATTTCTAGAGATCAGTTTTCACGGATTTGTGAAATTCCGTGAGTCTGAAAGTCGTTGTCGACAGAGCTAATTGATGTCTTATGTTAGAAAATCAGATAGCAACATTCTACTGAATTTTCTTGGACAGCATGCAAAATGTGATAATATTTTCAATGTGAGATTGCAAGGATTGTCAGTGGAGACTTTCGTCTCGATCTTTTTTCACACTGACAATGTCAACGCTTCTAAATAGAGCTAGCTAAATTCTGTTTAAAGCTTTCGTCCTCCTGGGTTAGTAGAATGAACACTTGTACGCAATCCATGTACATTCCATGAAAGGATTCAACTTCTCATTTCCGATTTGGTTCACTTCTGACAATGTAGAATGACGATTATTGTAATTGTCTTTCTGCGCGGGGCATTGTTATCCGGCTTACCAACATGCAAAGCGCAACTTGACAATTATCTATGCATTGTTGTGAGTCAATGATTCTTTAAACCTCGATTTCCCGATGCAAACTGCTGCATGATAATGTGATACAGGCAATCTACGTGTACATTTACTTTTGTTAACCTGAGCCACTGCGGGGAGGGAGGTGATTCGGCCCTCTTGTCGCATTTTGGCTGTGGCTCTCTCAAAACCAAATCGCCAAAACAGATGCTCTTGTGACTTTTAGTTTTAGAGTATTTCTATACTTTTCACTCAAAAGTCTTTGGATTAGGAGATCAAATTTACTGGAAGGTCAAATTTAAGACATATTTTGAAAATAACTTTCTTGAAACTCTGAAATTTGTCACTTTTTGTCAACATTTTGTTTCATAGCTTCCAGCAAAAAACATCGATCATCCATATTTGCAATATTATATGAATGTGGGTGCAGGAATCGCATCATGATTACCGCATCTTCTATTGTAACTCGTTTCGCTTGTTTCGTGACGATCGATTGTCTTACAGGTTTTCCGGCACAGAATCAGACAACTTGCTCGTTCACAGTCTTCGTTCCTCGAAGGGAGTCGCATGTCGCATACCATTGGAAATGAATACTATTGACACACACTCTCTCGAACAGTGTGTTGTCAGCCGTCTTTTGGGTAGCAGCCAGAGGTGTCCGTGTTGCAATATCATTTCGGTCAAATATCACTTTCTAGTTACGTTGAGTGAGGCATGCTGAGAAGGAGATGGTGAAATCATCAGGTGAGCCAATTTTCCTGCACCTGCTTTCTTCATTGATAATCGGAAGGATCGGAAGGACCAACATTATCGAGAAAACTTGTGCGCAATGATACGAATTCTTCGAAACTGAAGGAATCAAATCGTGACAATCAAAGCATTTTGATGGAATTTACAGCAATTCACAAGCGACGCACGACCTTTTCTCCTATCTTCTTGGAATTCCTTTTCGCGGTCGACTGTTTTATCATCTCTTCAAATATTATTGATATTATTGACTCACATTTGCTTGCATATCCAGATTCTATACTTGTTGAATGTGGAGATATTAATAACTCTGAGTCGGCCAATCTGGAGGTATTGGTTGATTGATCCAATAGCGTTGACTCTCCAGCATTCTCCCACCATTATCGACTTTGGATCACAAATGTGCATCTTCATGAGTAAATCCGAAGTTACTGATCTTGCAACTACCCATGTTGTCAGAGAAAAATGGCGTTCTAGCATCGATGCGTGCACGTATGTGGATGTTCTTTCTTGTCTTGATTTTCGCATCACATTTGAAACTAATGATGTCGATTAAAAACTCAAGATAATCTACTCAACACTGCTATTCATAAAGTCCCAAATGAGTACTAGAAAGAGTGCTGAATCTGAGTACTAACTATGATTAAGTAATGAGTCCCAGAAACTGCTCAAACCTTGGCGTCTTTTGACAAACTGCTCAAGCCTTCAACCAATATGTTGTATCTTCTTCCCTTGCTAAACTCGACGTAAGTAATGCAACTGGTGATGATTGAATCCATCCTCGTTTTTTGAGAGAATGTGCTGTTTTTCGTGATGAGTCTGTCTCATGTATGGAAACTTGGTATTATGTGTCCTGTGCACTCATGAACTTGGACTACTCGAGGGCGTTTGATGCAGGCATGTATCACATTGGTTGAACAGCTAATGAAATTCTACTTTACTTAGAATTTGTGCACTTTACAATTATCGTTCGCAAGCTGCTAGGGTTGGAGGCTGTCTGAGTGAAAGAATATATGCTTCAAGTGGTGTACCACAAGGCTCGATCATTGGTGCCCTACTTATCGTACTTTACACTGCTGACCTCAAAGGACCGGATGCTAGTTACATCGAATACATAGATGATACGCTGATTATTAATCATATATCGCATGACGTCAGCAAACAGCTTATATTCAATTCTCTCAACAGTTGCCACTAAAAGTAAGTTGTTTTATATGAAGTTGAATGTTGAGAAATGTAACTTGACACTATTCCATAAATAGGGTCCATCTCAGAGTATTTTGTCATTAATCAATAGAGCTGGTGTGCACATTGTGAATGATATCGACATCCTTTGTCGTGTTTGGTATGAAGTGGGATCAAAACGTGTAGCAGTCGCCTCAATGTACTGCGAATATTTTGGGAAGTTGTCTCATGTAAGGAACTTACTCGAGCGCATTTAGGGATAATTACCTACATGCTTAACATGATTCACCAGCGCTGATCACAAAAACCGAACCACCGAAATTTCGCTGAAATTCAATCGATCCTTATATCTTCCAGTCGTGTCGCAGATCAACGTGCCATACATGATTCGAGAGCTTGTAGTCTCAGCTTCAGAATATGACATTATAGACTTGCATCCATTATTGTATTTGCTGAGCAGTGCTCAAAATATGAAAATCACTTAATTTTCACATTGTAGTTTTTCAATTAGAAAACATGTGAGTATGATGATTATTTAGGCTCAGGGAGAACGGGCATTTTCTGAGCTCTCTTTTGACATATTGGTCATCAAAATCGGTGAACTAGGAAATAATGATTGAAGGTTGATCGAAGGTTCAAAACAAAGCAATTAGCGAAGGCATGTCTTTCTTCCCTCACAGTGACTGCAGATTGTTTACCTTGCATGTTTGTGCACTTTAGCGGTAGTGAGAAAAAATGTTGAAGAAGTTCTAAAAAGAACTATATTGACATCGCAAGGATTCTGAAGTTACCAAACATGAACATTTTTGATGAAAAAGTGAGAATAAAACATTTTCAGTCAAAAGAGTCATGATTTTGTGACAACTTCAAGAAATCACTCATTTTTTCCAAGTTCACCAATTTTGATGACCATGTGTCAAAATTTTCATGTGTCATGATTTTTATGTCAAAAGAGAGCTCAGAAAATGCCCGTTCTCCCAGAGCCTAAATAATCATCATACTCACATGTTTTCTTATTGAAAAATTACTTACTTTCTCCTTTTAACGTCTTCTTTTCCTCTCCTGTTGAGGGTTGGACGATGTGAGACTTCTCCATCGAGAACGGTCCTGAGCATCACTCGCAGATATTCTCATTGGAAAACTACCATTTGTAAATTGGGTGATTTTTATATTTTAAGCACTGCTCAGCAAATACAGTGACAGATGTAAGTTCATAATGTCATATTTTAAAGCTGAGACTACAAGCTCTCGAATCATGTATGACACGTTGATGTGCGACAACGATTGACAGACATGAGAATCCATTGATTTCAGCGAAATTTAGGTGGTCCGGTTTTGTGATCAGCTCAGCTTCTTTGCCATGCAATCTACAGCCTCTGATCAACACATTTTTCAAAAGTTGTCATCGTTTCTTGCATTACTTTTCTAGTGAATGTTCTGAACTTGAAAACCCTAACGACCGTCGTTTACGTAGCACCAATGAATTGTTCCTAACTGCTGACAAGAATATAGATCATCCACTGTACTGCCTGATACCAAGACGATTTTACAGATCTCAGATGTTTGAAATAGACTTCGAAACCAAACGAAGACACCAACAACTTCAAGTTTTCTTATCGTCATATAGTAAAGACATGACAATGTCTACATGTATCTTTCACTGAGTGTTTTCTCTGCATACGAGTATCCTTATTTATAACTACAAAAAGTAATAATATATCATTACTATGGGTTAGCCAGCAGAATGCAGACAATTCGAGTTTATATGGAGGGCATATTTGCACGGGTCTTTTCTACATAACTGGGCAATTTATGACTGTGCAATCGTGAAATAAACATGTTTCCTCCCACTGATTTCACTGAGACAATTGTCAACATAGCTTTCGACACTGTATAGTGCGTAGCGTCTGTAGATTTTGTATATAATTTATAGTAGCAGCTATGGTTGTGGATTTTGCTAAAGCCAAGTGACGAACTGATTATTCGTTTCCGACTGGTTGATTCGCGGTGCAATATCGATTATACCGCTCGCTGATAAGCCAGCCAAGAGTCCCTTAAGAATCCCCTAACTCAATAAATTTTTCCTCCAAGAACGAGTGTCTGGTGACGAGGAGGCGCAAGGTGACATTGGCACGAGTCAGCCAATTCTTCCGACACGCGAGAAGCATCGCGTGACGTCATTCCCCAGCTAGAGGCGGAAGCGGAGAGAGAAGACAAACTGAGTGAAACTGCAAATCAGTGACAGCGATCCTGCCCGATGCTCACTTGTGATCAGACTCGTTAACACGAAGCAGTCGAGTCAAGTCAAGTAGGTGTTTATTTCTCTTCAAAATGGAAATCATGAGACGTACAAATCATAAAGATGCAGAAACGACATCATCGACGTAAACAAATATTCGGGTTATGTAAAAATAGCGAAAGAGATAAAAGAAGATGGGTAAGAAGATAAAATGTCATTTAATTAAGTCATGTCATCTACAAGTACTAATACGTATGATTCAAGGGCTGCTTATCTCCTCTCCGTTCTACAAAAGGGAATGCTAAATGTACCACTGCGTGACAATTTATTGGGAATAATATTCTTTAGTACATGATTTTCATCATAAAATGCTTCCAAAAAGAGTTTAGTGCTAAGTCTTTGTTGCCGAGCACTCAATGTCGAATCATCACAGTCACACGATCTCATTTCATCGAAATAGATTATTCGATGTGCTCTTCGATCTACTCGCAGTAACTTGTTCCTCAGTGTCGAATTTAAACTGACAAAACCTGTGACGCATATTCCAAAAGTGATCTTATTACAGTGATATAAACAGTATGTAGTTCACTTCTTTTCATAATAGTCCTGAGCGTGCGAAGGATGTGCATTCTTTTATTTGCTTTTGAAATCACCTCATGAATATGTTAGTCCCATTTCAAATCAACAGACAAGGTAAATACCAAAATTTTGACTTGATTCACCTCTGGAAAATTTACTTTACACTCGAAATCATGATTTTTCTTTCCACAAAACATGTAGTGTGACTTCGTAGGGTTTATCGTAAGGTGGTATCTGTCACACCAGTTTTCCATATTCGCAATTTCTGAGAGAAATTCAAATCGAGATTGATTTAAGTCTCTTGATACGGGAATAACCACAGTGACATCATCAGTGTACTTGACCATCGTGGTATTACATTCTTTTTTGCTAAGATCTGCAATATAAACACCAAACAAAAAAGAGCCAAGTATTGAACCCTGAGGAACACCAGATAAGATGGGGAAAGAAAATGATACAGTTTGCCCAGTTTTGACATGATTTTGACAATCTTTTAGATATTGCAATAACCATATCAAGAAGCTTCCAGGAAAATTGTAATTTTTTAACTTTTCGATAAGGAATACGTGATTTACAACATCGAAAGCTGTATTCATATCGAAACTAAGAAAAACTGAGCCAATGGAGTTCGCATCATCGAGTTGCTTGGTTAATGTATCATGTACAATTATTGTTGCAGTTGATGTTGATGCATGTTTGCGAAATAGTCCGGGACCTAGCGCGAACTTGTGCAGTGAACGAGGTATTTTTCGTTAACACTTTTCGTTAACGAGAACACTTTTCGTTAAAGTATATCAACAATTTTCCTGAAATTTCTATGTTAAAATTTGCAGTTACACCAACGAAAAGTGTCTGTTTGTACACTTTACTTCATCCTCTGTCACTGAATGATAACTCATTTGAAAGATCATGATCTGTAGATGATTTCTATAATAACCAGTTCAACAAAATACCAATTTGTGTAACTTTTATGAGCAAAAATTCGAAAAAATGGAGTCAACACCTTAAATGTCACAATTTTACCACTGGAAACACATAGGATTGTGTTATCCACTCTATTTCTGAAAAGCAAATGATCTGATCCGGCAGACGCGAAGTTTTGCAGTAGGTTAGAGGTGTACTATGCTATGTGAAAGTTTTATGTACTACCTCGTTCCCTGCACAACTTCACGCTGGCTCCCGGACTAAAACCCATGTTGATCATTTCCATAGAATTTTTCAAACAAAGATCTCATCCTTCTCGGTATTATTCTCTCGAACACTTTTGAAGTAGTGGATAGCAGAGTAATTTGTCTCATTTTTGATACTTCGGCAGGTTTGGTTTTGTGATAGGGTAAATTTTTCCTTCTTTCCATTGACGAGGAATATTCCTTTTGAATTGAATTTTGAAATGTTGCACAAACTTTCTGTCAACGATACATATGCACGCGCAGGTACATTGTTTGAAATTGCCTTTCCTATTGGAAGATTAGAGAGGATTTTCTCAACCTCATTCGGTGACAGGCATATAGTCCATCCATCATCAACTAGAATGTCATGCTTATGGTCATTGGTTTCCCTCTTAAATTTCTGTGACTCAAAAAAACATTGAGCAATCACATTTGCTAAGTGTTCCTCACCATCATACATGTTTATGAAAGCTAATAAATCTTTAGCAGGGTTGCCTTTTCCTTTATCCGCATTTACTAACTTCCACATACCGTTAGATGTAGTTTTCATCTTCCGATCCCAAATATCTTTTGATTTCTTTATCTCTACTTTAACTTTTTCCTTTAAATGAGCATATTTTGGCCAATTTCTGCTTCGAAAGGCTTCCCAACTCTCATGTAAGTACAGTTTTGTGATTGGTGTGATCCATTCCTTATCTTTTGATGTCATCAATACATATCGTTGAGGAATGCAATCATTTAGCAGCGTATTGATGGTTGATTGGAACATTTCCCACTGTATATCGAGGTCCTCTTCCGATAAAATTTCATCCCAATCTTTCTGCATTGTCTTAACTCGAAGGTAATCGATATTAGAAGCACGAAATTAAAAAATGTTCTGATAGTTCAAACTTTTATGTGATTTATATCGTAGATCCGTAGCTGGCCGTACAGTCAACAAACAGTGATCAGAGCTGTCGATGGGAGAATCATAGGCAACGTCCTTTAGATCATAAATAGAAACCAGCTTCTCAGATACAAGCACATGATCCAATATTTCCTTATCGTTTTAGGAAATCCAATATGTATTTCCTTATCGGTTTGGCAACAGAATGATATCTGTCATACACAGATCATCGCAAAGAGAACTGGTATTAGAATGATTAAAGTCACCAGCTATTATACATTCAGAATTAGATTTTTCTGTCAAAAGTTTGTCGACATCATCACAAAGGAATTCATGAGTTTGCTGAAGTGCAGCTGTATTACATAACGGAGGAATGTAGATACATACAAGCTATAGCTTAAGCTCTTTCATTTCAACTGCCACGTATTCTGCATGCACATAATCTGTGCAACCACTTGATTTGCAGGCATAGACGCTGTAAGATATGCATTCCTTGATATAGATCGCCACTCCTACACCTCTTCGATTTACGCGATCAGCGCGAAAATCCTTTGCTTATTATTTCTTTAGTTCAATACAAAGTTAGTTTTTTGTTGTTTATTCTTTAGTTCAACAAATTCCTCTAGTAATTGAGATTTCGTCAGTGACCGGTTTCTTAATTCATCGGACAAATTGACCAAATTGATGGTGTTATGTGCATTTCCCTTATTTCGTGGCATTTTGGCAGAAAATATTTTTTGCAAAATTGAAGTGATGAGGATTCGACCCCCAGTAGTCCGCTCCACGATCGTGTCACTAATGCAATAGGCTTATTCAGACATAAGGAAACAAATGATGTCTTAGTATGAGATAATCCAGCAGTTCTTCAAAACTATCAGCCCTTGTCGTGAAATCAATCAGCTGACTTGCCTCGGTGATGAAAGTCAGAAGACAAGAGTGTGAAAACAACTCACCGAACCAAAGTGTCAGTATTCTAATAAATTCGAATCACACGATTGTGACAGAAGATCCCAATCAACAAGTGGCACTACAAGATCGAAGAGGGCACGACGAGGATTCTGATACAAAACTCAATTGAAATGACCCCAGAAACACTGATAAATCAGACCAACTGGCAGCGGAAACTCTGAGGGACGGAGACACAATCTGTGCGCACAGCGGATAGAGATGACAGTGAATTCTGACCAGTGACCGTTCCTGTTCCCTTCAAGTGACTATTTGGTAATTGACAAGCTCGTGTCCGTTCAAACGGCCCTCTTAAGGGCTACACCTGCCTATTTTTGATACTCAGCCTGGGTACTTTCGAGTGGCACTCTTGCGGGCCTCTTCTGCTGTCAAAGAAAGTTGATGTTTCACACTCCCCCGTTATTTTCACTTCATATTTTTGTTTTGTGTTAATAATTGCACACACTCACAACAATACTCACAGATCATCACATTTTCCTCCCAAAATCAGGGATAATATATACTTACATGTAATCCACTTTCAAAAGCGGATGCCCTTTCGTCAATTACTGGTCCCTGATATTTAACTCATCAACACCTTAAACGGTTCGCAGACCAGGAAAGCAACCAGAAGTGATCATATTCTGAATTCTTGTCTAACATCGGACATGTGATGCACAGTTACTAACTTGATCATCAAATTCTTTAGCAAAGTGTTGTCAACCTGCGTCATGCTTGTACTATTTTATAAATATTACTTATTGCATGATCTCCTTCACGTAGAACATTCATGCTTTCACATTTTGGTGCTGATATTGATTGTAATGTTAGTTATCTGCTAGCTTCTGGTGAAGAAACATGAAACAAATTATTGGAATCGATGAAGTGTAATCAAAGACATCTTGTAAGAGAAATGTTTACCGCACACCCTCATGGGGAGTTGACCTTGAATATGAATATGAATATTAATATGAATATATTTATTGTAGCAAATTACAAAGGTATCCCAGGTTGCAAGCAACACTTATGGGTAGTCCTACGGAAAAACTAAACAGAATTTTGACAGGTTGCATGACAGTAATTTAGATTTGAATTTCCTAACATTCATTGACAATACAACTGAATCAGATAGGGAATTCCAAACATTTATGACTCGGTTTGAGAAAAAGAACTTTCTTGTGTTACAGCGAGAGAGTTCATGTGGCCTGAGCTTAAGAGAATTACCACGTGTTACATTAGCTCCAGGAAACAGCGAAAAAAATTGCTCATAAGGTAAATCAACCAAACCATTCATCAATTTGAATACCAAAACCAAGTCAAACATAATTAATTCTGCGCCACTCTAAAGAATGTAATCCCAAAATGACCATTCGATCCTGATAATCATTGAAAGAAATACGACAACGCCGACAAACCCTCTTTGTGAAGTACTTCTAGACCTTCTCTATTATTTTAATGTCTTGAACCAGATAAGGATTCCAGATCGGAGAGCAATACTCGAGTAGTGGTCTGACATAGGATATGAAGGCTTTCATAAGCAACTGAGGATCGCATGAAACAAATGACTTTAGAATTAGATATGCTCGAGACATGGCTTTGGAGGATATTTTGCGGCAATGATCTGATGATTTTAATGACGATGAAAAAATGATTCCAATATCGGTAATGGTTTTGACTTTCGATAGGGGTAAATTTTCAATGTGGTATGGAAGATCTGAAAGCGTAGGACCAAATGAAATAACTTTGGTCTTGCTGTGGGATATCGATAATTGCATTGTAGAAGACCAAGACGAAACATTGGTGAGACTGTCTTCTAAGTTAAGGAAATTCCCAGTGTTGCTTATCTCATATAATTTCACGTCATCAGCAAATAGTGTAAGTTTGTAGCTACCAGCAACGCTAGATGCTACCCCATTTATATAAATAAGAAATAAACAGGGGCCCAGTACGGAGCCTTGGGGCACGCCACTAGTAATGGATGACGAATTGCGAATTGGAGAAGGAGTTGTTTATCATAACACATTGAGAGCGGTCATAGATGAATTCACTCAACCAATTGAAAAGTTCATATTTGATACCAACATTTTGCAGTACTTTTAGAAGTTTCCTATGGCAAATAGTGTCAAATGCCTTTGCAAAATCAATGTATACTGCGTTGACTTGGCAATGGTCGTTGATTGCTTTGGTCCAGTCATTTATGGTAGATAGTAATTGGGTACAAGGTGGACGATGACGAATAAATCCATGTTGGTTGCGCGAAATCAATTTGTTGAGAAGAAAATAATCAGATAGACGGTCAACGATGATGCTCTCCATCACTTTACAAATGACACTTGTAAGTGCGATGGGTCTATAATTGTCAACACATGACCTGCTACCTTTCTTGTGAATTGGAACTATAATGGATTTTTTCCAGATATCAGGAAGTTGACTAGATTGAAACGATGATTTGAAGAGTAGTTGAAATGGAATAGATAATACATCACATAAATTGCGCAGAAAAATAGGTGGATAGCCGTCAAGAGTGTATGTAAATTTCGGTTTCAGATGGCGAAGTTTTTTGGTAGTGCAATCAATTGGAAAATTGATATAACTCAGATCAATATCACAACGGGACACATTTTCTAGTACTTGCGTTCTTATTTGCGAGGACTGTGCGTTACAGCAACTCTTTTATCAAATGCTGTAAATTATTATTTTTTATCATGCTATTAGGCTCTATTTTTCATTAACCGACCATTTTGTGCATATTTCCTTTTTCTTTCATATATTGTCCTCACAAGTAGTAGTGTTGATCGAATTTGTAAACTGAAACAATAAAGAATTTACTTGTACTTCCTTATCTAACATGTACATTATGATAATGATTCTGATTGGTATAGAATTTTTTATTTTAGGAATGTGCATTTCTTCTGTCTATTTGAAAAGTGAATGAGTGACAAAACAGAGCAATCTTTTATACATGCAAGTAGAAAAAGTGTGCTTGTAGACATTTAACATGAATAATGATTGTTTCCAGTTATCAATGATTTTTTCGTGACTTTGCAATCCTATTGCACTGAAATGTAAGTAACCAACAAATTTTATTTGCAAGTGTGCGCTAAATTGAACATGTGAATCTTCAAGACAGACATTTCGGCATTGACAATGAGAATTTGATATGAAAAGTACACAATTGGTGCGCGTTATGAAAGACATATTTAAGATCACTTTACTTAGTGAAGATGGGCGTCTTGTCAGAATTTGGGGTCTCAAGAGCTTTTGTGTCTATGATGGCAGAAAAATATTTGTGTGGTCGGTTTACAAAATATTGTGTTATTGGGAGCAGTTTGACTACCGACCTCAGCCAATCCATACGGAAAATAGTGGGGTTTTGCTTCGAGGAATCTATTTTTGGAAATGTATTTATTTTTGGATAATCGTCGGCTCCTTGATATCACAAGCAATTTTGGATTAAGGAATGGAGAACTGATGAGAAGTGGAGAGCCCGCGAGCACCAGACCCAGCTAACATTGGGAATGCCTGTGCCAGGGCCACGAATCAGAGAGCGACAATGAAAATATAGGAGCGCATTATGATGAAAGACATTAAGATCATTGGGGTCTCAAACGCGGATGCGATGAGCCGCTCGAGATAGAAGAGGAAAATTAGGCCGCTTCCTTGACTGGAACAAGGCCTTTCAAGGTGAGCAAGGTGAGCAACTGCTGATAAAGTGTTATTGTGTTGAGTACATATCATGATCTTCAAAAAATATGTGTAATCAATTTGGGCCAAGCAATCAATCAAATTTCATTACAGAATGAAGCAAACAATAAATGGCAATTATTTAATGGAACAATCAATTGATTGCAATTATTCAGTGTCACCATTTGATTAGACTAATTCCTGATTTTAATATTCGACCTTTGTGTTTCACTTAAGCGAAGTAGGCTACATACATAGGCCTACTATACAACTCAATAGTTAATCAATCTGGGTAGTGATGAGTAGACAAACTACATGGAATACATTTAGCCATTCTGTTATAGCGCGTAAATATTGATGAATGTAGTTTCAGATTTAAGTTGATGCATCACAATTACAGTGACAATCAATATCATTAAAACAAGTGAACGAATGCGTGCATTAGCATAATCATGCAATAGCAGAACACAAAGCAGACTTTAATAGTTTTCATAAAAGCATTGTTTTTTGCAAGATTAAGATACTGAATTGCTCATTCACCATTTACCACTTAGAATCCTGAAGGCTATCAGTTTGTGAATAGGATATATTCAGTATAATCTCAAGAAAATTGCTGAAATTGAGATGTTTTTCCTTATGACGGGTGGTGATGAGTTGTGACGGCATTCCAAATTAAGCAATCAACTAAAAAACTTGATTTCTTGATTGCAACTAAATAAGTCAATTCATTGCAATATATTTTGATAACAGCAATCAATTCATTGTATGAAAAAAATTTGATTACCTCTGGTACGTATGTACACGCAAGTCAGTAACTTTAAGGCACTAAACCTTCAGTGAAATGGAATATTTTCTTCTTTGCAAAAGGAAAGCTGACTTATGGAAAAATGTATTTTGTGCGCTGAAAATTATTTCATTCCTGCATAAATCTCGCAGAACAAAACAATAAACTGTCAATTTCAATTGTCATATTTTTAAGACATGCACACTTCTTGGATCGGCAATATGAAGCAATCAGGGATTGAGAAATCTAACTAGTTAATGAAATCTTCTCTGCACCGTGCGACATTAGTTACCAATCAGCTGAGTGTTGAAGTCAATGCTAGAAGTACATCGGCAGCTACGGCATATCCTAAATATCAAAAGTCCACGAGTTGCATCAATTCCGTCACATTTCGAGGGCAGGTCAGCGGCGCGTCGCTTTTCGACTTCAACCGTTATCTTCATTGGCGTTGCGGAAAGCCAATCACGTCGCCGATCAACGACTTCGTGTTGTATGAACTTTTTCTGAGTTTGCTCATCTCAAGAGTGTGATGTTACACCGTTAACAGATAATCCGTCGACCTACTGATCTGTGTGAAAACTCCCATGGGTTTATTTTCTTTCTAATTTAAGTCCCTTGGATATTCGTCATCATCAGCGAAGTTGCAGATGGGGTGTGCGCCCAGTTGTCCTAAAGTGCGAGATCTGCATGATAGATCCGTTGCTCACAGGAGTAGTAGCAGCTGTTCAGATATCCAGGCCCTCGTCCAATTCCAACGGGCTGAAGATGGAAGTTGCGGTAGTGTGGTGAGTCTATTCATGAGCTTTTCTTTACCAATGACACCGATAAACGAGGCTGGAACCGCGGAGCAACAAAGACTGCTGTTCCTTTGATTGGAAATAAAAATGCAGAATAGAAGTTCAAAATCATGACTATTTGTTGGGTCATGACTTATATTCTCTTTCCCCCACATTTTTGTTGTTGACACCCGCAAGTGTTGCATCATCAACGATCTTCTCTTGATCCTAAGTGCAGTTTCACTACAGTCGCAAAAGAGCTGAGTGTGTAAAATTCCTCTGGGTTATAGAAAATTTATGGCAATTGCTTTGTCGTTCAGTGTAGACAAAAAGTAGTCCGGCAGCCAGAACGAGTTTCTGTAGGGAAGGAGGCCGAAAGTGAGACTTTCACAGAATGATGTACACCCTATGCCCACTACGAATCGGTGCGTCTGCCGAGTTCTAGTGAGTTCCTCTTCTTGTCAGACACGATCAAAGAAAAACACATGTAAATGCAATGGGACGCAGATTGCAGTTTCTGACTAAAATGAAATTTTGTATGTTTTCTCTGATTAAACGAAAAGTACCAAGTCCAGAGTCATAATTTTTGGCATAGAATGTCTTCAGGTCATTTCCTATGATGTGTATGTGCTATTTTTATGTTTCTGATTGTCGATGTATGCGAAAGTGTGGATGAATGTGGATAAAGTTGCTCAAAATGCTTGTGTTTGCCGACATTAAGAGGCTCGCCAAATCTAACTGTGTTTAGCTTTATAGACAGGGGTGCATGAAGATGAAAGGAAATGACCTGAAGACATTCCATGCTAACGATTATGACTCTGGGCTTTGTAATTTTGTTTAATCGGAGAAAACATACAAAATTTCATTTTAGTCAAAAACTGCAATCTGCGTCCCATTGCTTTTACATGTGTTTTTTTATCTTGTATGACAAGAAGAGGAACTAACTAGAACTCGGGAGTCGCAACGCTTTGTAGTGGGCGTAGGGTGTACATCATTCTGTGAAAGTCTCATTTTCGGCATCATTCCCTGCAGAAGAGCTCTTGCTACAAGTGACTTGCGTTATCAACATTTCTGAAAGTCTCACCTCTTGCTAATAGGATAAGCCCCATTCATGAACACTCTTCGCGTGGGAGCAGTTGGCTGTCATTGCTGATGCAAAACTCAAAAAGTATCCAGTCAATAAAGTTGGTTTGTGCTGCGGCCCTTTGAACTTTGAAAGATATTTGCGGACACGCATACTTATTTTCATTCATATGAAAATCTGTAGCTAAAATTTACTGCATTAGGCCTACATAAAATTAATCTGGTCAATTAGGTCATCAAAAAACCCATGAAATTTGCCAACTGCTAGTGATGATAAAATCAGTCTTTTTGGGACACCGATCATAACTTTGGTTAGAATTGATTAGAATTCTGGTCTATGGTTCATGGAAAAGAAATGTTTATCTTACACTGCTTATAACCAGTAAGAACCAGATACTTGCTAAATCGTGGACCACTTTCGATTGTCTGTGACCACGAATACACGCTTGGGAAATTTCTCCTTTACAAGTCGCTTGCTCGCCATGCTACCCTTCCTGCATTTACTGCTGCAGGACTCGCATTCGTATCAATATAATTCAATGATGGCCAAAATTGTCAAAGTCCAATAAGAATCAGCAATGAAGTCGTCAGTAATAGTCTATAGAAGGTTTTGGAGAGATGGACAGAAAATTCATCGAAGCCTTACCTCCAGGAGTCATTATCTCAAAACTTTTTCGTCCTCTGAAGATGCAGAAACTTGACTGTCCCTTGCGACTTGTTTTATCCCAGACACTGGATCACAGTATCGCGAAGTAACTCGGCTTATAAATGCTGAATCCATCAATGAATCTGAATTCCTAGCAATTTTCGCGTGCGGCACCTATTTTCGTGATGTGCTTTTTCCAGTGATTCATCATGAGCTAAATCGTTGACATGAACTCGTTGAGACCCCCAGGGAAGTATCAAAGAATTGTTAGAAGGGAAGAAGGCAATTTCCAAAAATCTCTGTACTACTTAAATAGTTTTGCAGTTCAAGCATGCTTGTAAATCGGGTGCCAAAGTGATGCATTAGAATTAGTAACATTCATGATGTGGTCTAATAAAAGGTTGCTTCACGAGCTTTTTCTTTCAAACACAATTTAGGGCATTCTATGATCGCAGGAGGTTGGAAGCAGCACCTGTAGAATTGCGTTGATCTGCCTATTCCGCAAGTTCCCTTTAAATACCCCTAATGTAGACACTCACCCCTCCCGGACTGATCATACAATGTACAGCTCTTCAAATCCCCTCACGCGTGTCTATGTGGGCAATGAACAATGCCTATAGACCAGGCTTCTAATCAGACTCTTGATAAGACTCAACTGTTGTTAACAATCTGATGAATTGAAGCCTGTTGTTATAAATCTAACTTGTTCCTGAATTTGGCAAGATTTTACTCTCAAAGTGAGAGCTGACATGATAATTCATGTTTTGATCAATGCAGAATCTGATGAACTGGACGTTTAGCTGCAGAATGATTCAGACAAACTGCATGCCGTTCTGAAGCTATTCCAACATTGATACAAACAATAGCTCATCTGCGTCAGGTTCTACATAAAGAGCGAAGCGATCGTCGAGGTGACGTAGACCATCCTACTTTGAGCTTCTAGGATGCAAGAAAGAAACGTTGCCACAAAATAGTGTATTCTATTTCAGAATGAATAATGTGGGTTAAAATCTCATTTCTTTATCCATTTCCCCCATTGTTCCAACTGCGGGATCAATCGAAAACTGAACTATCCTATTCATGGGCATTTGCATAAACTTATGAGTTTTCCACTGCTTATTTTCTTTCATAGTGAAGTACCTCGCAATGTGAAAGATGAAAGAGAAATAAATTTTAAAGAACAAATCTTTCATTTTGCCAGAATACGAGAAAACTTTGTGATTCCACATAACAGCATACACATTGTACATAGAGAATAGAGAATAAGTTTATATTTGTCAAAAATGAAAATCAGAAATACGTAGATCACAAGGAAAATAACTAAAAATCAGGTTTCTTTACAAGGTCTGTGAGACCATTATATACAAGAGTAGACATAACAGTGAAACAATTTTGTTGACGGTTTGTCTTACAGAATGGCACTGATACACGACAATTATTTGGGTGTGAAACAATCGAAAACAAAGGATGACTTTCGTTTTGACATTTATCAAATAGTTTTAGGAACATGTCACGGCGTGTGGAATAGAACTTAGTTATGTAGTTATTGCAAGGACAAAATTTGAAACATATAATTTTTCTTGTACGTCGGAACAAAGAGTATATGATATGTTGAGCATCACTTGAAAAAATCCCGAATAATTCAATATTCAAGCAGGCTACCGATAGTAGTGTAGAAAATGATCCAAAGCTCATCGTGGTTGAAGATCTCTCTCAGTACTGTGATAAGATACAACCTCCAAGAACAGCAAGATAACACATTTTTTAAATGGGTACTCCAATTTAGATCAGAATCCCATGCAACACCGAGTAGCTTGAATTTCTCCACAATGCAAAAAGGGAGGGGAACATTATTTTACAATTTTTCTTAAAGACACACAATGCTTTTGTTTTTGTGGAATTTAATCTCAACGAATTGCTTTTTGACCAACTTTTAATATTAAAAAGTTCTTCCAGAATGACTTCCATAGACTCCTCGACATTGTTCTTAAAAATGGGGCAAAGTTCACAGATGTCGTCTGCATACATCCATAGAAAAATATTATTGTGTTTGGGATGTATATCGTTGCAGTACAGAACGAACAAAAACGGCCCCAAAAGTGAGCCTTGAGGAGCTCCACTTTTTACAGGTAACATGGAACTGAGAGAGTCTAGAACTCACACATGCAAAATTGGAAACTTTCATTAGATGTCATTCAAGTCGTCGGAATAATGCAAGGACTAATTTACAAGCATATTAATATTTGTCATTGATATTTGCGCAAACATCATTCATATTTATATTATTTGCAAAATACAATGTAAAGTGTCTTCATTGCTGAAAGTGGATCGTCAAGTTCATCATGAAATGTCGTCATGTCATCGGTTATTTTGACTATTAGAGGATGGAAAGACCAATTCCCTATACTTTATTGCACTTTGGCGACTGAATTAGTGGAATGCGTGAATACAGGAAATTGAACAGATCTGCTGCTTATCGTGTGATTCAATGGTTCCG